>JANBXA010000651.1:149922500-150127500 GCA_030556225.1 Cricetiscus sungorus
CATCTACAGAGTCAGCTGAACCAAGCTCGTGGAAACTCATGAACTCTAGACCTACAGCTGTGGAGGCTCCAGGGGTCTGAAATGGGCCCTCCACATGTGGGAGACAGCTGTGAAGCTTGGACTAGTTGAGGGGCCCCTGGCAGTAGGACCATGATACAAGCCTGGTACATGAACTAGCTTGTTGGAGCTCATTCCTTAGGGTGGGATACCATGCTCAGTGGCAGTAAGAGCACAATATAATCCCAGTGCATGAGCTAGCTTGTTGGAGTCTACTCCATCCCATAGTGGGATGCCATGCTCAGTCTTAATGCATGGGATTGGGGCCTGGCCTTGCCCCGACCTATTGAGCCAGACTATGTTGACTCCTCATGGGAGCCCTTACTCATAAGGAGGAGTAGACTGGGGATGAGCAAGTGGGGAGGTGAGAGGGGGTGGGAGGAGGTGCGGGCATGGGAGGGAGAACTGTGGTTGGAATGTAAAATGAAATAAAAAAAATAAAAAAATGAATATTCTCATACTCATGCACAAACACTCACATGTAATTGTCACTGCCACATGGGATGGAGTCGTTCAAAGTGAGGAGGCACTGAGCCATAGAGGAGGACACAGTGATGATGGGAGATGTTATTCTGTAAATATGTTTCTCATACTGATTAATGAATAAAGCACCATGGTCAATGGGAAAGAAAGATAGGAGGGACTAGGAGACAAGGAGAAAAGAGGAAGTAGTTAGGAGGAGTCAGCATATAGAGCATAGAGAAAGCAAGATGCCGGCCCACCGTGCTCTGATAAGATGAGCCACGTGGAAATACTTAGATAAGTAGAAATGGGTTAATTATTAAGACAGAGCTAGCCGATAAACAATAATAGTAACTGGCCAACAGCACTGTATCAAATACAGAGTCTCTGCATGTTATTTGGGGCCGGTGCACCAGACCGGCGGCAGGCGGGCTGGCGGAAAACAACAAGTTACACAGTGACTCAAACTCAAGCCTCCTGCAGGGACACCAGGACCCTCAGGACACCCAAGACACGTCAAGGAGCAGGTCACCCTGAGAAGGAGGTAGGTATTCAGGAAGGATGCACTGGGAATGAATAAAAGCTGCTTTATTATTTTTTGTCCTTTAGCACTCAGAGAGATCCATCATTTCCACATGTATCGGCACCTCTAGGATGGTCTAGAACCATGTCCAAATATGTGCATCACAGACATATTCGGGGACAGTGAGCTAGAGCTAGGCAAACACATGTGTCTGGGACAGGTCCCACTTCACGATGCCCCGCGGCTTTCAGACAATTGAAGGGCTAGGAAACCCTCTGCAGTGCTAGCATAGGCTGGCTGGTATTTACAGACATTTACCCCCAAACTGCCCCAGTACCTTCTTCTAGCCTTTCATTTTCATTTTAATTAAGATGCTAGTGGTTCAATTATCATAAAGCTCACCCTTCTAAAGAGTGCAATAAACTGGTGCTTGGTATCACCTCAGAGTGGTGGAGCTATGGCCTCTGTCTAACTCCAGAGCATCCTCACTGCCCCTGAGACTCACTCCTCATCCCTCAGCCCCGTAAGACCACTCATGTGCTTCCTGCCTATGAAAGCAGATGAATGTCATGGACAACTGTGTGTGTGTGTGTGTGTGTGTGTGTGTGTGTGTGTGTGTTCACATGCCTGTAGAGAGCAGAGATCAACCTTGGGTTGCTCATCTATAAACTGGATAATCTACAATCTTATTGTTGAGTCATTAGGAATTTTACACTGTGGAGCCAAATTGGTTCTCAGATGACGTTTCCTCCGTGCTGTACACTGTTTTTCCACATTTCCTTTGATGCACAAAAGCTTTTTGTTTTAATGAAGTCTGTTTCCTCCTTTTGTTACCCTTAAGGTATTATTGAACTCCTGGAGAGTTACACCTATACTCTCGTCCGGCCTATGATCTGCTTTGTGGTAAGGTCTGCACCTGATTGCAGGAAGACGCCCAACTTCAGCGTTCCCATGTGGTTATCCTTGCCCCGGCGTCATGTGCTACAAGCACTCGGGCTTTCTTATTGAATTGTCTTTCTGCCCTCATTGAAAATCAATTGGCCGTGAATGAAAGGCTGTATTTCTGGATCATCAGTCTCATTCCATGGCTGTTTGTGCGTCATCATGCTAACGCTGCAGCCTTCGTTCTCACAGCTTGGAGAGTGCGGTCTTTTTTAATGTTTTGCTTTTCTCTTTTAAAGTTTTTTTTTCCTGAATATTTAATTCTTTCTAATAATATGGTAGATGATAATCTCTTTCTAATATTATTTTTGGAGTATTCATTGCGCATGCTTAGAAAAACAATTGATATTTATCTACTGATTTTCTTTTTGTCTCCTACAACTTTGTTTAACTTAGTTCTTAATTTTCATAGGTTTTTTTGTTTTTGTTTTTAGATTCTTCAGGATTATGTATGTGGAAGATTATGTCTTACATGTTTTAATTATTTCTTTCCAATTTGATGGGTTTTATTTTCTTTTCCTTACTTAAGTATCCTGTCGAGAACATTATACATTGAAGAGAATTGTCAAGAGTGGACATTTTAGTCACATTCCTGATTTTTCAGCCTCCCACTACTAGCTGCGATGCTAAGTAAGTTTCTCAGATTAAGACAGTCTCTTATATTTTCACTTGTTGAATGTTATCCTGAAAGGATGTTGGGTTTTTGTCACGCCTATTTTCTGTACTGATTGAGATGATCATACATGCCAGGTTCCTTGTTCTATTAATCAATAAGCCTTCTTGTTTTGAGCCAACCTTGCATTCTTGCACTACATTCTAAGACTTTCATTTTCTAAACTAACCACTTAAAAGAACAAAAAACAAACAAACAAACAAAAAAACCACCTCTGTTACCTTTTGTAAGAGCTGAAGTGAAGGCAGGTAAAAAGTAGCATTTCTTTAAAAATCTAAAATATATGAGCAGTCTCCTGGCTCAGAGAGTTTCAAAGTTTATAAATAATTTCACATAATTCCCTACAATTGTACCTTTGAATAAGAGTACAGACTGATGTCTAATCATATACTCATGTCCCTCTCTAGAGACTATAATAAACATAGAGACGCTTTTGTCAAAGGTATGCCAGAGTATTTGAGAAATGTGGTAAAGATAAAAATTATCCGTGAATTTTAATGCTTTGTGGAGACTATGGCTAGCTTTTGGGGAGACAAGAATGGAGTTAGTTGAGACGTATAGAAAAAAACAAAACAAAAAACATCTTTTGTGGGGAGTACAATTCTGCAAATTTTGATAAATGCTTGCAGTCATGTGACGAGATACCCCAGTATTACATGCCATCAAAAGCATGTAATACTTACCTAGTCTCTTCCTCCTTGTGAAGGCTTGGAAGACACCGGTCATTTAAGTATAAAAATGTGATATATAGCTTTAAGGTCTCACTTCTGCCAGTTAGTGACACCACATCTGGAATTAATATGTGTTGTGGGAATCCGCATCTTGCTTTTGTGACTGCTGAGTATTTAATCCACTGTATGGATGTATTGTTATTTGTTACTCAATGGCCAGTTGATAATCACTTGAGTTGTTTCTCTTCTGTGGGGAAGTTATGGATATTAAAGCTGCTATACGTGTCCTTGTCTGTGCTTTGGTGAGAATGTTATTTTACTTCTCATAGGTAATTATTTAAAAGTGGGATTGCTGGGTCATAGAGTGGCTTGTGTAGCTCAATAAGAATTATCCAACTGTTTCCCCAAATGACTGTATGTTTTTTTTTTTGTTTTTGTTTTCAGAGTTGCCATAATTACACTGCCAACAATTTTCACATGCTTGCTAAAACTTGGTGTGGTCAGTTGTCTTGTTTTGCTTTGGTCTTGGTTTTTATCTCATCTAGGAGTGCAGTGATCTTCGTGATCTCAGGGACTGACATCGTTCTGATGTGTTTCTGTCTTTTTGTTGTTCTATATAGCCAAGTATGCCCCCTTTCCTCTGCTGGTTTCTGTATTGATCCCAAGTATGAGGAAAGTATTTACAGCCCTCTCTCTTTTTGAGACTTGACAAATGGTTGATTTAGTTTTCTTCTACATTTTTTTCACAAGGTTTAAAAATAACTTTCATGGTAGCATATGGAGTTTATATTGCTTGTACAAGGGTATACAACCCGAAAAAGACAAATTTTTTTCAACTTGATGCCATAATTGAATGAAACATTCTGTGAAGGTAGCACAAGATTGAACCCAAGTTAATCTCAGTGCGATGCTGATGTCCTCTTTCATTTTGCCAGTCTCAGATATCATGTGCAGTTAATATGGCTTGATCTGCAAACAGTGGCTAAGTCCCCAAATGTTGACACAGTGGAGGGATGTCCAGGAGACTAACTGGTCCCCTTTTGAGATCAGGTGGCTTCTGTGGGTCACATTTAGCTTCCCATGTTTTTTTAACCCTCACGCACTCCCAGAGACGGGCACATGGCAGCCTGCAGCAAGGGACTACTGTCTGTCACTGCGCATAGCCAGTCTCACTCTGGCAAACCCGGTCTCCGGGGCTCCCAGTCTCTGGAATCAACCCCTGGGTTACCAGCAGGAGCATTCCTGGCCTCTTTGGCTCCATTGTACCCGCTGTTCACTCTATTTGTCTGTTGGTGTTTTAAGCAAGCGATATCCCGGCCTCAATCCAGCACAGGTGTGCCTCTGGCACTCTGCAGTTTGCAATCTACTATGTCCTTTCTTGACTCTTGGGTCAAGATTGGGAACAAATTCTCTCACACAGAAAACGCCTGTTCCTTAGACTAAGGCCTTCCAAACGAGCAGGGGCCTGGCCATCGCTCCCATTTTGAACAGAGTTATGCTGGGAGTGAGCATCCAACCGAAAATCCAGTGAGAAACCGCAGAGAGCGCAAGAGTGACAGCCCGCAGCTCACCAAACCGCAGCTCCTCACCCCAGCCCAATCAACATTAAGAGGCATGGGGCCCCAGATCCACGGCTGAGCCCCCATCTCCTCCTGGAGGGTGCAGAGTCTGTCCGGGAGGGCAGAGGTAGGAAGGAGCCAGGCCTCTCCATCTAAATGAGGCAGGCTCTCCTCAGGGGCTGTCAGAGCTCTCAGTGTTTAGTTAAAAACGCTCCAAAAGAAAGGGAGCACTAAGGCAGAGAGCTTGAAGTGGATCCCGAGTAATTAAGTGTATAAATTAATTCTTCCCTCAAGAAATGTGCCTCTCCTATTATTAGATTCTGCTCTCGAAGGAGCTACATCCATGGAGTGGGTTTCCAGGAGAGAAAGAGAGAGAGAGAGAGAGAGAGAGAGAGAGAGAGAGAGAGAGAGAGAGAGAGAGAGAGAGAGAGAGAGAGAGAGAGAGAGAGAGAGAGAGAGAGAGAGAGGAACACACATTCTGGGCTTTGCTGCCTGAAGCCTACAATTAAAATAAGTGACATGAATGTGTCTTTAAAAGAGAGATCTGTGAAAAAGTAACAGATCGTCTGTCAGGGGGGAGGAAAAATGAAATATGGCCGTGTGAGCGCACCGAATGGATGGATGGGAAAAAGTGCTCACCCAGCCACGGACCCAAAGGGATGAAGTCTGATGATGGCCTCCTCAACTGCTTAGCACATAATGCATGTGCTGTTTTGATGCTAGTAATGTGTTTTTTACTTCTTCCTATCTAGGAGGAATGAATCAAATATGAGGAGAGCTGGAACGTGATTTTCAACCCATTGCTTTTGATTAAGTGCCCGAGCAGGCAGGTCCTGAGACTCGCAATAGTTCTAATGGAGCATGAAGAGCTATAAAAAGGATGGGAACCTACTTTTGTCCAAATGCCATTATCCTGGAATCAGAGACCCTGGGTGCAATATGTCCGCAGTTAACCTTTTTTTCTGACAGGAAATTTTCTCCATCTACTCACACCATCAATTATGCTGCATTTGGCCGGCATGGTGAGTGGTCGCTTTATTTCCAGTGAAACGGACACTTGTGCCAGGCTCCCGGGTGAGGAGCGCACTAGGCCAGGGGGGCATCGGCCAGGGGTGAGCAAGAAGAGAGGGTCTGTTGTACTGGCCATCGGGGTTCAGACCAAACTGTTGATTGTTTTCCGTTTGCACACTCATTTGTCTGTTTTGGGAGTTGACATTAAATGACTGAAAACAAAATATTACCAGTTTGCTCCCAAAAGTGGTGACTGAGGCATGCTGCCCGGGGAGGAGCTTGCAGCTGATGATTAACTTGAGAGGCAGTTAGTGTGGAGGATCTGAGCTGCTGGAACCCTGAAGTGAAGGAGGCAGGCCAGAGAGCAGGTTTGTTGACTTTCAGCTGAGCTACCTAGGGGAAAGCTATGTGGTATCCATCCCCAGGGACTCCAGAACCAGCTCTACCCAAGGACACTGCTCTCTCAGCGATCTGATGTCTGCCTCTGTGCCGTTCCAAACTTTGCAATACATGTTTTTCTTTCTTTCTTTTCTTCTTCTTCTTTTTTTTCTGCAATCAGCAAGTTGCAGATTGTCCAACTGTTCTGTCATTTATTGTAAATGGCTGCAAAAAAGGAAAAAGGAAAAAGAAAAAACTTCCACGACGCTATGACATAGTCCTGAGTGTAAATCAAACATTCCCTGTCATGTTGATAGCTTGTGTTAGTCTAATGTATTTTATATTACTCAGAAGCTCTGAAACCCTGCAGCTTTCTTCATATAGGCCATTACGCGGTTATCATTAAATTGTCTTGCAAAGAACATTATCGGTAATTATAGCAGACACTAAAATCAAATGATCAGAGTGGGACCTTTAACACCAAGAGGAACCATTAGAAGTTAATCAAATAAAAGGATGAGAATAATTATGTTAGGATTAAGCAGTAATATGCCAGAAGTTATATACTTTGCTGACTATATATCTTTACTCCCAGCTTCGTGAATTTCTTTTTCGTTGATGTGTTTTTATATAATACTTTGGCACAGAATGTAAATGACAATATTTTTGTCATGGCACAATCAGGCTCGAAGGTTCATAGGCTGTTCATATCTAAATGCCATCAGAGGCATGGAGGTAATGATGAAGATAAAAATAATACTAATAAAAAAAAAGTTCAAAGTCCATTGGTCAGTGAAACATAGCAAAACGATAAAGGCGGCTGCAACAGGCACAGGTACAAAGAAAATGGCAATCGGCTGGTGGCTCTGTGGTGGAGTCCCTTTTGCAGGCTTTGCTGCACGCTGGTGGCCCCCAGACTCTCATCTGCCTCTGCCAGTGTTTGTGGGGGAAAGTATGAAGTAGGGACAATCGTGGTGCCAGTAAGAGGAGACCTCAATGACCTGTCTCTCCCAAGTCCCCCAAAGCACACTCCTCTGGCACTTTGCAGATGGCCATCTCTACTTTGGAATGAGCTTGGAGAAACATGCGGCCTCCGAGACTGATAACTGGGTTCCAGTGGGAACCTCCCCCTAAATGTGACCCATCCTAACTTCCAGATGAAACCTGAGCCACAGGGCAAACGGTGCCATTAAAAGCCACTAGGACGACAGAAACTGTTTATAACATAACGGTTAAGGAATGAAAACAAAAACTCCCCTCCACTCTCGCCCTCTTCTCTTAGACATAAAAACCAGTCCACACTAGCAGGTTTGCCTGTGTCCCAGGTCAGTGACGTGGGCTGGAACACACACACCAATGAGATGGTCATAAAATAGTCTGCCTAAAGTGTTGCCGTTACAACGCAAAGATGCAAACAACACACTTTTAAATGACAGTGCTTGACCTTACATTGGTATAGTTTTCGTGGCTTGATTTTTCTTCTCTTTTGAGGCTTTGCACATTTTTAAAATGAAGGTACCACTCCATTTCACAGAAGTCAAAAGTGAGGTCAGGACATGGTGACAGTGGGGTGCAGGGATAGGAATAAGTCTCTTCTGAGCCCGAGGATGGGCTTCTCTGCTGCTCTCACAGGGCGGGGCTGGTCTCCCTGAACTAACTGGCATGAGTACCACCCTCAAGCCACAAGGTGTGCGTGAAGCCAAGCGTGTGGAGGGCTTGCTAAGTTGAAAGCATTGCAGCTGCTCTTACTCTGGTGAAATGTCTTTTATTGCTGTGGACGTTTCCAGATGGCAAAGGCCTGCCCCAGTGTGGAACTCAGGGAGAGGCCCCCTGGGGAAAGAAGCCAGGGCTCACTTAAGTGGCACAGCAGAGGATGGGTTCCATTATCTGTTTGCCCAGCGAACTGAAGGTCCCACGCCACTCAGAGTAGAAACAAGAACTTAGTGTGGATGTGGGCACAAGCACAGGCTGCTAAGTGTCACAGTTGATGAAGAGGACCTTGATCACGTGAGTGTATGAGTACCCAAGTATATGGTACCTTACCCCAAATCCGTATCGGGACCGCACTGTCCTTAGAGAGAGCAAGCCAGAAACTTATACAGACACACACCCATGGATCTCAGCCTCATCGGTTGTCAGAATCAATCTTAACACAGCTTAGTAAGATAAAAAAACCAACCAACAGCAGTAAAGGCGTGGGGCTTTTAGTCAAGGCTCATAATTGTGGGTTCAGGGGAAGTCCTGGGGGACCAGCTTTGCCTTCCGCTCAGATGGGCTGACTCTGGAACTTGAGACGTCAGTGCTCAGAAAGAACCAAGATCCCCAGCTATTCCAGCCTGGTCTCACCACAGGCCTCATTGGCGCATCCAAACTGCAGAACACAGAGGCAGTCCAGGCAGTCCTGAAGGTGAGAACCAGAGACCACAGTGGTCTGGAAAGGGTCAATGGAGGGTTGGCCTGGCCACCAAACAGATCACAGCTGACAGACAACATCTAGAATGTGGAGTCTGAACTCTGGCATTGTTTTATTTATTTGATCTTGGGTGTTTGTTTTCTCAGTGACTGAAAAAAAATTCATTTCTATGAAGATGCTATAAGGATGTGACCAGGGAACCATGTCTTAAAAGGCACCCTAGAAAGTAAGCTGGGTGAGACCCACAGTAGTGTCATGTAGGGTTCCAGTCAAATAAACCAGATGCCCTGGACTTCCATGGCAGAAGACAATTCTGCTTGAGGAATTACCTTCACCGGAAGATGTGTACTTCGGGCTAGGGAGACGGCTCAGCAGGTAAAGTCACTCACCGCCAAGCCTGATGACCTGAGTTCAGTCCCCAGGACTGCTTGGGGGAAGCTGAGAACCAACTCGTCCTGGCAAGTTGTTCTCTGACATCCACTCTTGCATGCCACCCTCCCCTTACAAAGTACATGACTGTAAGAAATCTAGTATTTTGTAACATGGCTGGGGACACTTTACTCTGTCACTGGGTTCCTGCAACAGAAGCCGCAGTAGGGGAACCAGAGGTCACCTGGGCATCTTGCAAAGGTCAGTGATGAGTTGCTGTATCTGTCCATCAGACATTGGGGAGAGAAAGTCACAACTTCTGCAGAAGCTTCTGGATGGTTCCTGTCTCCCTAGGAGAAGGGATGAGCCCCACTCTTTAGACCTCTACTTTTGCACAGACACAACATTTTGCAAAATTAAAAAAATAAAAGTCTTCTGCCCATTGTTTTATCAGTCATTCACAGTAACCACACTGAATAGCAACAGGGGCATCTTTATCCCATCTTATAGATGAAGAAACTACACTGAAGGAGTTAGTGGTCTCTCTTGTGGTGACAGCTCATTTGCCACATAGCAGGGAGTGGATTCGGCCCTTCGACCTGCCTCTAACCACTATCTGTCTGTTTTAGTGTCCCTGCTCCTGTGGTGGCAGGGGCATCCCTTCCGAGGGTAACCCAAATGAGGACAGCTGTTGGGGTGTTAGCTTTGGGAGTCATTAAATTCAAACCAACTTGGAGCCTCCGCTTGATGATGAATTCTTCCATGTAAAGGCACGGGCCCTTGAACCCTGGGTCAGTCACTATTCTCTACTCCGCTGGCTGTTTCCCATGGCTAAGGGAAGGTAGCGTGTATGTTCAGTTAAGCCACGAACATGTCACTGGTCCTTGTGGTGTTTTCAAGGGTACAGCTCTGAAGGGGAATTTGCCTGTAATTCAGCAGGGTTAGAGGAAAACAAGGACTCTAGCAAACATTGCCAAGCAGCGTCATACAGGGCACAGAAACCCTGCCGCCCCGCTCCTTCTACTGAGCTCTTAAATTAGTTGTGAAAGCCCAGGTGTCAGCTGTCCCCCTGGTACAAGCCATACGAGCCATTAAAAATGCCAGGGAGAAATGAATAGCTAAATCACCCTGTCTCTCCGAAGGTAGAGTCTTCCCGAATCACGTGTCCTATCATATTTTTTTCGTCTCCAGATGGATGTCGCCTTTCAAAGTCTGATGGTCACAGAAACAAAGGTATGGCTTTAGCCTTAAGTAGCCATTGAAATTTAACCCCAATAGATTATTTTCTAGGAGTAACTAACACTTAAAAAAATTCCCTGGCAGACAACAGCTTACTTTTCTCTCATTTTTTTTTAAAGGATAATATTTAGTTTCATCTTGCAACTACTTGGGAAAATTTAGGGCTGAGTTTGAAAGGCCAGCCAACAAGTAGTACTTCATAAATTGCTGGAGCCCTAATCAATACATATTGTCATCCACTCCAGTCCTTCGGGCGGATTTCTCTCTGCCCTGAGTCGTTGGTGTATTTTATGAGGTTGTTACAGTCTGGGCTTGCATGGCCTGGGCCTAATGAACCTGTCACCGCCACTATTGATTGACATGCCAGTGTAAGTGAGACGGGCGATTCTGATTGACTTCCTAATTACTGCTGCCGGGCTGCCTCACCAACTGCTAAGGCCAGAGGTTAATAGTTTTGATGTTCGGCCGTTCCTAGCAATGGAGGCAGACTCCTCAGAAGTCAATACCCGAATCAGGATCTCAAGGCTACTGCCGGGCCTGATCAATTAAGTCCTTGCCTTCCTCCTGCTGGTGCTTGCAGAGAGGCTGCTGAGTGGAGGAGTCAGCGGCAAATGGTTTTAGGGAGTTTAGCAGGCTCCGGAAGCACCGCCCATGGTCAAGGGTTGGAAATTAAGGCAGCTGCGGTCAGCAGGCACTGAGACGCACTTGGGTGGTAGCAAAGGAAAGCCCTCTGCCAGATGTTGCTTCGCTGTGCCCCTCACCTTCCCACACTAAGTGAGAACTGAAGGGTGAGCGGTTATTTTCCCCTCCCATATCCGGATATGCCAGGTGCCACAGACTCATGGAAACTGAATTTTTAAGGCCGCTCTAACCCCAGCAGGTCAGCAAATGTGAACACTTATTTCTCAGCTCTGGAGGCTCACATCCAAGATCAAGGTAGATTCCATGCTCACGGCAAGAGGCCTCTCTTAGGAGCCATTAATCCTTTGTGGCCTTATGACACTGAGGCCCTGCCCTTGACTTTATCCCATTGGTCACTGGGTTTCAACATATAAGTCTGGCATGGACGCACACATTAAGTTCAAAGTAGAGAGAAGAGTGAACTGACTTGTACAGTTTCCATGCACCCAACAGAAACCACCAATCCCAGGCAGGACGGGGGTGTGTGTCTATCCATCTTTAACTTGAATGTCCCAACATGCCATGAAGTAAGCATGTATAGGAGTCAATATGTCCAGTTTTGGTGAGAAACTAAGGGTTAGCAAAAGTTAATTGGCTCTCTTGAAGTCACCCACAGCAAAGACGCAGAGAAGCAAAGCTACCCAACAACTTGCAGAGTAACTGGGATAAGCCAGACTGATGTGGCTGTCTGTCAATTATCTCTGCACCCACCAGGGCCACAGACCGACAAGGAAGACTCCAAAAGCGCAGGATGCAGTCAGCAAGGGCAGGAAGCGATACCAGCAGAGTACGGGGAAGCTGGGCAGAAGCCTCCAAGAGGCCTCACCTGGCAGTCACACAAAACGGCTGAATTCTTCCAGAAAAGAGTTTTTCCACTTGTGCAAAGTTGTCTATCAGGGAAGTGCCTTAGAGACTCGGTGCTCAAGGGTTTTACTGGGAGCTGGATCATGTAGATACCTTCTGCCAGCACATGCCAGATTCCAGCAACAGTGGAAACTCTCCTGGACAGTTCTCAGGCCTGATGTAGTAGCTCTTCTCTGAAACCAAGAGCAAAGATGCAAGGCAGGAGACGCACAGAGCCTATGAGGAGTGCAGAGATGGCTCTGGGGAGGAAGGCCACAATGGAGCAAGTACTTTACAGATGACCTGGCCATTATAACCAGTACCCGCAACTGTATTCGTCATGCTGCCTTTGTGAGTGCGTGCATGCATGCGTGTGTGTGCTTGTGCTGCTGAGGATGGCCTTGGATGCATGCCAGACAAGCATCCTACTATTGACCTACATCCTTAACTCTTGGTTTTCTGAGACCGAGTTTCTCTACATAGCCCAGGCTGACCTTGAACTTGTGATCTTCCCTCACCCCTCCAAGAGCAGGTACTACAGGCATGCATCACTTAGTCTGATTGTTTTCTGTGGTTTTGATGCTTTGAGCAGTACTTAGGGGAAATACAGGACTCCCTGTGAGTGCATTTTTGCGTGAGCAAACCACCCAATTAATGGTGTCCTCGTCTGCCTTTTTTAGTTCTGACTCTTACATTCCGGACCGATATTCCACCCCAGATACAGTTATCAGAAAACAGACAGCCTCTATATGTAAACCCACTGAAGTTATTCAGATTTGCTCATCCGCAGCTGCTCACACTATTCTGTCCACATCGACCACAAACACGTCCCCCGTCCATGTGTTCTCCACACTTGATCAGCCACTGGAGGACTCTGGGCTTCTCTGTGTATCTACATGAGGGAGCTGACAGGTGGGCATCTGATGAGCATTATCTCATCTGTTGGCTCACCAGACATGAACAGCAATCGAGCCTGCATTTTTAAAGGCCAGTGCAGTCCCCACCACTGAGGCTCCTCATGGGAGTGAGGGTGAGGTGGCTTGGTGACAAAGAGGCATTTCTAAGAACTGATAAGTTAGCAAGAAAGAAATGGGAAGATACGCGAGTCCACTTCGAGTGTGAGTCATTGTCCTCTGTGATCAATGGGTCCATGTCCCTCTTGAGTAGGGACAACCCAAGGTCACAAAGACAGCCTCTTGCCACCATTCAGAACACAGCAGCGCATGGCCTCACCCACCTTCCTCCTGAAAGCCCTATCACCACTCACCCACAGCACTGTCTTTCTCGGGAGCAAGCTTGATGAAGCTTGACAGCCCAGACAGAGCTATCCTCCACTTCCTCCTTTCCATCCTCTCCTGCTGCACAGAATACGGCTCTCAGATCATCTTGTTTCTTCCCCTTTCTTGTGTGCTAACCCAAAGACTTTAAGGACACTTTCCCCACCTCTTTTGTGTTCTCCACAGGGTGGCCTCGTTCTAGTTTGCTCTACCAACCAATGAGCATAGAGGAGAATGCATTATCTGTTTTGCTCTCTAGTTGGGCTAACCTCCTGAAATGTAGACAAGGTCCATCCTCATCTAAAAGAACTGTAATGAACTTGGAGCCTTAAAATATGAACAAAGAGAAACCCTGGCATGCCAAAGCCTCAGTTCCCGTGATGCCCCTCAGCTGAGGACACACTCCTTTCCCAGGACGGACTCTACCAGCATGCTTCTTCCCTCCCCTTCTCCACATCCAGCCCGAGGCAACCCTCACAAGCTTCATTCTTCAGCCTAGGCTGGTACACAGTATCATTGTTTTGTCTAAAAAGAAAAAAGGAGGCTGAGGCCAAGGTGGAAGGTAGCCTCTGTGTATCTCTGGTCCTCGGTTGTTTTATGGGGCTAGCCAAATTCCAAGTGACCAACATGTCCTGAGCAGTCTGGGGTTGTCCTCATTTTAACTGAAGTCCATGTCCCGGGTATACGGGATGGCTTGCCCTACAGCCAAACCAGGGACAAAGACTATCTGGGGTTTATTTGCCAGAAATTATGAGAAAAGTAGGAAGAGTTTGCGTGTTGCGTGGGAGAAAGGTGGAGTTGGGAAAGGTGCAAAGGGGAAACAGAAGGGAGTGGTGGGGAGGGGGCTTGGTTGCTGAAGTAATTGGCACTGCACAAGAGGGATGTTTACTCTTCTGGCGTGTATGCGCGTGTGTGTGCGCGTGCGCGTGTGCGCATGTGCGTGTGTGTGCACGTGTGCGTGTGTGCGTGTGTATGCGTGTGCGTGCGTGTGCGTTGCGTGTGCTTGCATGCGTGCGTGCGTGCGTGTGTGTGTGTGTGTGTGTGTGTGTGTGTGCTCATGCGTGGGCACGTGCACAAAGACTCTACCACTGAGTTACATCCTCAACCCTCGCTCTTCTTTTTCCCCTTGCTGGTTGTATGGCAGCACATTCCCTTTGCTCTCCATAATAAACTTGACACAAATGCTTGCACTGATGCTCCCCCACCCCACCCCTTTCCTACTCATGCTCTGTGGACTAAGGAAAAGGATTGACTTTTACATTCGGGCTGATGTGGTATGAGACAAGGACACCTGCATGAAGATGACTGTAGCATCCATGCTACGATCCCTTCCAGGAATCAGGTGAAGGCCTAGAGATTGAAATAAGAGACAAGACAGCGGGTCACTCGATCAATGGCAATATCGAAATGCCAAACGCCGTTTATTGAGGACATGGAATGGGCTTGTGTACTGACTCACAGCACAGTGGAAAACAATCAAGGGTCAAGCGTGCAAGCTCTCAGGCTTAGCTCCTCCCCAGCAGATGTGTGTTAGCAAATCAAGAAAAGTACCAAGGACTACTCTGATGCAAGATGTTCCAGCCAACAGCTTCAGGCTTGCTCAAGGGGCCTGGGGGGTCCATGCAGGGCCCTACAGATGACCCACAATGGAACCAAAGCATCTCCAGTGACCCTCAGGGCAGAAGCGGCCTCTGGTGAGTCACTGCAGTTTCAGTGAACTTGGGACTTTTGCAGTCCGTGAAGTGGACGGTCCATGTTTATTGACAGCCAGCCGCTGTAGGGTCACCTCTGGAAGGTGTTGAGGCAGGCACACTAAGATCTTGGCTTTTGACTAAGGTCTCGCTCCTTTAGCTCAGGGTACCTATGGCTCCTCCCTGCCATGTCACCTTGCTCTGCACTCCAGAGTCATACCCACATGTTCTCAGCTTGGTGGTCTGTTACAAGTAGGTTTTCCCTGCCGCCAGTCTGGTCCCGCTGCCATGCCAGCCCCCAATAACATGCAGAGACTCTGTAGTTGATACAATCCTGTTGGCCAGCTACTAATTCCTTACCGGCTAGCTTTGTCTTAATTATTAACCCATTTCTACTAATCTAAGTATTTCCACGTGGCTCCTCTTACCGACCAGAGCGGCTGGCGTTCCATCTCTCCAGGCTCTCCACGTTGACTCCTCCTTCTACTTCCTCTTTCCTCCTAGTCTCCTAGCCCCGCCTATCTTGCTTTTCCATTGGCCAACAGTGCTTTATTCATTAACCAGTATGAGAAACATATTTACAGAATAACTTCTCCCATCATCTCCTCTTTTCTGTTTAAAATAAAAAGAAGGGTTTAAACCGTAACATAGCAAAATATATCACACAACAGTTATCAAATAAGAATCACAGTTAACAATATTTAGTTCATTAACATTTTGTAAGACTTACAGAAAATATTTTATCATCTATCCTATCTTTATGAGTCCAAAGTCTTATATGTAACTTATCTTTAATCCTAACTAAGGAAAACTATAACCATAACTATCTGTCTTCAACTCCTTCAAAGACCACAGAAGGATAATATATAAACTCCAAAAATGACAGAGACAACTCACTGCCCGGTCAGTCACCCGAAGTTCTTCTGTAATGTTCCATCTTCAGCCCATAGGCCATAGTGTGTCTGGCAGCCTCTTTCATGAAGCAGGAACCCTGTAGCAATGTCCATCTTGTATCAGCAGTCACTTTTCTGTGGGTCCTGCATGTCCAGTTTATACAGCATAAAGTCAAACAGTCTAGACAAGAGCAGTACCTTGCCCAAATGGCTAGTCTTGCCATATTGAAAGCAAACTTCGTAACAAATTTCTTCAAGGTCCATCTTCCTTTCTGATGTAGGTGGTGCTGCCAGGAGCAGTTATGTCTCACTGTCAAGAAAAATCCTAAACCATTTTAAATGCCATATTCTGTAGGTCTTTGAAAGGTTTGAAGAGTGCCTATTCATCTCAAATACATCTCTGTATATCTAGAAATCCTAACTAACTTAACTCTAAGTTTTAACTATCATAGGTAACTCTCTATAATCTGTACTAAATTAAACATTATGTTTTTAATGAGCTATATAAACATTATACCTAAACAAGAGGAGAAATATACATATCACAAAATTGATCTTAAATTTATATTAATACTAAATTAACATTACACTGTGATTCTTATTTGATAACTATTATATGGTATATTTTGCTATATTAAGGTTTAAACCCTTCTTTTTATTTTAGACAGGAAAAAGGAGATGATGGGAGATGTCATTATGTATATACTGGTTAATGAATAAAGCCCTGTTGGCCAATAGGAAAGCAAGATAGGTGGGGCTAGGAGACAAGGAGGAAAGAGGAAATAGTTAGGAGGAGTCAACATGGAAAGCCCAGAAAGGTAGAACGCCAGCCACTCTGGTCTGTAAGATGAGCCACGAGGAAATACTTAGAATAGTAGAAATGGGTTAATCATTAAGACAGAGTTAGCTGGTAACAAACTAGTACCTGGCCAACAGCCTTATATCAAATACAGAGTCTCTGTGTGTTATTGGGGGCTGGCGTGGCCGCAGGACCAGACTGGCGGGGTGGGGGAGGGAAAAACCTACTCGTAACAGTGGTCCCTTGAATCCTGGAATCTTTGTGGGTTCGACTGGCATCTTTCTGATTCCTATCTCTCCACCTGTTTATTGACCACGTGAGCTTCTTTCATGGATGGTGTGCATAAGCGTTTCTCTAGCCCCTTGCTTTTAAATTCTCTTCCTTCCCTATAGCACACCACAGTCTATTTTCAGCCACACGTAGTATGTATTCATGGAATCATGTAAGAGTTCTCAGCCATTTTTAAGGATACCATTCTGATCACCAAACTTGGTTTTCACCCTTGTAATTCAAATAGGCCAAAACCTATTATTTTAACCAAATTGAGGTAGTCAGCAGAAGCAGGTGAGAGCCTTAGCATAGCCTTCTCTGGTCCAATAGGATAGATACATATTTCCTGTAATACTCACGATACCGGATATTACACAGCAACAGAAAGGAACAAACTCTTATATGAATAAATCAGATTTCCTGTTTTGGCATGACTTCTTTATCAAGACGATCTGAAGCAAAAAAACCTCTCTGGGCCTCAGTTTCCTCCAGTCTAGGCTGGTACACAATATCATTTTACTGAGGCAGGGCATAGGGCTCCAAGCCTTTCAGCCACTGAGATTGAGATGCTCCAAGGGTACAGTAGTCATAGATGGATGCCGTGCATATTCAGCATACTTAGCCACACAATGAATTGACACTCCCTTTAGAAGAAACTCAAATCCCCTGTTCATTTTTATACAGGTTCATTTTCTATCCAGAACATGGTGGCCAACCCCAAATCTGAGGACAGCTGTGGAGTCAGGTTATCACTGGTTGCCAGATGAGAAGCTGGGGTGCACACCTTCCCAAACCCCTTGTGGTCTGCCTTCTTCAGTCTGCATCTCTTACTGTGCCTATGAGGATGCTGCAGACTGCCCATCCAGAGGTGCTAAGGACAGTTTCTTACATAGTATTAACTGGTTTTGGATCCTAAAGGTCACTTCTCAAGACTGCCCCAGGGTTGATTGATTCAGTGCTTTTGTGAAGTCAGATTTTTTAACTGTCCCGGCCTTTCCTGTTAGGTCTCAACAGTTGTAGCAACTCATGGTTGTTAGTTCCTTCTCATCAATCTTTCACATGAGGATGAGGCTTTCCCATGAAGTTTAGCTATAGCATCACCGGCCATGCTAGACACACGAGCCAGGGGATGAACGTGCCTGGTGTACTTATTTGCATTTTGTTGTTGTTGTTGATGTTGTTGCTGTGATGAAACAGTGGCCAGAAAGATTTGATTTCATCTTACACGTTACAGTCCATTATCATGAAGCCAAGACGGGAACTCAGTCAAGAACCTAAAGACAGGAAGTGAAAAAAGAGGCCATGAATGAATGCTACCTACTGGCTTGCTTCTTCTGGTAGACCTCAATAAAGGGCTGCTGAGAACACTGCTTGTGAGCCATGGTTCTCCTGATTTCTCTTCCCATTCACTTCCTCAGCCCCTGCTCATGAAGAGCTTTAGGATAATTGTTTCCAGGAAAGCAATGCTGAGGCTCTTTTCTGTGGAGGTCACTCTGGACCTTAGGTACCCCCTGGAAACATCTGCAAGGCTTTCAAATGACTGGCACTTGGGTCTCACCCCTACAGAGTTGGATTTAATTGGCTTTGGGTGGACCCTTGACCAAAGGGAGGTGGGTAAGATCTTCAGCTGACTCTAATTTGCCCTTAGGGACCGGAAGGCACTGTTGTGCCAAGCTGTCCAGCCACTGCTGTTGGTCCTCACATTGCTGAAGGTGGAAGGGAGGCTGGAGAGTACCGACTCTCTTCTCCAAGGTCACATGAGCACCCCTGCCATCAAAGAGATGAGGGGCCCTTATCTCTATTGGGTCTCTCTAAAGAGCCCCCTCCACTGGGCCGCTGCTGTGTTTTGTAGATGCCACCAAGCAGCCATCAACTGGTAATGATTTCTGGTCAGATGCAAACAATTAAGTTAGGGAAAAAAGAATCCCCATTCCATTATGAACCCTGGAAACGACTTGCTCCCTGGCCTAATTGCCTTCTGAGTTCCCCAGACAGCAATGGCTAATAAGGCAAGTGCCCCAAAGAGCCAAAACTTCAACTTGGAAGGAAACGAGTCTGGAGTAGGTCTGAATGTTCAGCCAGTTGCAGGGGTGAGTGGGAAGCTCTGCTGGCCCAGCAAGGATGTATTGCCTAAGTCACTGAACACATTCATTCTGTGCCTTTCCAGCCTGCCACTTCCCCAGCTCTCCTCCTCCCCTTTCCAGTCTCTTCCCAAAAAATCTCAAGGCAAACTGCAGCTGATTTTTGATGGATTGGCCACTGTGTTTTATTCGACAATGTATATCACTCTGCCAATATGAATTTGCAAGATGGTAAAAATACAACCCCCTGAAAAGATTACATGAAAGGGGAAAAAAATCATTAGGCAATTAAGAATGGCAATAATTCACTCGTATCTATGCTTTGGGAAGAAATATTGCCCCGGGGAATTAGCCCTGCTTATCACTTTGTCATCTGTCTGGGGTAGGAGCGAGCAGAGGTTCTGTGTGCAACACTCATGGTTTCCTGCTGTATTTCTAAGCGTGATCAAAATAAATGTCAGGCTTTTAATAGAACTCTGTCTCTCTTGGGGTAGCCATAATTTGTACATATGAAGCAGAGTTACTAAATTAACTAAGCATATGCATTCTTTAAACACCTCTCCACAAATTCCTTTCATAAATCCTAAATAGGGAATTTGGAGGCTGGGTAAGACCTTAGAGGTCACCTGGCCACTCTTCCTATTTGTGGGTGAGGTCACTTAAGGCCCAGGGAAGAAAACTAATTCTTTTAAGGTCACACAGCTCACAGACACAAAGATATAGTTAGTTCTCTCCAGTTTCTTAGCTCATAAGCCAGCAAGACAATCCCACCACCATGTTCCTTGGACAGGGCACTCCATATCAATGCGCTAAAGACTCTGGTGATGTTCCTCAAGGCATTAACTTCTAGCTTCTTTTCAGGGACCCCCATGAGTCCTCTACCTGAACAGCCTCCTTTCCTTCCCATACACAACATGACTTCCAGCTACTCTGACTGTTCTGTTTCTGCAGAACTTAGCCTATACCACTCTTTCAAGGATTATGTTACTAACCATTACATATTATTTGTCCTTGTCACATGTATGATGTTGACATGCTAGTAAGAGTATGAATGCTTCAGGATGTGACAGATTGCCTTATATCTATCACAAAGCCTCTCCTATAAGATCAGCTAAAATGGGAGGTGTTCATTGAATAACTGGATTTAGAAAATATCTCACACATCAAGAGGTTCTCCCCAGGAACTCACTGGTGGGGCTGGGAATCTATTGGCATTGCAGAACTTCTACAATAGCCCAAAGACAGAGAGGTAGGAAGGGGTGGTGATTCTTGTGCAATCAATTAGTGCTGTCCCAGAAGCCTGGTAAAAATGCTGCAGCAGACTGTGTCCTATGAAAATGGCCACAACCACCTTTCTGGTCCCATGCACTCGGAGTCCACAGACATTGCCTACTCCCACCCTCCAATTAGAGTAAGTTCTGTGGCTGCCTCCATGAACAGACTGCAACTGGGCAACAGTGCCTGCTAGCCAAAGTTAGGTCATGAATGACACTCAGGCTTCTGCCTGGATGTCCCTGTCATGACAGGTTAGACCAGGTCTTGAGGAGCCAGAGCCACACTGAACAGCCGAGTGTGGGAATTCTAACAGTGACTCTAGCTAAATCCCAGTTATCAGCGGCAACAATCTCCAGCACAGCAGAGACAGGCTGCCTGAAACTGCCCAGGCTGCGATCGTGACCAAATGACTGTTGTTACCGCAGCTGTAAGTCATGAAGTTATGAGGTCGTTTGTAATTAGTCTACCGAACAAGTGTTTATCCAAACAATGCTTTCCTCCTACGACCAAGTCCAATACACTATAACCATTGAGCAGACTTGTCTTGCTTCCTCCGCCCCATCCCTATCATGAGACTTTGCTGTTTGTCTTAGTTACTTTCCTGTTGCTGTGATGAAACACCACGACCATGGCAACTTACAGAAGGAAGAGTTTATTTGGCTCATGGTTCCAGAGGTTTAGAGTCCATAACGACAAAACAAAGGCATTAGCAGGAAACTGAGGCTCATATCTTAAACTGAGAGCATAAACAGAGAACACTCAGGAATGCATGAGGCTTTGAAAACCCAAACACCACCCTCCTGAAACATTTCCTTCAGCAAGGCCACAGCCCTTAAGCTACCCAAGTAGCCTGGGGACCACGTAGTCCCAATATTGGGCCTATGGAGAACATTCCTGTTTAAACCATCACAGTCTTGGTTTTGTTTCAGACTTTTATTAGCAGGTGTTTGCAGTTTGCTGACTTTTTTAAAAAATAAAAAAACAAATTAAAATTATTACAAATTAAAAAGGAAGTTCTTAAAAATCTCAACTTGACCAGGGACGAAACAATTTTAAAACACCCTTAAAGGTGTGTTGAGCAAAGGCAGGCAAAACCAAAAATGAACAAACAAACAAAAACACATTTGTCATTACCAGAAAAAGACATCTTTAGGTAAAAATAGCAAAATCCCCATGTTGCATAGATGTAGCTTGTATGTTTTCCGCCAGCCCGCCCGCCGCCAGTCTGGCATGCCGGCCCCAAATAACACGCAGAGACTCTGTATTTGATACAATCCTGTTGACCAGCTACCATTATTGTTTATGGGCTATTTATTAACCCATTTCTACTTATCTAAGTATTTCCATGTGGTCATCTTATGGGGAGCGGCGGGTCCCGCATCTTGCTTCCTCTCACTCTCCATGCTGACTCCTCCTTACTACTTCCTCTTTCCTCCTTGTCTCCTAGCCCCGCCTATCTAGTTTCCTATTGGCCCAACAGTGCTTTATTCATTAACCAGTATGAGAAACATATTTACAGAATAACATCTCCCATCACATAGCTAATGAAAAAAAATAGTTCTGTTATATCTGTCCAATGGGCAAAAAGCAAGCACTTAGGTGTTCAGATCCAATATTTATTTGTTCATATTGCTGGAAATTCATACTCATTTCTTCTTGTTGAATGAGCAAGCCAAACTGCATGATGGTAGAGATGGTGAACGGGCATTTCCTGAGCCCCATCCTGCTCAGCCTCTAGAGTCGGCCAACTCCCAGCTGGTAGATCAACTGCTTTTGTCTCTTTGCCGTCTTGTGGTTCCGGGTTCTCTGGTCACAGTGACATGGATGTTGGGGTGGCTGCTGACCCTGGGTCTCGTCCCCTTGATTTCCCCTGTCCTCTTCATTGCTGTCCTCTCTAAGCTGTCTTTGGCAAGGAGGGACCCTGCAAAGTCATTGTCTGGAACCCTGATACATAGCCTGTGTCACTGGTCCACCTTGCACTCCTGCTCCCTGGTTGTCACCACCCCCAATCACTCCTTATACAGGAAGGTTGGAATGCTGTGGTCGATGCCTGCAGGGTCTTGGCACTACAGGTGAGAACCTTAGCCTGAAGGAGGTCTGGGAGGGCAGACATTGTTGGCCCTGGCCTTCAGGAGCGCTGACAAATCCCTCATTCTTTTCCTCACTCTCTCAAGCAGTCTGGCGCACAAATATGTCTTCCTTGGTGGCCTTTCTGTTGATGAACCAGATCTGTTCCTTCATTGAACAATTTTTACTGTTTCAAAAACCTTCGTAGCAATGACCTTCTCCCTTCAGGCGGGCACCAATGTGAAGCTTCCTGTCACCACTGCCTGCTTGGTGGTTCTCAGCTTAAAGGTTCATGGTTCTTGTGGTGGTGGTGACTGAGGTCAGTGGTGATGGCTGCTGCTCCTCTCCAGGGTGTGACCCCTTCAGGATGGTAGGTGGCTGCTCTGCCGACCAGCATTAGGTTTCTGACATGGGAGGAGGCTTAGGGAATAAAGGAAATTAAAGGGTCCCATGCTGGCTGAATCTGTGCCATTTTACAAGCTTCCTAATGTTGGCACCAGGAGTTTATCCCTTTGCCTAGAAATAGGACACACGGATTCCTCTTCACAGGAATAGGAGGAAGTGAGGAATCATATGTGTACATGTGTTTATGGGGGAGAATGGGTAGTTTACATGATTCTAGTAGAGCTGTCTGAGCGGCAGGTACTCAATGCTAGGCACTGGCTACCACTGCTCTTACCCAATTGCTTAGTCTTTACTTTCAGCCTTTCTACAGAGGTGCAATATTTGTGGACTGTGGTGGTGTTTCCCATTGCTTTACCGTACGGTTCATTTCCAGTGCATCCTTTTAGTGACACCAGCAAAGAGCCAAACTTCAGATATGTGTTAGGGCATAAGGCAGCTTCCTCACCATCCCTGTCACTCATGTATCTCCACTGCAGTCAACCTTCTTGGTCTCAGCCTCACCTAGCACATGTATTCAACCCTGTGTAACTCCCCAGAGGCAGTGGCTGAGTTTCCCATTACAAACATATCCCCAGTCAAAGGTAAGAAAGCTTTTGGTGTGTATTGTAGTATTGGATTTGATATGTCAACCTGGGTAGGTCACAGTGGCTAGAAATATGTCACACATTCTGGATGTTTCCACGGGGGTGTTTTCACATGAGATTAATATGTAAATGGGTTGACTTGAAAGTGCACAACTTTTCCATAAAGTATACGAGTCTTATCCAGTCAGTTATGAAGGTCTGAAAGGAAGATGGTCCTGGTTTTCCTCCAAGCAAGCAGGAATCTGCTAGCAGAACCAGCCTCTAGACAGAGAGTTCAGCTCTATCTCCCACCTCCAGCCTGAGGGCCCACCTGCAGATCGCACCTGTCAAACCTTGTCAATCCATGAGCCAATTCTTAACATTCAAAATAAATAGCTCCCCCATCTCTCCTCTTCCCCTCTCTCCCTCTCTTTTCTCCCTCCATAATCCTTAATTGTATCCATAAGGGATTGCCTCTAGAAACCCTATGGATACCCAAATCTACCCAAATGTTTGCATTAAGCACAAAGGCATATTTACACATAACCAATGCATAACTCTTGTGTGCTTTAAATCATTTCAGTCTCTGCTCTAGATACCTTATGATGCTTAATGTGATGGCAAGGCAGTGTAGGTAGTTGCTATACTATACTTTGGTGGAGTTATGACAAGAAAAATTCCTGAATACTTAGTAAAGATTTGTGTTTGTATGCATATGCCTAGATCTCACCTTCCCCACCTGTAGTACTAAGATTGCCATCCTGAGTGACCATGCTTTTACATACAGTCATACTGGGGATCTGAACTTGGGTTCTCATGCTTGCATGCATGTCGTGCTAAAATTATTTTTGATCATGGATGTGTAGACACACACATACACAAGAGAGAGAGAGAGAGAGAGAGAGAGAGAGAGAGAGAGAGAGAGAGAGACAGAGAGAGAGAGACAGAGACAGAGAGAGAGAGAGAGAGAGAGAAGGAGGGAGAGACTATGATGGTTCTGTTTCTCTGTAGAACCCCATCTAAAATATGCATCAAGATTCTTCAAGATGTTCTTTCTTGAATTGCATAATGAAAGGGGGATATTTTTTTCTATTGCAGTGAGCTGCCTTAGGTGTCGGGAAAACAATCATGAAGACAGCCCAAGCTCTGCTCATGAGGTGCTTGTCTATGGCTTCTGTCACTAAACAACTAACATTCCTTAAAGTGTAGGCCACACCTGGGATGTGCTCCTTGACAAAAGAGTCCCTTGGTCTGAGAAGCCTGGGAAACACTCTGTAGAGATTTTAATTCAGGTGGCCATTGCCCTATATGGTGGGATGGTCCCTGTTTGCACACATTTCATTCGGCCTCATCACTAATAACACTTTTTCATGTCTGAGCATCTTCAGTTGTTCATAAATCATAGTGACCATGAGTGTAATTATATGAGTGTGCTAAAGGCTCTGAGTCATCTTGCCTCAAAGAAACCCACTTAACTTTGCTAAGTCTGGCACTTCCGGAATACGCCTGTGTGACGATGGGATGGCTGTATCTATTTTAGGATATATGTGTGTTCTGAAGAACATAGACTTGGATGGAAGTAACATACTACATGTGTGCAGCAAGTTGTAAGAGCCAGAGGGCAAGAGAAGGAGGTCTCCTAAGAGAGACCTTGCCTTGGGCTTTGAAGAATGAGCACAGATTTGACAGGAAGAAGGAAATGGAAGTTCCATGTGGAGAAGGCGCCCCAACCAAAATCTGTCAAGTCTGAGGAAGAGAGGAGCTTGAAATGGCAGCTCAGCCGGAGGAAAGGGTGTCTCTTCTTCCCACTGAAATGCCGTGTTGGAATCATAGCCTTTACTGCATTGCAGCCTCCTCACTGGCTCCCAATAGCCAACAGGCAAACATGCAACAGAGCCCAGAAAATAGTTACTGACAGACAGGCTAGAAAGAAGTTGCTGTTGAAAGAGTTAACACAGCTGCCTGGGATTCGCCAACATCTCAAAGTCAGCTCCCATCACGCCCAGCTTCTGGAATATCTGTAATTGAAGGCTGATGGATCACATTAAGCCAGGAATGACCACATCAGCAAGTAGTTGCATCCACTGCAGTGATTAAAAACTACCAACCTCTTCACTCATGTGAGAGTTGCAGGAACCATGCTGGGCTTCGAAAGAAGCTATGCATTAGCGTCCGATTCTCAAATTCATGGAAAGCTAGAGGCAGCAGGCTGTGAGGTCCCCATCTTCCTGAGTGACATCAGCAAGCTGGGGTGTGCCTTTGGCTTTGCTCAGACCGGTTTGATTTTCTTTGAGGGCAGGGGTCAGGAAGAAAATGTGTTTATAGTCTTAACCCAGCATTCAGCAAAATAGCATTACTTAAGTGATGCTGAGGAATCCATGATTTGCACATGGGAGGCAAATGCTCTGCTGCTGAGCTATGAATCCAACCCCCTTGGCAAAAGAAGGTGAAACAAACAAGCGTCCACAGACAGCTTCTTCATTTAGCCACTAAAACAGGTTAACATATGTTTAGTGACTGAGATATCAGTTTGGGGTTCCTCTCTCCCTTACCATGTGGGTTAGATTGATTGGAGCTATAGATTTGGGGAAGGCTTGAGATTCCTGGAATTTCTGCCACTCCTGGTCCCTGAGCCCCAAGTCCTCCAAAGTGGTTCTGTTTGGAGAACCCACACAGGCTCAAGCCTACCATCCCCACAGCAGCTTACTGAGCTCAAGACTCAGGCTGAGGTTTGCAGTGATTTCAGATCTACCATGCACACGAGGCATAGAGCCTTTCCCGGTACTTGGAGGGGGCGTAGGGAGAGATTCCTGCCACAGTGAGCAACTCCAAACAACATTAGGCTTAATTAAATGCAGCAGGTCACAGAAAAGAGACGTGGGCGAAGGAGGTAGAATGATGGGAAAAAGGGATTTGTGGGGATGGAAAGAAGAGAAAGGATAATGAGAAGTGAATATGGCCAAAAAGCTTTATATGTGTGAAATTATGAAAGAATTGGTTAGGAGAAGAGGAGGAGTGATGGAGATTTTCAAAGGGCCCAGCTCACTCTCACAACGCAGGCTCCAGGCTAGCCCCACACTTTCCGCTCATCTGCTCGGTTCTTTCTCTTGGCCTTTTAATTTTAGAGAAAAAAGTCACTTTCTCTGTTTCTCCCTACAGAGCCACCCTGCTCTTTCCTTACTCAAATTCTGATCCTGACCCCTTTTGGGCAGTCAAGGGTTGGCTGTTGTTTTTGAGAAGGGTCCTCTCTCTGTAGTACTGAGACTTGCCATGTAGACCAGGATGGTCTCAGATTTACAGAGGTCCTCCTGCCCCTGCCCCGAAATCCTGGGATTAAAGGCATGTGCCAACACACTCTCCAGCGGTTTCTTGAGGCAAGAGAAAATCAGTGTTCAGGAAGACGTCTATGCAGTATCAGAAAATGCAAATGGCCCCAAGTCAACCCTGCTGTCTTCTCTTGTGTGTGTGTTTTGTTGTTATTTGTTTGTTTTTTTTCAGTTTGCTTCTTCAACTGAGGATTGAACCCAGGGCCTCACACACATTAGGCAAGCACTCTGCGTCCGAGGGACACCTTAGGCCCGATCCCTATAGTATTGAGCATAATCTCTGCAACCCTTTTCTCTGAATACTGCATGTCTTCCAGAGGGCCCTCCCAGATTCAGAGCATGAAACAAAAACTCAGATGCACATCATTTATTTGGGAAATGATCCCAAAGAAAATAAAGAATCTTAAGGAAGGGTCCAAGGAAGGAGAGAAGGCCAGTAGGCAGGTTCAGGCTCATCGCCAAGACGGAGGAGGAGGTGCTGGCCTGCTGTGCCTCTGGCGTTTGCAGGGCCACCTTCAGAGTGAGAGGCGTTCTGTCTGCTGACTCCCCATCCCACTGATGAGCCCCAACCCAGGGACAGCGAAGCCTTGTGTTACTGGACTGCACTTGGCTGATTGGTTGAACAAATTCCTTCTGGAGAAGGCATGGGCTGCAATCCGGTGTGCACTTGAGCTGGTGTGAGGACAGTGTGTGTCCCAGCTCAGCTGGAGCTGCCCCCTGGAGTCAACATGATCTTCTACTGCACTTCCCAGACAAGAAAGAGGCTTAGTAATGGGTCGCCTCCTCTTCAGACTCTGTCCCATGTCAGAGCCTCCGCGAGGTTGAAACCATACTTTCCAGTTTTGTCTGTATTCCTGCAGCTGGCATTCACTTCTGCTCAAATGTTTGCTTCTTTTGTCTTGGTCACGTGGTAGAGAGCACAGGGTCATAAGACTTAATGCAAGAGGCAGGGTTCTTCTGACTTTAATTCCACTGTGTGACTCACTGTCTCTGATCCCTGCTTCTGCAGTCATGGGACACACATTGAGACAGAGATGTCATAGACGTAGGTCCCTGTGTAACGGGGAGCACGGAGTCCCTTGCTGCCACCCAGCAGGCATTTTGCTGAGAGCTGAGGAAAATACACGGAGATGGGGCAACCACTTCTTATTGTAGCATCACCATCCATAGCTTAACCGATATTCCTCCGGAGGCATTGTGGCATCCCCCTTATATAGTTTAACAGTGCATTTAGAAAAGTGAACCTATCTCAATAACACTAAAAGCACACGGCTTTGCTGGAAGTTGGCTAAGTCATTTGTCTAACCTCTTTGAATTGTCTGAACCACAATTTTATTTCATTGCCTTCATGTCCACTGATAGAAAAGTGCACTAAAAACAAAGCCATGTCTCATATAAAAGGATCCGTGGCTCAGTAGGTGCCAGGCCCAAAGGGGGAACCAGCAGCTGTTACTCTGTTAAGTAGATATCGTATTAAACTGACTCCTAATGACTTATCCCGGTGCCCGCAGACTGGAGCATCTCTCAACCTTTAGCAGGGGAACTTCTTTTGGCAGAAACCTATAACTGGTCAATATGTAGAGAAAAAGACCTGGAGTGACCTGCCCTAAATGGGCTGTCTATATCATAGCCCCTCCTCTCCAGGTTAGGCACCATCATGGGAGCGGGGGGGGATTGATTGCAAGAGCCAAAGGCAATGAATTACTACAACGAGACCACGTTTTCTGGACACAACATGGCAGTGCACACACAAACTCACAGCAGTCGTGACAGCTTTCGCAAAACTTGTGCAACAGGACCAAGGCGGGCAGAACCCCAGCGTGGAGTGGGGAGATAGATGGCCACAAAGTCCCATCCCAGCTGATGACTGCTGGGAGAGGGAACAGCTTTCTTCCGGGATGTGGGGCATGAGAGGCCACCCAGGCTCCACGAGACGGTCCTGACCAGGAACATATTGGCTGCCCTGAGTGGACCAGCGGATTTGAAAAGACAGAGCACAGGAAACTGGCAGGAAAACATGGTACGGGTGCTTCCCCTCCCCACCTGCCATCCTAACTTACAGGGAGGCAATGACGTTTGTGCGATGCTCTGTTAATGAAACAGCGAGTTGTCCTCCAATTCCTTGCTGAAGCAGCCCCCATGGGTGACACTGACCTTGGCTTCTAGGTGGAAAAGTACATTTAAAGAAAAAAGAGTGATGGCATCTCCATCATTACATCAGGGGAGGGCTTGGGAGGAGCTTCTGTTGCCCGCATAAGACACTGTCATTAAGAACACTGCTGGGGTCATGGAACCTTCTAGGAAACCAGTAGCCTGTGCTGAAGCTTGCCACTGCTCCTGAACCCTGTAATTGCTGGTCAATTCACTTCTGGAACTGTCCCAATAAAACAGGCAGTCTTCTGAGAGCTACACCTTCCCGTAGTAACCGGCACCAGGACTGACACCTGCCTCTCACAGGGGCGTCTATGTCCAGCCGCTTGTCACTGCTCTGGGTACCACATGTGCTCCACACACATCCATGGAGATAATGAGAGATTAAAGACAAGTAGCCCGCTGCTGACATGTTTGCCATGACCAAGGAGGAATTCCAGGGCAGTGGACCTCGTGAGTTCCCGAATCCACTGGGCACAGCCTAAGGAGGCAGGCTGGCCTGCAGGTGGGCTCACTGTACCTATTCAGTGGCTCCCAAGTCAGAGGACCCAGCTCCCCACCAAAGCCTTGGCTTCAGCTGTGGCCCAGGCCATGGATGAGTGAGAACAGCCACTGAGTTGGCTAACACTGTTCTCTGCAGATATTGAAGCAAAATGAAAAGAAATTGGACAGAAAATAAGTGGCGGCTTTAAAAAAGAATTTTTTTTCCCCCCTCGGAGGGTCAACATCTGTTCCTAGTTAAACATGAGGAAATACCCTGCAGTCAATGATTTGAACCCAGGCTAGAGAACCCTGCCTTTAACTTTGAATATAAGTGCATGGCAAAGCTGGCTAACTAAGGGGTGAGCCAGAAAGAGCCAGAAGCGAGGGCCGTGTGTTCAGCATCCCGGATCCATGAAGGATCCAAAATCAAGCCTAAGATGGAGCCTAATCTCAAAGAGAAATTGTCTGAGTGGGGTGGAGCCTGGGCCTGGGAATTACTCTGGGCTGTAGGAGGTTTCAGAGATGAGACGTTGCCAATAAGAAGGCCTTTAGCTTGTTCTTTTGCCCGGGAGAGGGGGAAGGGCAGGGTGGGAAGGGAAGACAGTGGGGTGTGTTTCTCTAGCAGCACTGAAGTGCAGGACGGTACTTGTAGAGATATCTGGCCCGCTTGTCACAGATGGAGTGGACAAATGTGAAGCTTGCTCCAATGACAGTGGCCAGTGACCCCCTGACCATTTCCATGAAGACACAGGCCATCGGCTGACATGCTCTACACTGGGCACTACTCATGTTTCTCTCCTAGCTATACACCCCAGTCTCCTGTCCCTCTCCCTTCAGGCTCACACACAGAGGATGCTCAGCTGAGAATGGCTATCTGCCCTGGTCACACCCAGGGCAGGGAAGCGCAGTGGTCTGTCGGGGTGGCCCCTTAGGCTGCTAGCCGTAGCTGACTTCCACAGCCAAGGGGATCGAGGTTTCCCCTCTTTTGAAACCTTAGCCACCCACCTTCCCTCCATCCCTCCAAAAAGAGGGGAAAATCAATTTCAATCAGCGTGGAATGTAATATTATCAAATGTCAGCTGCTGAGGTCATGTGCTTTGAAAATTATCTTTGACAGCTTCTGGTGGACTTAATTAAGTGCTCCCCAAAAAGGGGGGTGGGGGGCAAAAATGCTCTGATTGCTGGCTGCTCTGCCTTTGTGCTGTAGAGCGTCTATTGACAACTCTGAGCAAGATTGCCTTAGGGGGTTTTATTGATAGATTCTCGCCTGATATTGGAATGATTCTTGCACAGATAAATCACATTTAGATTTGTTGGTAATTGAGGAGAATTGATTGGCAAAGGAGGGAAGCCCCCAAGGAGTGGCCTCCCTGTCCTCACTGCAGGAAACTCTGGGGAAGGGAGGAGGGTGTCATTAAAGAGCCAGGAGCCTGCAGAGGGACACAGCAGACCTCCTGTTTACCTGTCAGTTCTACCTTCCTCAGAGCCCTGATGTACCTCGTGTCATTTCAGTGGAGGCAGGGCATGCATGCATGCGTGTATTTGTGTGTGTGTCTGTGTGTGTGCATGTGAGTGTGCTTGTGCCTCTGTGTCTGTGTGTGTGCATGTGAGTGTGCCTGTGTCTCTGTGTGTGTGTGTATGTGAGTGTGCCTGTGCCTATGTGTGTGTGTGTGTGTGTGTGTGTGTGTAGAGGTAGAGTCAGAAAAGGGAAAGGTACCTTTTGAGGTATTTCTGGAGAGTCCTGGGTCACATGGTCATTACCATTCCAAATCTTGACTGTGTCTCTTTGCTTTAAACACTTCAAAGACTTCCTGCACTAGACAGAGCTCAAACTCACAGACACACCTCATGCAGGCTGTGAATTCCAAACTGGATTTCTTATCCCTTTGGGTCATTTTCCTCTTGGCACCTTCGAGGAAGTGTGTTGATTAGTCCTGATTGTCAGCTCGCTGGGGATTTGAACCACCAATGAGATGCCGCTTTGGGAGAAAAGAGAGGGTAATGTCTTCCAGCAAGCAGCCTGGATATGGAGATCCACAGAAAAGGCAGTGTAACCTGCCAGCCTTCACGCCTTTCAAAACGAATGCATCCATCTGCTGCTGTCACTCTTCACTGACATCATATTCCAGCTTCTTTGACCTTCCGACACAACTGAATAACAACGACACTTCAGGAATGTTCCAGATCTTCAGCACCACATTGGGACTGTGGATGCAGCCAGCCTCGTAGGCTGAGAGGCTTCTGAGTTCCCAGCCTCTCTAGAGTGTGGACAGCTATCAACGGACTCCCTAGCCCCTAATGTGTTAGGCAACCTAGATTAATGTCTCTTTATAATATAAATACATCCCATCAGCTCTGCTTTTAGCGAGAACTTGGCCCAAGACAGGAAGGCAACAAGCCCCCATCCTATCAGCTATATGGCTTATACCAGTTACTAAAACAAGAATGAAGTGACGAGTGTCGCTTCTGGGCTGAATCTTACGCACTTTTTCAAGTCACTTTCCCCTCTATAACTAGAATGCTCCCATGGATGCCACTGACAAGAGAGTGACCGAAATGACTCCTCCACGCACAACACACTCTCTGTGACTGAGGGCGCTCATAACTGCACACCGGCATGGCCCGGTCTTGGGCTGTGCTTTCTGAGGACACAGAGCATGATTGACTTACTCCTGAACTCCTAAGGCATTGATTACAGAAATGACAAACCATGAGTGTCGTAATTTAAAAGGTGGTGCAAGAGAGAAGGCGTCATTCAACAGAGCTCACGTGGAGGAGGGTTTTAATTAGGGGAAAGAAGATGGGAAAAGGAGTAGGGGAGGAGTGAGATCAGCCTCCGGGGACAGGAGTAGTAGAAGAGAAAAGAGAGTCGAGGAGGAGGGAGACAGAGAGAGGGAGATAGAGATAGAGATAGATAGAGAGAGAGAGAGAGAGAGAGAGAGAGAGAGAGAGAGAGAGAGAGAGAGAGAGGAGAGGCAGAGAGGGCCCTTTTAAACGGGAACACAGTGAATGTGCACAGTGCACAGGTGATGCTCTTAGTGGCTGCAGTTGAGGACGTATCCTGTCAGAACCCCAGGGCAGGCCAGAGCAGAAGCCTGAATACTAACAATAAGAATCCAGGAGCCAGCAGAGAGCTATGCAGAAACAGGTCTGGGGCAAAGGACTCGAGAGCATGACAAAGAGAAAGCAGTTTTCGTGGGGCAGCTCCTCCTGAGCCAGGCCAGTCCTCACTACATGGAACCTGTCCATTGCCACCGCACCAGATGTCTTAAATCTTCCAACAAGGCGCGGAGGTCTGTAGTACTTTACTCTTCGATAGTTTCATATATGTGTACAATGCCAGTGCCCCTTCTACACTCCACGCCCTCGTGTCCTCTTCTGTACTGTTATTAACTTTGGCAATTCACTGGGCCCAATTAGCCACCCGTGTGTTCATGGATGCAAGGCCACCCACTGGAGTCTGTGCTTCTCACCAGGGCCACACCCCTGAAGGAAACTGCCTCTGCTTTCTTCAGCAGGACATCCCCTGCCAATGGGTCTTCCGGTTCCCCTGAGAGATGTGTACTTCCTCACAAAGACCCCTTTTTAAGTGGTGACCCAAACTGTTGCTGGAGATAACTTAAAACCAGGAAAAAACATATTTGGAGGCTGTCTCCAGGTTGCCCGGCACGGACGGGAAACCTCTGGTTCTGTCCTCGCCACTGACATCGGACGCACCAAGTTCTGCCTAATGTCGTTGGAGTAAACAAGAGCTATGGCAACAGTGACGATGGTGACATCCAAAATCCATCTCTTCCGTTGTCTCATGGAATGGCAACTCCCATTTGACAGATGAGACATTTCAAAGCCTCTCTCCAACTCAAGCCCAGATTCCAGGAGATCTTCACCACTGTCTCTTGAGGAATCTCACAAAGTGTATTTATTTTTTCATCTCGTTCTTCTTCAGTGTTTCTTTTGACCTATGCCCCATCAGACCTCTCATTTCAGAATAAAGAAAACTGGGGTTTAAAGGCATCAAGCGACTGTCTAGGATCTCACCCCAAACCAAGGATGTTAGGAGAGCCCCACTCATGCAGGGAAGTGCCTGGATGAGGGGAAATGTAGAAAGCCTGGAATTAGGCTGCGATCTGCTCTCACAGGTCCAAGCAAGCTCCCTAACTTCCAGACACACCAGCTGACAGCAAGAGGTACCTTTACCAACTGGTTCATCCATGACACTTGGGGAAATGCAGTTACCACAAAAGCACTCCATGAGTTAGCTGTGGTCCTGAAGAAACATAGATCTCCCTCACTCCCTTCCAGCAGAGTCCTTCTCCAAGGGACAGCCCAGCCTCCTAAACATCGCTACCTGCCTGCCACTCTGCCACCCTACCCTTCATTAGAAGCTGGTTCCTGTTCTTAGGCACTCTGTTCCTGCGAGACTCCCTGAGCTAGACAGTTGGTAAAACCACACATGTGAAGATGTCTTAATATTAAATATAATTAGATATTATACCACATGCAGGGCTGTATGATTAGTGAAATATATGATCATTAGTTATTAGATTAATGTGTCTACTTGTGTAACTGAAAGCCATTTGCAAGCCGAAATGAAATAGCTCAATTTGCTGTAATTGACTGATCTCCCAGAGAGAGAGAGAGAGTCGTACATTCGCTTATGTACAAGGCGATTTCTTCAGATGTCATTCCAGATGTAAGACAAAGGGCAGGCTCTCTTTGTGCCCCAAACTGTAGCTCTCCCACTGACCAGCTGTATAGTAGCCGCTCACCTACGGGTGTGCTTGGGGCTCCCAGGGAACAGCAGCCCCTTGGTGGGGGCCATGCTTTCTCCTCAAGGAAGGGTTACTTCATGAAGTGCCCCCAAGGGAACACTGGTCTCCTGCTGGTCAAAGACAAATTGAGCTGCCTGGTAGACACTTTACCCCGGCCCCGGCCCCATTTTTCTTCCTGTTTGCGTGCATATTGGTTTCCAGGACAACTGAGCTGCAACAAACTAATAAAAACGATTGCAAAGCACTCTGCGAATAAAAGATACAACTGGTGTACTTATTATTGTGGTTATGGTCTAATAATAACCAGATGCTAACGAGGGCAGTGCGAGATTAAATTAAAAATAGGCAAGCTGTGAGGCAGGCCTATCTATCTGGTCTCCTCACGGGGAGTATGCCTGCCACCCCTTCTCTCTTTCACTGATGGTAGGTGCTTCCTGGCCCTGCAGGTGACACAAGGATTCATTTTCAAACAAGAGTGGGTGAGCATGAGGGGTTGTGCCCTGTGGCCAGAGAGCCCTCCGCCCTCCCTGGTAACTTCCCTGGTGATAATGAACCGTATTCTATATGAAGGTCTACCTCTTAAAAAGCCCATCTCTCCTACATTGTCCCTCTTGATCCTCACATCCATAAGGGACTTGGAGGGTCACCCACCTATTTTACAGATAAGAAAGACTGAGTCCAGGAGAAGTCGCTCTGTAGGCCTGGGCATAGTGTCTTCTCTTCTGGATCCCCATGTCCTGGGGAATGTGGTGCCCTCAGACTTGGCATTCCTATCCTATCCTGAAAGCAGAGTGAGTCGTGCCCTAATTCCGCTTCTAAAGATGTTTCCCCCCTCTGTAGAGTGTTTAGTAATCAGAGCCTTGAAAAAACTCCTTAGGAGACTTTAACTAGAGGTTTCACTTGCAATTTTATTTATGAATCATGCAATCCATCAAATTAACAAGTATTTATTGAATATCTCACAAGAGCTGGGTGTGATGCTGCAAGAGTGAGAAGCAGAAGCCTAGGCTGCTGGTCCATCCACAAGGGGCTCCTGCCAGAGGCAGAGGGCTCACACACGTGCACGTGCATGCACGCACACACATACACACACACGCGCACACGTACACACAGACACAGTACACTCTCTCACACACATACACATGCACACACACGTGCACACACACAGACACACACAGACGTATATGCTCTCTCATGCACACGTGCACGCGCACACAGGTGCACATACACAGGTGCACACACAAAGACTCACATGTACTCTCACACACACATGCACACGCATGCACACACACACACACTCACACAGGAGAAACCACATTCTGGGTGCAGCACAGGGGAGGCCCTCGGGGCCTTTGAATGAGATAAGGTTACAGTAGGTGAAGGGGACAGAAAAGGCTACCAGGAAAGCCAAGTGTGGGTGTGTGTGTGAAAGGGGCTGTGTGGCCTCTCTGCCACAGTCCTTTAGGGGCTGTGAGGTGCACTGGTCCCTGGCGGCTTTGTCTTCTCCTCTGACATGTTTTGTTCATCTGTCTTGTGCTGTTTCCCAGTTAAAATGTTAAGTCCCACAGATGGGGCAGAGATCTGTGGCGGCTTTGGGCACTGCTGTCTGTCTAGATCCTGGCACACAGATGGTGCTTAAATTCCTAGGTGAGTGTCCCTCTGTTTTCCCACAAACCATGCCTTTCACTGACCCTGGCTTGAACCCTTCCTGTTGACCTGTCATGTTCTGCCCACGTTTATTCTGAGTCTCCCAGCAACAAGATTTGTCTTCTCAATGAGTTGTGCTCTCTGTACTTCCTAGGAGCAGACACTAAGCTAGGCAAGGGAAACCCGAAATGCGGTGACCAGCAGTAGTCGCCACTCAGTACTGTGGAGTCTTCAGCCTTCAGCGAGGGGGACACAAGGGACAAGGCGGTGGGAAAGCAGATGTCTAATTAGGGATTTCAGGACTTGGGGGTCTATCCGAGAGCACTAGAGGCCAGGCCACCCTGCACTGGTCCCAGCAGAGGACCATAGGGCGTTGGGAAGGCTGGAGTCCAAAGGCCCAGGTGACCTGCAGAGGAATAGCCGAGCGGAGAGGCAGGCAGGTGTGCGCAGTCTATTCTGCCTGGCCTTCAGACGAGGGGGGAAGGGAGCGTCTTGATTGACAAGGAAGAGAGACGAGGTGATAATACAGAGGAGGACCACTGGGCAAGAGGATTTTTTGGTTTTGTTTTTAGTCTTTTTGAAGAGATCGGGCCCTTCATGCTGTGGATGGGGAAGGAACAGGGCACAGGTGGTATCACACAAGTGATGCCTCCCCTGCTTTGTGTAGACCTCAGTGCCCACCCCACTCCAGACCTGCATCATCGATGAAGAAAAATGGATACATCCAGCTACACATCCATTGTACAGTGGCACCTCTGGCCTGTCTGCTAAAGTGAGTATGTCTACAAGGGAGGCCAGGCTCCGGTTCTCACTGCGCAAATGCACTCCATCCTCGGCGCAAACAAACACAATGAGAGGACAAAGCAGAGAAGACGGCTCGTTCTGCACATTCCTTGAAGACTGACTGTTTGAGCGAAAGTGTGTCAGGCCATGGAGAATCTGACCGCTTCCTTTTTTAGAGAGTGCTGCTCTCCCCAGGAGTGGCCCCTCAGAATCCTACCTCTATCGCCTAGTGGTACCTACCATAAGGTAGCAGGGGCAGGCAGAAGGTCTGCATGCTTGCTTTTGACCAACCACGTTTCACTACATTGCTCCCCCAAGTAGAACCCAGGTTTTGATTTGGCAAGGAAGGGGGAAAATGGCTAGTTGGGGTCTGGGGAGCTAGCTTAACAATTAAGTATATGCTGTGAGAGCATCAGGACCAACCTTTTCCTCCCCATCACCTGCACAAAAAGTCAGACGTGATGGCCCAGTGCTGAAGAGACAGAGGCAGGAAGATCAGTGGGGCTCACGGGCCAGCTGGCCTGGTCCAATTGCTAAGTTAGAGATTCTATCTCATAAAACCAAGGTGTTAACACTCCTGAAGGCAACACCTAAGGGCCTGTGAACAGGCTCACACAGTGGGAGGAACAGGAGGAGGGAGGAGAGAAACAGCTCGGTGAGCAAGTCATAGGGTCTACTGGCCCAAATACACGTGTGTGTGCTGACTGAGGCATAAACATATTTGCACTATTTAGCAAGACCTAAAGGCAGCTGCTCTGAGCGATTTCCTTGTAGGCTGATTGGTGTATAGGGCTGGATACAGTGGCCATAGGGGCGGCTCAGTGCTCCCATCAGCACCGAGCTGAGCTGCCTGCTTCCCATTGCTGGCTGTCCCACTGATGAGTTGTGGGCCTTGGGCAAGTTAGTTAACCTTTCTGCACCTCAATCTCCTCACCCCAAAGCGGGGATAATAATAGCACCTTTCTCAACGGGTTGCTGTAAGAATGAAATGAGTTCTGTCATGTAAAGTATATAGGGTTTGTGTTCGGTTTTACACACTTACTGCTGTTCTGATTCCTGACACAAACTGGCCACTTCTTAAAACAACCGGTGAGTTGTGTAGTGTTATATTGATTTTACAAGTAAGAGGCAGGGTTCCAAGCGATTAGCAAATGTCACAAAGCTGAAAGCGGCAGAAGGGGTTGAACCCATCTGAATCGGAAGCCCAGCTCTAAGAGGGCTTGTTCTCTCATTTAACAAAAGCTTACTTCTCTTGTCACAAAACAGTGACAAGTTCAGCCACACGCCTCAGCACTGTTAGTTCCCCTCTGACATTCTGTGCCCACAGCCTTGGCTGGCGAGCATTGTCAACCCCAGAAACTACAACCATATCAGATGGATCTCAGAAGCCCGGATTCCACGGCTCGTGTGACTCATTATACCCTCACATGACGCAGGAACACCATGGTCCCCGTGTGGTGTAGCTCCCAGTTATATCATTCTTGTTGACCTTCCAAATGTGGTAGGCAGTGCTTGCTGTGTTTGCAAGTATCCTCTTTCCAGAAAAGTCTCTGTGGACGCAGATGGTGAGTGGCACATCTGTTTTCTGGCTTTCATAGTCTGAATATGTCTTGGGCAAAGTTTGTACCTATGAAGGGTGTGTGTGGGTGTGGGGTGTGTTGTGCCTCCTTAAAAAGGCAGGTGAGATGTTGGACAGCCTTTGTTCTTTTCAACACCTCAATGGTCCTACTCATCCCCACTGCACCCCATTTCCTCTTAATCTGTGAAAACGTAAACCTGGGTTACCTATCGCCCCCAAGGGTAGAACATGAGTCTGATTCTTCTGTTTCAGACTCTCTGGAGACCCAGCCTGTTCCAAAATTCCTTCAGAAATGGTTGTGGGCACATTTCTGTCAGACCTTCTCAAGACCCAAAATGGGGATAGAGAATTGAGATGTGAAAAATAAAACAAAAGCCTTCATTCAATGTTAGGGATCCAGAGAGCCTGGCTACAATGTGTGACTCCTATTGGGGGGGGCACTGTTAACCACGTCCTATAGGGGGCAGTGTTAACCATCTCCTATAGGGGGCAATGTTACCCATCCTCATGGTGTGGGATGGCAGGGTATCCCACCGTTGGGATATATAACTTTGGGGAGGTAACCTGGATGGCAATATCAACCACCCTGATGGAGGGTCACAGTCAGGAAACAGTAGCAAATCCAGCCAGCAACATACTGTCAGCAATTAATAATGATATCAATTAACGTGCACGAACTAACTCTCAAGTACTAACAAGCCATCCTGAGAAAAACAGAAACATTATTGCCCCCATTTCAAGGATGAGGAAATGAGGGGAAACTGAGAACCAAAATGTTTAAGTAACCCTCTCAAGGATAACAGCTAGAGATGGTGAAGCAGAGAATCCCATCCAGGTGACCTGACTCCAGAGAGTGAGTGCCTTTCCACCAGAATCCCAGAATCCTTGGTGTGTTTTGTCCACAACACAGTCTTCTCTCGGAACACACATTTCGTTTTTGAACTGCTAGATGTCATTGTCACCCCTGCTGGCTCTCAGTTCACCCCTGCACATCCCTCTGCCTCCTCTGCTGTTTGCTGCCATCGTGTAGTTGTGTATTCTGGGCTCATCCTGCCCACAAACTCTCCTTGACACTGTCAGGGACAAATGTGGCATACCCAATCAGCACCCGCAGTGCCGCGCCCGGCAGCAGCCAAGGTTGGCCCAGCTAGAAGATGCCAGGCAGCTAAAGCGGGACTGGGGGGATCTTGCAGTCTCCAACCCCACCCATGGCCATAAAACCTTGACTTGTGGGGCCATTTCTGGTGCTTGCTATTTTGCCTGAGCTATAGGTATCAGTACATCCAACTATCCACCCATTCATCGAATTTATACGTTAGCCAGGCAACGAAGAAAGCCGTTCAGACCGAAATGAGCAGAGCCGAACAATAAGCTAAAACATGCCTAGAGCAAGTCAAGCAATAAACAGGGTTTTAATTTTTTCCCCTTCCGTCTCTTGAGTGTCTGTCTCTGATGGATGATGTGACAGAGGAAGGCGGCTCCATAAATCCTGAGTTCTGAATACTAAATCAGCGGGTTGGCAGCAGAGCGCTGGGTGCCGGTCCCCCTCTTTTTTAAGTCACTGTTTTATAGGGACTCTGTGATGTAGCCTTGCCCTTCCTGAGTCCCAGTGCCTGCTAGCGCCCGTGAACAGGCAATAGGGGCACAGGGTATCACATTAGTCCGCGATAGCAGCTTTCAAGCCCTAACTCACAGGAAATCTGGTTCAGAAAACCAAAGTCACACGGGGTGGAGGGATGAGTTAGTGCTCTGTGGGTCCTTGGGTCTCAGCACAGTCCTGAAGTCACAGTTGCTTTCCCCTTTTGCAGATGAGAAGACTGAGTTCCAGTCAGGTAAGCAGCTTTCTGACCCCACAGCCAGCATGCAGAGGGGATAGGACTGGACGCCAAATACATCGACTGCATCCAGAACCCACACGGCCCCGCAGAACTTCCCGAGGGCACTTCCAAGTGGTGTGTAAACATGGTTGCAGTATTTATGCTGAATACTGGAAATCTTTCTGTGGGGCTCAATAGGACATTTTTATTACCTTTTCCTCATGCCGTATGAGAAGGATAAGTATTGGAAAAGGTACCAAATAGGGAAGATGTGCAAAATTTTCAAATAAAATACTTTCAAGTTTGCAAGGAGAAGCCTGACCTCGCCTTCACATTTCCATATTGCTTCATGTTTGAAACGACTACTCACCGATTCTTGATCAATACCACCTAATGATGGCTGTCTTCAAATTCTCCATAAGTACCATTCCTAAGAAACGCTGCTACGCAAGTAGGCATTAAATTTTTGAAATCATTTCTCATAGACACTTAAAAATTTTATAAGAGCTGAAATGGTAGTTTAACAATCCAACAACTCTTCCAGTTCTTTCATTGATAATTTTATTGTTGACATTTCTTGTGATGTTACATTTGAATTTCTAATTGAACCCGGCTTTGCCTACTAAATGTTTCAACATAATGATGAGCGCTGACAGAGGTTGCATGTATAATATTGAGCAGCCACCACTTGGAAGTTAGCTCAGACTCCCCGAGAGGAGGTAACAGCCGATGAGATAGAGTGCCCAAGAGATATAAGGCAGGGTCCCTCATACACCTGGGCCTGTGTGCCACGCTCAGTGGGTACCTGGAAAAATTCTCCAGCAGGCATTTGTGGACTGTGGGGGACTGTCTGCAGATTAGATAGGCAGACAGCAGAACACTTCAGGACAAGTGCAGCGTGTTCTGGGGTGGCAGTGTCAGCAGCATGAGTGCTGTGCTTCCGCCACAGGGAAGGAGCAGAGCAGGACTCTCTGCAAGCTCTTCCCTGGTTTTGGTAACTTTATCACATTTCCTTCCTTTGCTGCATGGACAGGTCTCCAGGCAGGCTGGCTGGAAAGACCTGGGAACACGGTGCTGACCAAATGCCTTCTGGGTCAATATTTTATATTTTTAATAAAAAGCTTGATTTTGGCCAGAATGGTAGAACTGACTGGCTTTTCTCTGGTGAACTTCAGGATTAACACTGGGATCTGGGAAGGATGGGCGTTGGAAAGGAAATGGGAGGGGGGCTGCAGAATGACTGAAGTCCAGGAAAACCTGAGAGTCAAAGAGAGTGCATTTAGAAGAACAGCCAGGAGGGTAGGTTCTCCCTACTGGACAAGATGCTGAGCGGAAGAGCTGTGATTGCGGAGCACACACAGGGAAGTGTACACACAGGAAGCCCGGCACATTAACAGCCTCCCCAGACAGACACAGACGTGTGTTTTAGCTTGTGTTTCTGTAACGGAGATAAAACACTGACTAAAGTAACTTGCAAGATAAAAGACTCGCTTGCCTTACAGGCTATGGTTCACCACTGAGGGAAGCTAATGTTGCACAAATAATAAAAGCCCAGAAACAGACAGACACTGGGGTTCAAGCTGAAGATCAGAAAAGCAAAGCAGCCAAGCCACTAGAGAGTTCTCACCTCTAAGACTCAGATCAAAAGGGGGCAACCCTGTCCTCAGCGTAACTGCAGACTGCAAGGCTCTCCACCCAACCCCAGACTCCCTGAGGCTGCACTGAGATCCTGCCTTACATTCGCTCTAGTGCTGGGATTAAAGGCATGTCATCCCAAGCGCTGAGATCAAAGATGTGAGCTCTGTTTCTCTTTTAGACCAATTCACTCTCATGTAGCCCAGGGTGGCATTGAACTCACAGAGATCCATTTGTCTCTGTCTGGGTATTAAAGGTGTGGCCACCTCTGCCTGTCCTCTATGGATAAACAGTGGTTGAGTGTACGTGTGTTTAACTAGTGGTCTAGCTCTGCATCCTGATCTTCAGGCAAGCTTTATGGATTGCAAACAAAACATCACTACAAGATGAGGCAAAAAATTGAGATGGGAACCTGGAGGCAGAAACTGAAACAAAGACCACGGAAGAATGCTGGATACTAGCTTGCTCTTAGCTTATGTTCAGCTACTTTTCTTACACAGCCCAAGCTCGCTCACCCGCTCCTGGCCACACCATCCATAGTGGGCTGGGTCCTAACACAACTGACAATCAAGAAAACACCCCTCCCTTACAGACAATCTAATGCAGGCAATTCTTCAATTAAGGGTTCCTCTACTCAATTTGACAGCCAAGAACAGCCATTGTAAGTGGCCTGGTGAAGAGCTGGGATCTGGGGAAGAGGCAAAGCTTCAGATGTAGCGCAAGGAGACAGTCAGGTGCGTTGGCCTGGAAACTGGGAACTGTAGGGACCAAGGCCTTGTGCTGCAAAAGCACCAGAGTGGAGTTGATACCCAGAACCCAGAATGATGCATACTTCAATAGTATGCATCGCACTATTGTGAGGAGGCATGGCACACACCTCTCATGGTTGGGAGGTGCTGCATCACTCCAGCAAAGACAGAACTTTAAGCCAAAAGTCAGACCCTTTGGGAAAAGACCTGAGTTATCAGAAGTTGTTTCCTGCCCCTGGAGGAAATGAGGGGTAGTAAACTGATATACATGCTGTAAGTCAGTTTGAAGAAGTCATAGATGACTCTTCACTTTTTGCATGTAGCTACCATTGAAACAAATCATGACAGAAACTCAGTGGGTGAAAGAGGTGTGGACGTGTTGTACAAAATGATTCTACATTTCATAAAATATGTTACCTCCAAAGTCCTTCATGCAGTCAGACATCTTTAAAGTGGCTGAAGTCATATCAACTTCCGTGAGGCAGCCACCAGCACAATGACGGACCCCGCACCGGTTCACTCTGCTCCAAGCGTGATCTGGCTGGTCTCAGGCCAGCCCGTGAAGAGAGGAGGAGCTGGCAGAGATGAGCGTATGGGCATGCTGACACCAGACACAGTCAAGCGTCTTGACAGGAATCTGTACCATACTGCAAAGGTGCTGTGGCGCCTTCCCCCTCTTGGCTTCCAGAAAGGAATAACCAGTTTCTTGCAGCTCTGTGGGGATCTTCAAACAGCAACTCCAGGGCTTGGGTTACAAACTGCTCTACTTCCGTTCTCGTAGATAAGAATATAGAGCAGGAGTTCTCAGCTTCCTAATGCTGAGACCCTTTAATACAGTTGCTCATGTTGTGGTGATCCCCCCACACACCATAAAATTATTTTGTTGCTACTTCATAACTGTAATTTTGTTACTGTTATGAATGTAAATATTTGTTACTGTTATGAATGTAAATATGTAAATATCTGATATGCAGAATCTCTAATATGTGACCTTCATGGGGGTCACAACCCACAGGTTGAGAACGGTGCCTTAGAGGTACCGCAGAGAATGTAACCACGGCTAGGCCTACGGTAACATAGCACGTTACCATAATCCACCTCACACGCCTATTAGCAGCTGCCCACTGTATATCAGCTGCCTGCTGTTCACAAAGACTCCTGCCCCACTTTCCTGCTCTGGGAGAACAGAATTCCTTAAACAGAGCAAGAAGAGAACCAATCAGATTTCCCCAAATCAGCTGACTGTGAGGGAAGCATCGAGCTAACAACTGTAATCGTGGCTCCTATAAAGAGGAGAAACAAAACAACCGGACAGATAGGAGATTGATAGCATGGGGCGGGTTTAGATCAATGCTCGCGAGGTGCGGGCCTCGTGGTTTCTTGGGTGATCTCACTATAGAAAATGGTGGGTTCACTTTGTGCCTCACTTGGGCCACTCCCACTGTGGGTGGTGTCCTGGGAGCAGCTTGGAGAGACGTGGCTGTGTAAGGAAGCAAGCTGAACGTAAGCCAAAACAAGCACCCTCCATGGCCTCTGCGCCAGCTCCTGCCTCCATGGCCTCTGCGCCAGCTCCTGCCTCCAGGCTCCTGCCCTAGTTCTGTCTTGGCTCCCCTCATTGATGGACTTCTAAGCTGTAAGATGAAGCAAAACTTAACTTTCCCAAGTTACTTTTGGACGTGATCTCTCATTACAGCAATATAAACCCTAACTAAAACACTAGTTTTGATTGCTCTACTAAGTAAAATATATTGAAATAATTAATACAATTATCATTCACTTGTTGTTACAGGAGCTTTCTGCAAAATGCTGCAATAAAACACAATCTTTGCCCACTGCAAGTCTGTAACCCAATAAGGGAGGTGTCACATATAGCCAAACAACCATATAGTAATAAATGTTAAGATCCACTTTGTGGGGCTGGAGAGATGGCTCAGCAGTTAAGAGCACTGAGTGCTCTTCCAGAGGACCTGGGTTCAATTCTCAGCACCTACGTGGCAGCTCACAACTGTCTGTTCCAGGGGACCTGACACCCTCATATAGACACACATGCAGGCAAAAACACCAATGCACATAAGTAAAAAATTAAAAAAAAACCCATCCAGTTAGTATTACATTTCACATACTCCATCCACCCCAGAGGCTCAAATCTAACTGTCCTAAGAGTATCCCATAGTTGCTTCTAGACACAAACGACCCCGGGGAGAACTATAAGTCTAAGTCAGCATCAGCTGGTATGTAATCAGGCCTGGCCCAGTCATAACTGTGTCTTACATAGGCACTGACTGAGTGCCCAATCTATAACAAGTTTTCTAGGCAGCCCTTCCACACGGCCACCAGTCAGTTATAGCTGACTATTTCCATTAACAGATGGGAGGCTCCTAAAAGTTTGCATGTGTGTCCTGGCTTTGACATTGCATGTCCATTGTGGGTAGAGCCAGGCCTGGGATCCCTGGACTAGCCATTTTGTGAGCATATGTCTGTATCTCCCTCTCTCCCTCCCTCCCCCTACCCCCCCCCTCTCTCTCGTTGTGCAAACTGAAACCTATGCAAACCCTGTGAAGAGCATGAAATAGAAGTCACTTTCCAAAGTCACTTTCCAAGCGAGCTAGGGGAGGGGACCCTGGAACTGTTGGGAATAAAGTCACGAGTAGTAAATAGCAGGAGTGATAACGTACAAATCATGCCAGATGAGCTTAATTGCTTTTAAAAACGATCCATGGCAACGCCAGATGAGGAGATAAAAGGAAAAGGCTGAGTGTAATATGCTGTGTTAGGAGAATGCATGAGGAAAACAACGTGGGCAATGTTCTGAGTCAAAATAATTAATGGCAATCCAAGTCAGCCTGCTAGAGGACCCTGACCTGGAGCTGGGGACAGGGCATCCCTGACCTGAGCACCCGAGACAAAGTGTTATGGGGGTTCCACACATGGCCCAGAGCCTCAGGTCCTACTGAGGTCTTAGGCAAAGTCTGGGGGAGCCTTCCCAGGTGGGGTAGTCTGCAGTGCGGGCAATACTGGGAATTTACCAGAAATGTTGATTCTGAGGCCCACCCCAGACACCCTGTCTGAGCATCTACCTGAGACAAAATGTGGGGGAAATTGTTGCATACAGAGTTCCAGAACCACTAGAAGATGAAGCGTGCTCACATACCAACACTAATTAGGCACTGTCTCCCGTCTACCCTCACCCTCCTCCCCAGAGGTGCTCTCACTCAGAGAGCACCGTGATCCTCTAGATATTCTGCCACAAAAGTTGCCTCTCCTACCACCAAACAGCCACATCACGGGCTCGTAGACAGCTTATTCTTCCAGATGATCCTGGCCTGACTGAGGCAATCACACCATGGGGATAGTTGCTTTTTAAAGTAAGAACCAATTCTTAAGACTAATGGTGGCTTTCAGGCAACATCCAGGGGGAGCACATCTACAATTAGGCAACCCCTCTGAGAAATCAAGGATGAAAATTTGGACTGGGTGCTAGCCTGGACCTATGTCCATACTTAGTGTTTACTTTTGTTGGTGTTTTTGTTTTCTGTAATGTTTGGAATTGAACACAGGGCTTACAAATGCTAGGCAAGCTGTCTGCTACAGAGCCACACTCGCCAGCTCTTGTCTCTTTCTGCCAATCCTGAAAAGTTTCATTGTTCATCCCTTTATAAGTAAGAAATCTGAAACTAGGAAGGTTAACTCGGCCAAGACAGCACAAGCAGAAGGCTTGCCCTCAGTAGGCAGGAGCCTCCCTCATGCTGTGTCACTCCTCTGTGACCAACCTATGTCTGCTTTCACCTCATCTACTTGACAAGGCTACCGAGCTTGCCAAACCAACTTCTCCCGGGTCAGCGGTCAGCACAGAGGAGCCAGGGGTGAAAGCGGGCGAGAAGCACCTGTCAAAGGCCTACAGATTAAATTAGGGCTTTCCAACCCTACTTCTGTTAAAGTCATCCGGCACAAACTGTGAGCATAAGCCCCATCGATATTAATCTCTGTATAACAGTTAGCCAAAGAGAATTTCTCAGCGGAATTTCGCTGCTACCAAACACACATAGCTTTAGGTTTTCTAGGAGCTGAGGCAAAATAAAAAGCAAGATGACATTTTTCAATAAAGGTGAAACCACTTTTCAGTACAGCCAATTTTTATGAGCGTGCCCTGTGAGGCCAGCCCCTTTGGCTGGGGAGGGGCGAGGAAACACGTTCTGCACTTGGAAAAGAGCTATTAAGGTAAGATGGCTTCAGATGAGAGTCAACATGAGAGGCATGAGCATTAGCACAAGGAGGGGAAATAATCATAAAAACAGAGACGGATTCAATAAGTGAAGGGAGGGTGCAAATATGGGGTTCTGCTGGGGAAGAGGCAGCCCCAGAGGGAAGCGCAGATGAGGAGTGTTTGCAGTGGGAAGCCAGCAGAGAAATAAATAAGAAAGGCTGGGTGATTTAGGTATGCATATGCAGAGGCCAGGACACAAAACCAAAAGGAAATAGTCTCTGGGATAAGACGAGTCTGGGATATTGCAGCCAGCCCAGTGATGGGCATCTCATTACCCAAAAGAGGTAGGCAAGGTGGAAAGGGTGCAGAGAAGGGCACCAGACATGATTAGGTAGCAGGAGAGATTAATTTATGAGGAAAGATTAAAAGCTAAAATATCAGAGCTGTGCTGAGGGAGACTGGCTCCCTGTTGGCAGAGGGAACGTGTGAGACATCAGACTGGAAGGCAGGCAGGGGCCTGGAGAGGAGCCTGGCCTAGCCCAGGGTTGTATAGGATCGGGGTACAGGAGCATGGTGGGGATGTACCCCTAAGGAAACCTGGAGGGTCAAAATTAGAAAGAGTAACCAAGCTGCAGGCCTACCGGCTGAGGGGTCATTCTCAGAAGCAATAGCAACTGCAGGGAGCAATGAAACCTCTCCAGCCTCTGCCGGACTTGAACAGAGGGGCGTGGGGCTTGTGTTCATTTGCTCGGTGCGAGCGTCTGCTGTGTGTTGGACAGCGGAAAACCACGTAAGATACAGTCCTTGATTTCAAGAGGCTCTGGAGTGCCAATGGATGGACATTTGGGACCCTGGGTGGAGAGTTCTGTCTTAGAAAATTAGGAAGAGGGCACTGTGTGTTGGTTAGTTTCTATCAACTTGAGACAAGCCAAAAATCATCTGGGAAGAGGCAAGGGCTGTTGAGAAAATGTTCCATGTTTTTGTCCTGTGGCCTGTTGACAAATCTGTGGGGCATTGCCTTAATTAATGATTGATGGGGGAAGGCTGAGCCCATTGTGTGTGGTACCAACCCCGAGCCTGTGGTCCTGGACGGTATAAAACTGCATGCTGAGAGATTCATGCCATGACCCCCCTTCATGATGGACTATGTGAGCTAAATATACCCTTTCCTCCCCAGGGTTCTTCTGGTCACGGTGTTTTATCACAGCAGTAGACAGCAAACTGGACCACACTTGGAGCTGAACTGTGGAGACACGGCCTGTGAACTTAGGAAGTGAGACACAGGCAGGAGGAAAGAGTGCGAGACAGACAGACATGAGCCATCATGACAGGTTCAAAGGCCCCAGTTTCACTCGAATAAGACACAGAAAAGGAAAGACGTGAGCTGTAGATCTAAGCGAAGTGCAGGTTACGAGAAGCCCCCTAGGCATGAGCTTGGAAACAACCTCCAGACAAAAGTGCTGTGGAGTTAGCTATGGCAGATTTTTAGGTAGAGGCCTGAGGAACGCTACTGTGGATCTTTAAATGACTGTCCTCATCGAGGTGGAAATATGCATTCGAGGGGAAGGATGGTATGGAATCAAAGCCACTGTCATTTGGGGCACTGTTTCCACAATTAGACTCTGCCTGAGCCCTGACTGAGGCGGTGGCAGCAGACGAGTGAGAGGGGGCGGGCCTTTCTGGTTGCCTAGAAAGGTGAGTCCTGAGACTGGCGGTTCATGTTCCTGGCTTGGTGGTGCTCGTCATTGAGCTGAGCCACGGCCAGGCAGCCTTCGGGGAAGGCAGGTGGTCTGCTTGCACACTTGTGTGACGTCTTGAAGACAGTTGGATGGCAGGTTGCTGCTGTGTCTGAGGTTATTTTTATTAACTGTTAGGGCTTGTGTATGGGCTGTGTGTCCATCTGCTGACACTGGTTTGGGAGACTTGAGGATCTTTAGAAGGCGGGGCCTAGGTGGAGGATGCAGACTACAGAGAGAAGGCTATTGAAGCCTTGTTTCTAGCTCCAGTCTGCCTCCTTGCTTCCTGCTCCAGCTCCTTTGAGCGCCGGCACACTCCTGTCACCTTGGAGCAGCACATCTCCACCTTGCAGGAATGTATCCCCTCAAACCAGGAGCCCCAATCAATCTTCCTTCCCAGCTTAAGTGGCTCCCTGTCAGGTATTTAGTCACAGTGATGAGGAAGTAACTGATGCATCAATCAATCTGCTAACTGAGGCTGTCGGCGAGCCCCTCGGATGAGGCATATTTGGGAGATCTCATGTGTAGAACATGTTTAGGAGTAAAACTTGCCACACTCTCTCGCTAGGAAGGGGACCTCATGTGGACGCCAACCACACTCCTTGCTCTCTGCCCACCCTCTCAAAATGCTACAAAGATCAAATGCCCACAGGACATCTAATAAAGGCTCTGGTCCCTTGGAGATTCCTGCTCTATATAAGAGCTATAATGGGAGGAAGAATTGCAATCTACAGCTGTGGTGTGCTGACGGATACCTTTCCAGAGGAAAACAATACCAGCTTTCCCAACTCTGGATGCTGTGGGCACTTCAGGCAAAGTGAGCAGAGGTAACCTCTGAAAACACCAAGTTCAGGATGTAGAGATGGCTCAGAGGTAAGAATGCTTCCTGCTTTTGCAGAGGGCTGGGGTTCCATTCCCAGCATTCACAACCACCTAGAACCCCAGCTCCAGAAGATCTAGAGATCTTGTGCCCTCTTCTGGCCTCTGTGGGCTCAGGAGTGGGCTGAACTAAAGAAGTCCTACCAGGCCATGGACTTGCAGAGCAGACCGGGTTGAGGTGACTTGGGGAAAGTCCCTCCTCTCTTTCTCCCCTGCACACCTTCCCTACTCGCCTCCCCAGCCGTGGCCTCCTCTTTCACGCTCATTTGCTAGTCAGTAACTCTGCCACTGGGCTCTCCTGCTTGAATTCTCTATAAGCTTCCTTTCCTCTTTTATACCCTTCTGTCTGGAGCTGGGGCTATAGCTCAGTGGCACGCATGAGGTCTGAGGTTCAATCCCTAGTACTTCTTGTGGGGAGACAAGAGAAGCCGTTAAATTTGAGGTCACCTTGAGAACACAGGTCTAGCCCATTCTCCAAGTCATGGTCAGTGTGGCTTTCACAAGATGCATATCTGGCCACAGGGCCCGCCAGCCTTCAGAACTTCCCCTTGGTTAGGGTTCAGAACAGACCCTTGCTTTGGCCAGCAGGGCTCAGGAAGGTCTGGCTCTGCCAGCCTCATCTAATGCAACTCATTCCCAATCTCTTCTAGCCCCAGGTTCCACCTGGCCTTCTTGCACACACAGCATACTTACACATGCCCAGAACAGCCCTCAGATTTATACTCTTGGTATTCTTTATACTCTTGTCAACCTTTACACGCCTACCTTATGGGAAAGCCTTCCCCTGGAATCTAGCATAGACAGCTGACGTTAATTCATGTTTACATATACATGTCCCCCATATCATGTCCATTTATGCACCTTTGCCAGGATTATTCCATCCAATGAGTCAAGGCCCTGTGTCTGTTTCTAATCACCATGTTAACTCTAGCCTACTTCAGGAGACTGGTAGAAGAGTGGGCTCTCGGTTCATACTCATTGGATGAATGAGTAAGCAAATAAATAAAATGATAGGAGTTGATATGCAGAAAAGAAAGCACATGGCCTCTTCACTGTTTGGAGACCCTCCAGCCTAGAGACCTGGAAATGCCAAGCTTTATGAGTAAAAGAGTCCCAGGTCCTAGACTTAATCCTAGATTGCACAACTACCCACAAGCCCAGACTGAACAGGGAGGGACACTCTTCTGAGAGCTATTTAGCCTGGCATGGAAGCCAACTTCATTTAAAGAGGCATAACACTTTAATTATCACTGCACTCTGAAGGACTAATAGAGCTGGGAACTATTCGGCGGCCTGGTTGAGGCCAGTGAATGCTAACCTGTTAGCACAAGGAGACAGTGGTACGCTGAATTAGTATGCTAGCAACATCTGAAGCATATTCATTGTGCTAATAGAAATGCCTGCTATATTAAAACATTTTGGGGCTTATTATTCATATTAGTTATAATATGAAAATCACATTTTATTTCTAAATTGCAATCAAATGATATTTTCTATTAAAACATTAATAGCAAACCAAATTAAGCAATGCTATGGATTACATATTAGGAATCCAGTTCAGTTATAACTCATAATAGTTTTTTTTTTTCTTACTTTGTTATAAATCACTAAGGGGATGAAATAAAGCAAGATGTTTTCCAAAATGAACTAAAAGAGATTCCTATTTATTATTTATTTGTTTGTTTGTTTGTTTATTCATTTATTTGGTGGAGTGGAGATGTGGCTCAAGAGTTCAAATTAGCATCCTGTGTCAATAAAATAGACACAGACCAGCACCGACAGCAAAGCTTTACCTTTTCTAAAAAGTCCGTCTTGTTCCCCTGCTGCTGTCCTACAAAACAGGTCAGTTAGTCACACCTCCACGTCAGGACTCAACTGTGGGAAATCTTCCCTTAAAGGCTGGTACCTCATTAAGAAGCACCCACAAGTAATTCTTCATCCAAAGTGTAAGCAAGGGCCTTTACTTAAACATGTTTGGATCTCTCCACCAGCATCTTACAAATAATTGGTGCCCAATAATTGCTAGCTGTATTGTGTTAAGTAATTAACCACACGCAAATCACTCAAAGACATTTTGATATTACTTTAAACATATAGTACACCCTAAACACAGAAGGTGCCTAAGAAAGGCAAGATTTTGTTTGCTTGCTTGCTTGCTTGTTAGTTTTTGAGGCAGGTTCTCTCTATATAGATCTGACTGGCCTCGAACTCACAGAGATCTTCCTGCCTCTGCCTCCTGAGTAAAAACTGTTTTTCTTAACAAGGAGAGATCAAGACAACAGACATCTCCCTGGTCCATGTAAACATTATTCTGTTATTAACAATAGCATCAACTGAGTAGTTGCTGTGTGCCAAGTACTATGGGGCATCTCAAACTCATCCGTACATTTGTTACTGGCAACACTCACAGACACAGGCTCTCTTGTCATATCTATTATATGGCGGGGGGGGGGTGCTGTTTAAGAGAGTAACTTGCTGACTTGCTAAGCTGCTAATGGTAGAATCAGACTGGGTCCACTGGCCCGGATGGATGTCCTGGCCAGTAAACGTTGTCTCTCCCAGATACTGAGGGTATGGGAAATGCCTCCTAATAAGTCATGAGAGAAAAATCCCTCAACACTACAGAAATGCCCTCCCTGCCACTGTGAGTAGCTTATCCAGTCACTGCTGTCCAGAAAGCAGAAGAGCAAGTCGGGTGCTGGGCGGTGACCATCAAAGACCCACTGTGATGGTTTGAATAGGAATGGCCCCGGGTTGACATAGATTTGCATGCTTGGTCACCATGGAGTGGCACCATTAGAAGGTATGGCCTTATTGGAGTAGCTGTGGCCTTTTTGGAGTAAGGGTGTCACTGGGGGTGGGCTTTGAGGTTTCAAATACTAAAGCTAGGCCTGGTGTTTCTCTTTCTGCTGCCTGTAGCTCCTTCTCCAGCACCATGTCTGCCTGCACACCACCACGCTACCTGCCAGGATGATAGTGAACTAAATCTCTGAAACTGTAAGTCAGCCCCAGTTAAATATGTTCCTTCATAAGAGCTGCTGTGGTCATAGTGTCTCCTCACAGCAATAAGACATTTACTAAGACACTCACCACTAGTAATTTTCTTCCAGCATCCAGAACCCATCTCAGCAAGGCTCCAAAGCCATACCAAAATGATGCCATCAGTCATGCAGCTAGTGTTCAGAGCATGCTATGTGGACATCTCACATTTAAATCACAGTGTGTAACAACAGGCACAAGGACTTAGTGCATAAACAGATATGGACATAAGCTGTAAACACGGCAGGCATTGCAAATACATTTTAACTCATCTGACCCTTGAGATGGTCCTGGGTAGGTGCTCATCTTATCCTCATCTTATGATGAGAAAATTGAGTTACAAAGAACTCCTACAGTCACCACAGGTTATCCACTGTGGTCCTGTGGTCATGTCTCTCCATTCACCAAAGCCCCTCTCCTCAGGGAGACTTTTGATGTCTTATGAAACTCCAGATTATTCAGGGAGGCTGGGAGGGGTCCCGCATGCATTTCTAGAATCTTTCCACCCAGCTCTTTTGCCTTCCCCCAGGCCCCAGTGACCAAGCTCGACAACTCTGGGCCAGCCACTTTCCTTTACAGACTGGTGACCTCAGAGCATCTCACGTGAACGCTCCCCCCTCTGGCTGATGCTGTAAATGCCCTCTTTAGGCTGCCAGTCATCTGCTTAAGTCGGGGCAGGGTGATAATGAAAGCTGTGCATCTTCCCAGGGAACAGTACCAAATGCCCAGAGGCCTGGGAAGGAATTAAAGCCTCCGCCCAGTGCGTCTGTGCGGTTCAGCAGGTGAAGGTGTTTACCTGATGCTTAGCCTGACAGTCTGTTCTGTCAGAAACCACCCTGTGGAAGGAGAGACTCGGCTCCGGAAGTTGTCCTTTGACCTCCTGCAGGTGTAACAGGCACACACGCCCACATACACATATTACCCATACAAGTAAATAAACAAAACTTTCAAAGTCCACTCATGTAGTTTTAAAGATGCGTCACTTAAAAAATAACCTCTCCATGCTCTTTCCCTACCTGTCCCTGTCCTGGGCCTGAGAAGAAAAGCCTGTGGCTGTGTGCAGTCAATTTCTGTTAAAATGTTAATACCTCCCCCGAAGAAAGTACTTTTGCATGGTATTTCATGCACCCTCTAGTGAGTGAAATCACACACACACACACACACACACACACACACACACACACGCACGCACGCACGCACGCACGCACGCACGCACGCACGCCACCCTGGGAAGAGGTGCTAAAGGGAACAAGGAGGTAAGCAGAGGCTACACGCCTCGGTGAGGGCCGGGATGAGGAGGGCAGGGGTGAGGAGGGCAGGGGTGAAGGTAAGGGCAGGGCGGGGCAGGGCGGGGCAGGGTTAAGTGGGTTCCAGAGGCTCAGCAGAGCTGTCCAGGTAGATGAAATGTGCCAGCTTCCCACTCTGAGCTCTGGACACTGGAAGGAGAGGAAGGAAGGGACTCTGCTGCAAGTGTGGGTATCATCAAAGATGGCAAGAAACTTAGACCAAAGGGGGCTGGAATCTGGCAACTGACATCCTCCATGTGTCCCAGGAGTGCGGCAAAGGTGACAGAACACTATGAAAGTGTCTCCGTGGTTCCCTCTTACCTCCCCTCTGTATCTGCTCCCTCTCTCCCCCCTCTCTCTCTCCCTCCCTCTCTCTCCCTCCCTCCTTTTTTCTCTCCCTCGCCCTTTCTCTCTCTCCCTCTCTTTCTCTCTCCCTCTCTCTCTCCCTCTCTGCCTCTCTCTCTTCCCCTTCCTCTCTCTCTCTCTCCCTCCCTCCCTCCCCCTCTTCTCTCTCTCTCTCTCTCTCTCTCTCTCTCTCTCTCTCTCTCTCTCTCTGCACTTCTTTGTTCTCTCTTCTCTCTGTTCTCCTCTCTTTTCTTTTTCTTCCTTTCTTGTCTCTAACACTGGCAACTCCATATTAAGAAGCAGATGGCTTTTAGATTTAAAAGCAGTTTCTTGGCAGAGCTGCCCACGTGTACATCGTCATGGGTTAACACTCTGGGCCGGGGGTGGGGCTGGCGAGAGCGGGGGGGGGGGGGGGGACCTGGCAAGGGCCGGGGGGCCTGGCGAGGGCTGAGGAGGCCTGTGGAACATGGAAAAGTAGCTGGTTAATTCTCTCACTATCAGCCCATGGAAAGACTCACTACATATAACCACCTCCCCTCCCTCCCTACTCCCCCAAACAAACAAAAAGCCAGGCCTGTCATTTTCTCCTTCCCTAGGGCCCACTGTGTTTCCCTGAAGGATCTGGAGTAAATTATCTCCAAAGAAGGGTTCATTAAGAATAAATAATAATTTGCACTTCAAATGCACCTTTTGTCTAAGCATCTCAAAGCGATCTACTTAATTAATTAATTAAGAGAATTAATTAATTTGGGGGAAAAACTCCTATAGGAGGGGAAGGAAACCCTACGATACCTGCTTTCCAGATAAGTAAACTGAGGCCCCAGGCAATGGCTCAAGATCCTACAGGATGAGATCAGATGGGGTCAGGATGTGGGGTAAAGTGAACTCATGAGTGCTAAGATGGAAACAAAGAGCAGGACGGACCCAGGAGGGAGGAAGCTAGGCTGGTGAGGGCAGGGACGAAGTCAGACACAATGCAGCCAAGAAACCCCATCTCAGCTAGGGAGCCCAGGAAAGGCTTTAGGAGGAGCCAGCAACAAGAAGTCAGGGCCTTAGACCCCAACCCAGGCTGGGCACCTCCCAAGAAAGGCTGTGAACCCCTTGCCAGCCACCCATCCATGCCGCATTAGGCTGTGGCACACTGGACCTCCACCGGAAGGTGGGCATCGCGGGCAGCGCACCTCAAGGGCCTTGGGGCCCCGAGCGCTGGCCCTACCGCTCCCTACTGTCACAAGAGCGCATGGAGTACAGGCTCTTTGTCTGCAGTGACATGAAGGGTTCCCCTGACCAGAGGGGAAATAGAGGCAGGGAACGGGGTACTTCTTAAATTCTCTTTCCAAGTCTAAGCTCTGGGATTTCCCAGCCTCTTATAAGCATCCTGGTCCCATCCCAAAAAAAACAGCACCAGGACACAAGACAACAGGCTTGTCAACAATCCCTAACACCTTCCATGTCCCTTTTGAACCAGTCTGCCTCAGACCTGCTGCCTCTCGGTCACCCATCGCTCCAGGCAGCATCAATTAAGCCACACGTGTACCCTCATCCTCACACGTACACATCCAGGCCCCCTGAACACTCATGGTACTACCAATTAGCAGTGCAAGCTTGTCCTCATCGTGTTTTTATTATGATGCTCCTCAATGATGTTTTTAAATGAATTTTGAATAGTCCCCGTAATTTGGTTTGTTCTACGTTGCGACGCAAGTGTGAGGACCCCACAGGAATTGCTGCGAGGAATACAATATTATGTGAGCATGGCTTCGGCTTCTCTTCCTGCTTTCTCATAATTAAGCTTTATTGAGTTGTAAAATGAATAACAATTAAAAAAAACCTGTTTATTGATCCAGGTGCATCGTGCAGCTAGAGAAAACTTTCTCCCGCCCCTGACCCCACCAAGCTGCACCTTCACTTTCGCTCTGCCTGCCTCCTCCCTGAACAGTGGGCAATTTCACTGTAGGCAGCAAGCACTTTCCTGCATGCGATGAAGCCAACTGCTGGTGTCTACCTAAGGACTTCTGCTCGTCTCTTCTTGATGCCTACAGTTTTGTGGTTTGCAAAGTTTACTATTTTAGGTGAGTATACTGCCCTAAGGAAGATACAGTCAGCTTAGGAAGGAATTGTACATTCTGGCCTCATGAAATCTGACAGCCTAACAGGACTCCAGTTATCAGACTGTTTTAGGGAGAAAGTCTCCACCAGAGGTTAAACTCTACCCTTGTAGAACACTGTGGCTAAGGAATGCTCACAGCCTAGAGTCCCAAGACCAGTCTGGAGGTGACCAGGAGAAGCAACCTCAGCAAGAGGGTACCCTGCCAGGCTGCTCAAGGAAAGGCCCAGTAGACCTCACTTGTCTGATTTTCAGCAGAGCAGAAGGCTTCTAAGAAAACCTACAAGCTTGGAATCCAGACAAACTTTGTTACTTCCGAACTAGAAATGAGTTGTCCCGTCCTCCAGATCAAACCTTGGTGCCCAACCAGAACCCAGCACGGCAGTCACTTTGTTTAACAAGGAGTCACCGGTGTCAGAGAAGGAGCCAAACTTATCAGAGTGACAAAGATTCCTTCCAGCAGTGGAAGGGTGTGGCTCTGCACAGAAGAAAGGATTCAGTCCACTGCCATATTGGCAATTTCTAGCCAAAAAGCAAAGACTTCCATGGCTCTGGGAAGGTTCTTCCTTGTCCAACAAGGTCTGTCGTCTATCCTACCACCCTGGAGGGAAATGTACTGTGACTGAGGACGCTATATCAGGTTCAGTCCATGCCCCTTGGGAGCCCCGAGAGGCTCTCTTGCTTTGTGGCAAGAGCTGGGCCCACCCTGTGGAGACTCCTGTTGTTGTGATGCGGTGGGAGAAGGTGGTGGCGGATGTCGGGGGGTTACTAGGGTACGCACCTGCTTTGCTCAGTGCAGCGGCTGCTTAAGTACCACTTGGAGGAGCATTGTAAGGCACAGTCATGATCGATCACAGTTCTGGAAGCCTCAAGGCCAAGACTGTGGACAGGTTCAGAAAGGGCCCCCTTTGGGGTTTCAGACAGGGCCTCCTTGCTGTGTTCACAGGCAGAGGAGTCCAGGTGCTTAGGGCACGAACCTCCATGGGGCCCCACTTTTAACCTTAGCCACCCCTTGAAGTCTCCATCTTCAAATCCCATCATATGGGGGTTAGGACATCAACACAGGAACTGGGGGGGCGGGACAAATGTTCAGCCCAAAATTCCACCCATCAGAAGCGTGTCTCCACTTTCTACGATGTCACTTACCACCACCAGGACAAGCTGTTGGGGAAGGAATCTCTCCCTATCTCCTTCCCCAGTCCTTCAGAGTGGTTCTTCCCCTGCTTCGCTTCACCAAGGCCACCACCAGTGATTATTTTGTCAAATAGCAGAGAGGCTACTTAGAGACTCCAGTGTCCCTTCTCCACCATGGCTAAGTCCCACCCTCTGTGAACTACCGAGAGAGGCTGCCTGAGTTCCCACCTACCCATGTTACCTTTGGTTGCTTGTCTAGCTATCTGTCTGTTTAGTCTCAGGTTTGCGTTCTAGTCAAGATCATGGACTATTGCCCTGGCTCTCACCAACATCCTACTGGTACAACCAAAGCTGGTATCGATTACAGTCTGCAAGAAGATAAATGATGGTCAAGTATGCATGGAGTCCACTGGGCCAGCAATTTCACTGTTCACCTGTGTAAGGAGGAGGGCTTTGAGGAAGGTTCTAGATATCGCAGTCATCATCAGCCGCCTCCCCTGAAACCTCTTAGCCCAAGGAAATTCACCTGAAGATTTTGTAGGACAAGGACAGTCAGACATAGCTTAAGAGGTCCCTCTCAGAAACCAGTGGCCCGTGATTAGGTTGTGAAAAGATGGAGGGACAGCTCAAGGTGATCAAATAGGGTTCTGCTGGACTCCCCAGCCCTGTGAGCTCTTAACTTTTGCATAGATTGGGTCTTTTGTACTCATATCACATCTGATCATAATGCCATCCAGTCATGGGGTACTGTCACTGAGACAGGAACTATGCTGACACTATGTCCTCCCTCTTTAGCCCTAACAACCTTTTGATGAGAGTCCACTAACCCCATTTCATGTTAGCATGTTAGGTCAGTAAGAGCATCCTCAAAGTCAGCCTGCTCATCACTGGAGTCTGGGACAGTCTGGTCCTCGACTGCACCGTCTGCTGCTTCTGCTTGTTCCCTTGGATCACTCAGAATCACAAGCTACCCTCTCCCACGCACCCTACTCCGTTCATTGAGCTCAGTGCAAGATAGGCGGTCATCCCAAAGGCCAGGACATCAGGCACAAGGGTAACTGCAAGGCTGATTTCTTAGGTAAGAGGGACAGAGTGCCCTGTCAATGGCTTTCTATTACAAAAGTCCTAACTGAAAATAAAAAAGTAGTGTGCCTGTATTAGCTACATCTAGCAATGACTTTAGGGGACAATAAATAAATAAAAGGTCCATGGTAAATTCAAGGGACCTGATATCAGAATCTCTGAGTGCTAAATAAATAAATAAAATTTCTATGACTATCCACTTGCAATGCTGTGAATGAAATGAGAGGGGTTATTACAGAAAGTGAGGAAAGGTAGATCATAGCCGTAAGATAAGAGTGTGCATTGTGTGTACAAGCAGGCACACCCTCATTCTAAATGAAACACGGTTCATAGCCAAGTGCTTTACCCACGAGTCTTGCAGACATCCGAAGATGGCTATAGCTGCAGATGCCTGTGAAAGCCCCACGGACATGTAGCAAGGGGGAGACTGACATCAAGACTGTAGGGGCCTGTAAGCCTGGCGGGCTGGCAGCTGGGCGGGACTCAGGAGACTCGGCAGAGCAGCGGAGGTCACAGGCATTAGGCATAGTCCGAGCTGGAAGCTGCAGCAAGAGTGAAGGGCGATGCACAAATAGATTTGAGGGTGTGAGCCCCCTGAGGACACTATCGCCCCTCAGCCTCCAGATTCAGATTCACCCTCTGGGAGTTAGACAGGCAGACACATAGATTTATAACCTGCCCAACAGGGAGGCGTTGAGTGGTGCTTCTATAACTAACAATGTAATATTCTCTTCAGTTCCCCTGGTCATGAGGAAACTGAGACTTCTGTGGGGTTTGTCCAGGTCCCACTGGGGATGGGATTAACCCAGCACACCATGTTCAGGAAGGTCTGTTGAATGCATCATTCAATAAATAAATAAATGAACAGATAGAGGGAAGAAACAGAAAAAGATGAATTAAGTGGATAATAGGGACCGTTTTGACGCACCTGCGTATGTGTGTGTGCGCACGAATGCATGCATTGTGTGGTCTGTGTATGTTTATGTGTGTGAGGGACAGTATATACCTGCCTCAGCTCATGGATAGGGGTCAGAGGACAGTACTGGGTGCTAATCCTTGCCTTCTGCCTTGTTTGGGACAGAGGCTTTTCTCTGTGGCTTGGTAACTGACATAAGAGCTTCAGAATTCTCCTGTCTCTGCTGGCCATGTCATTGTAAAAACACTAACATTCCAGACCTGTAGTACTATGCCTTTCTTTACAGGGGTTTAAGGATTCTAACTCAGGCCACATTTGTGTGGCAAGCTCTTTTGCCAGTGACCCATCTCCCCAACTCCTCTACCCTATTTTGAATTTTGAATGTCTAAACCTTAATTTTCTAAAAAGAGAATAACTGGTAGACATAAAATCGTGACATATTAGGGGCCTGGCCTTTGTATATTTAGAGAGTAGAAGGGAGGCATTGGAGGAGAATATTTGTAGAGGCCATCTATGATGCATGCTGGGTGCATTTGTTATAAAGAGGGGTCCTTTGCTGACAATTATTTGAAGGGATGACGATGGTATCCTAAAGATGAATTTTTAAATTGCTGTGGCAATGGGATGGGGAAATAGCTCAGTGTTCAAGAGCATTGGCTGATCCAGCAGAGGACCCCAGTTTGGTTTCCACCACCCACACAGTGGCTCACAACTATCTGCAACTCTAGTCACAGGGGGTCTGATGCCCTCTGCTGCCCTCTGCAGGCACCAGACGTGCACACGGTGTGCTCAATACATTCAGGCCAACGCTCATACACCTAAACTGTGGTTGAAGCATTGATTCCACAAACCCAGTCTGCACTGAGCTGGGAACTGTGGTAGAGCCCCCAGAGAATGGATCCAGCTGTAACCTGAAGGAGCCTGCGGTGCCAAGCATGTCTGAAGGTGTGAGAATCAGGGATAAGCTTGCCGGAGGCCACGAGGGATGCATGACAATGAGCAAGAGGGGTTCAGGGCAACCAAGAGGCAGTGTTCTACGACCTAGATTTCCCCCAAAGACCCACTTGCTAGAGAGCCTTGCTCCCCAACCTGATACTCCAGAAAGCTGGCGGAGCCTCGGGAGAAGAGCATGGTGAGGAGGTGTTTATGCCATTGGATGCACACCCCCATGGGGGTTAGCGGGGCCCCAACTCTTACTCCTCCTCTGTTCACTTCCCAGACATAAGGCAAGTGATATATATATATATATATGTGTGTGTGTGTGTGTGTGTGTGTGTGTGTGTGTGTGTGTGTGTGTATGTATATGTATATATATGTATATATACCGCATGCTTCAGACATTCTCTGCTGCCATGGGCTCACAGCAACAGGGCTAGCTAGTCGAGCCTGTGCGCGGTGTCTTCTGTAGTAGGATCCTGAGCCCTGGATATGGCTTTACTCAGTGTGGCTCATGTGGCCATCGCTATCATTTCCCACACACGCATCTCTGAAGCATTTTATTGGGAAGTCATAGATGGGATTACCATACAATTTAGTGTCCAAACCAAGGAGCTTAAAAAGGGTGGTCAGAGGCTGCTGCTAGAGAAGAGGACGCCATTGTCATAATTGATGCAGACACTGGCGAGTTATTTACACTCCCATGCATACTTTCACCCCGTGCCCTTAGGAATGCCCCCCTCAAGCCCAGCATGTCATATGCAAAAGCTAGTACAAACCAAATAGTTATGAAAATGGGACGGGGACTTCCTGGAAGGTTGCTGAGGGCAGGAGAATTGATAAGAGGCGGTGGATGGGTGAGTGCGAGCAGAATGCCGTGTTAGTTATGTGTACTCATATGCAATTGTCAGAGAGTAAGGTGACAGCGGGCACTATTGACCACTGTGCTGGACAACTGACAGAACCTGAGATTATCCTGGTCAAACAGTGGCTGGGGCCACCCTGGCATTGGTAGAGGTTAGCAGCAAGCTGTCCTCGATGGCCCTCGAGGTCCCAGTTTTCCACATGAAGGGAGCCCGTTGCATGTCATCTACCATCCAGAGTACATCGATCCCATCTTGCTCAGCAGTGAGGATGACCCATAGTGATGGTGGTGAGTGGAGGGAGGGCCACTGAGAGATGGGGTGCCAGGGTTCAGTGCCTGATCTCCAGTACCGGAGCTCTAACCTCTGTACCCTCTGCGGTCCAGGAGCCTGCTGATCTGCCTGCAGCATTCCATCCACTTTCGCACCCCCCCCCCGTGCCAGCCCAGGCAGGCGGCTCTAATGGATTGCTTGCATTATCTCCCTCGTCACTGCTTAAATATTTATCAAACCATTATGTATTTAGTGTCCAGGAGTGGGGAGGGGAAGAGGCAGGAAGCAGCACAGCTCTGGCCAGATGCAAGGGTTAATTACAGATGGGGTAAATCCCCCTGATTTAAAAATTAAACCAACAAGCAAGCTTAGGAGAGTGAAGGGAACTGTTACTTACACGTAAGCAAGCGCAGAGCAACCTCACCAGGTTTTAGGGTCTCCTGGTGCCCGCCCGGCTCGAAGTTCGTTGTTTGCCTCCCCTACCCGCCAGCCCGTGGGCCACCCGAGCCCTAAACCAGCGCCTAATTAAAAACTTTGCTTAGGTTTTCTGCTCCTCAAGCGGCCCAACTGTGGGAAAACTCACGCTCTCCTACAACCAGAGTCAACATCCGCCTCATAAAAGAAGTTCTGAAGGTAACTCCAGGGCTGGCGCTGTGAAATATCGTTCATTATAACGGAGCAGCGGAGATAATGCTGCTTTCTAATTTCCCTTTCTCAGTCAGAAATTAAATAAAAAGTCATGTCTAAATTACAATACTGGATTGAGATCAGATGAGGGCCCCATGCAGCGAGCTCATGATCTATCCTTCCCACATTTTACAGCCATTAAAAAAGATTACGGTCGTGTTTTCCCCCTCCCTTTTCTAGGAGGCCATTTACATTTGTTCTGAACTCTCACTGCGTTTGAGTTCGAAGCTCTTAAAAGTACCAGTGCACATCGTAAGTCAATCACAAACTTAAATTAAGAAAACGCAACCAGGCATCGAGGCAGACTGGCTCTGAACCTCTGGCTTAGGTGCCCACTTGAGGGCAGTACCTTGACTGTTAGACTTCTTCCTTAACCCTGCAGCTGTGCCAACCCTGTGGTTGCCAAGGTCTTCTCCAGGGGCCGAAGGTGCTGTGTTAGTTGCTGTTTGCTGCCAAGAGATACCTGAGAAAGCAACTTACCCGAAGAAGGATTTATTTGCACTCACAGTTTCTGAGTTCCAGTACACCATCGTGGAAGTGCGTGCTATAGAGCAGGCCTATTTATTCAGTGGCAGTCAGACAAGAGGAGAGCCAGAGGGGTCAAATGAGACATTCCTTCCAAAGACATCGCTGATAAAGTTAATCCCCCTTTACCCCATCACTCCCCAGCAGTGCCACCAGCTTGGCACCAACTTTCAGAATATGAGAGGGTTTGGGGCGGGGTGCATTTCATACCCAAAGTGCAACAGACTGAGAGAGCTCATTCCATGCAGAAATAGCCAGTGTTTTTTTATAACCCTCTATATCTTTTAGCAGATGATGCCCCTGGAAAGTAAAAATGCCAGACTAGCTGACCAAACGTTTTAGATGCATATGATACTGATTTTAATTTAATACTATTTTAATTGAACTTTTATTGACTAATCCATTGATAAAGGATGATGAGGAATAGATGCATGTGTGTCAGTCAGATCCTAAGTATTCCGTGCTCTGAGACATTGTCAATATTCCCAGAGACTTGGATGAAAAGTTTGTACTGGGGTGGAAAGATAGCTCAGTAGTTAGGAACACTGGGTGCTCTTCTACAGGACCCATATTCAATTCCCAGCACCCACACCGTGGCTCATAGCCATCTGTAACTCCATCTGTAACTCAGGGCATCCACAGGAACCAAGCACATATGAGGTACACAAACATACATGCAGGAAAATCCCCCTTGAATGTGAATAAAATGAAAATAAAATATTAAGAAAAAGTAGTGCTTTGTATTTGCCTTTGATGAACTTTGTTAAACGGCATCATTATGAATTGTATTCACTGTGTGCAATTTCTCTCTATTGGTAAAGAATATAATCTGATCTGTGTGCAGACATTGTGCATAAATGAGCAAAATAGAGTCTTTTTCTGGAGACATGACCCTGATTTGGTCATTGTCTCTCCAGCCATGATAAGAGCACATTTGGGTTTTGTTACCACAGGTTTTTCCCGCCAGCGCCAGCCTGCTAGCCCGCCGCCTGCCTGCCGTCAGTCTGGGCCCACAGCCGCACCAGCCCCAAATAACACTCAGAGACTCTGTATTTGATACAATCCTGTTGGCCAGTTACCATTATTGTTTATGGGCTAGCTCTGTCTTAATTATTAACCCATTTCTACTTATCTAAGTATTTCCACGTGGTCATCTTATGGGGAGCCACAGCCAGAGTCTTCCTTTCTCCCCGTCTACATCTTGACTTTACTCCTCCCTCCTACTTCCTCTTTCCTCCTTGTCTCCTAGCCCCGCCTATCTTGCTATCTCATTGGCCCAACGGTGCTTTATTAATTAACAAGTATGAGAAACATACATACAGAATAACATCTCCCATCAACTCCTCTTTTCTGTCTAAAATAAAAAGAAGGGGTTTAACCTTAACATAGCAAAATATATCATATGACAGTTATCAAATAAGAATCACAGTAAACAATATTTAGTCCATTAACATTTTGTAAGACTTAAAGAAAATATTATCTATCCTATCTTTGTAAGTCTAAAGTCCTATATGTAACTTATCTTTAATCCTAACTAAGGGAAACTATAACTATAACTATCTGTCTTCAACTCAATCAAAGACCACAGAAGGATAATATATACACTTTAGAAATGACAGAGACAATGCATTGCCTGGTCAGTCACCCGAAGTTCTTCTGTAATGTTCCATCTTCAGCCCATAGGCCATAGTGTGTGTCTGGCAGACTTTCAGCAAAGCAGGAAACTTTAAACTGTCCATCTGTATTGCCAGTTTGTCAGTTATTTTTCTCTGTGTCCCGCAGAATGTTTACTTCTTCCATCTTGCATCAGCAGTCACCTTTTTGTGGGTTCTGCATGTCCAGTTTCTACAACATAAAGTCAAATAGTCTAGACAAGAGCAGTACCTTGTCCAAATGGCCAGTCTTGCCATATTAGAAGCAAACTTCATAACAAGTTTCTTCAATGTCCATCTTCCTTTTTGGTGCAGGTGGTGTTACCAGGAGCAGTTGTGCCTCCCTGTCAAGAAAAACCCTAAACCATTTTAAATGCCATATTCTGTAGGTCTTTGAAAGGTTTGAAGAATGCCTATTCATCTCAAATACATCTCTGCATATCTAGAAATCCTAACTAACTTAACTCCAAGTTTTGACTATCATAGGTAATTCTCTAATCTGTACTAAATTATACATTACATTTTCCAATGAGCTATATAAACACAATACCTAAACAAGAGGAGAAATATACATATCACAAAATTGACCTTAAATTGTATCAATAAATGAAAATCCATTCCAAAGCAAAGTATTCATATCTATACCATAATTCCCTTTTTACCTTTAAAAAGATTGTTTGTGGTTATAGCCATTTATATCCAAGTCCATTTAAATGAAAACAAATATTTATAAACAATATTTGGGAATTTGGGCGTCGTTCTTTCCAAACTACTTCCTGCTGGTAGGGGGCGCTGTCATGGGGATCCTAAGAAGACGCAGAAATCTTGGCAGTAGTCTGCAAGGCTTTGTCTCAACTGCTTTGAATGTTGGATCATCTGGGGCACTGTTTCAGGGGGTCTGGCTTGATCAAACCACATAAGTCTGGAAAGAATCCACAGCTTTTCATTTTCTGTGAAAACAAAAATAGAAATCCTTTTCCCCAGTAACTTATCCTTAGGCTTAAATTTTGCAGTCAAAGCATTTTTTAAATATATAAATTGAATTAATCCAGCAGCATTTCTTTTATCAGTAGTTATTTTCTCAGCAATCAAATAATTTAAAGACAACAGAATCGCATATAGTATCCAAAATTTCTCTGTGCTTTCCATCTTTACGTGGCTTTTTTATTACTCTATTTCTTCTACTTCTATTTTTACATATTTTGAGACAGGGTTTCTCTGTGTAACTTTTATCTGTCCTGGAATTCACTGCATACCAGGTTTGCTTTGAAATCACAGATATCTGCTTGCCTCTGTCTGCCGAGTGCTGGGATTAATGGCGTGTGCCACCATAGCCATCCATTCTACTTCCTTTTTTCTTTTTTAAACCATTGTATCCTGTTTCTTTTTCTCTCCCAAGCCAGCGAATTTTTTAAAACACAGTGTAAACCTTCATTGCAGCTCTCGTATACACCAATGAATTGTTAGCAGAGCTCTTTAAAAGCAAGGCGGCTTTTTGCCACTTATGCTAATTTTGGAAACCTTCCTTAAAGGAGCCATGCAAATCTCTGTCTACAGCAAAACAAATCCAACCGAGAAAATGCTGCTACCAAGAAGTCTTGCTAGTCTCTGTTCCTTTGTTTCTAAAAACTATTTTTTAAGCTTTTGTTAAGTTTTAAGTGAAAGTTCTCAGTTTCACTTCTGACACCATTATGTTACTGCAGGTTTTTCCCCCGCCGGCGCCAGCCTGCCAGCCTGCTGCCCACAGCCGCACCAGCCCCAAATAACACTCAGAGACTCTGTATTTGATACAATCCTGTTGGCCAGTTACCATTATTGTTTATGGGCTAGCTCTGTCTTAATGACTAACCCATTTCTACTTATCTAAGTATTTCCACGTGGTCATCTTATGGGGAGCCGCAGCCAGAGTCTTCCTTTCTCCCCGTCTACATCTTGACTTTACTCCTCCCTCCTACTTCCTCTTTCCTCCTTGTCTCCTAGCCCTGCCTATCTTGCTATCTCATTGGCCCAACGGTGCTTTATTAATTAACAAGTATGAGAAACATATATATATATATATATATATATACAGAATAACATCTCCCATCAGGGTTTTAAACAAATCACTCTGAAGACAGGGGTTGCCAATGACCCAACCAATGCAATCCAAGGCTAGTCGGTCTCTGTGGCTGCATTAGCCAGATAGGGGATGGAGAGGAAGGCTGAATCTGGCATTTGCAGATAGTATAATGCTGAAAACCTAGGAAAGACTTCAAGAGTTGCTGGTGACATGAGAATGTTGGGCAGAGAGATGGATGAAGGAAGGAGGAAGACACCATCCATCCATTCATGTGGCAGACCTCAGCTAAGTGCCCCCACATGCTCCCAGACTCAGTCTGGAGCTGTCTTAGAATGAGTACCCTTGAAAGTTCAGCCTTGTTTGAGCCTTTGCAAACAAGAGTAGGAACAGAGGACCCAGAGAGGAGGAGCAAAAGAATGGTCTTGTAGGTGAGGAGCTAGCGAGTTCTGGCCACTGTGTCCTTTGCAGGTCTTACAGCCCTAGACGTCTGAAAGTGCTACCGGCCAAGGACTTCTCTTCCCCTCAAACACCCAGTGTGACTGTGACTGAGGGCTATTTTCATCTTTTTATGTATCCTGGCTTTGCCCCCAACAGCCCTGCCGCCTTTGGATAGCTCAAATAACATCTCCAACTCTCATGATTTACATTTACAAAGTGAGAAGTAGTCAGCTCATAAGGACTTACAGGATTTCATTAGTTAATGCAGGTACATACTTCATCAAATGACCTGGCGCCTGGTGAGTGTCCGTAAACACAGCTGTGGCGATGCACAGGCCTTCCAAATTCATTCCTTTGATCCTGACTTGCAAAGAGTTTGTTTCTGGCCACTCTGAAACAACTCAGCCTGCTTCTTGCTAGCTCATGCACCATGCTCCCCTTGCTGGGCATTGTGGCTAGCAAGCAGAGGCTGCTATCTAGGGACATAAGGCCCTTAGCCATCCTCATTTAACACAGATGCCTCCCCTCCTGACAGACAAGGGTCTGGAGCACCTGTCATCCACATTACTTGTTTGTTTGCCTCACTGAACTCAACATGGCTGGCTTTCTGGTTCATGGATATATTTGCTACACAAAAGCTGCCAGAGAAATCACTGGTGAGTCGATTTTGTGTGGAGGAGGAAAGGGGCCTGCCAGTCTTGTATGTTTCCATCTGTGTGCTGGGAGTGCATAAGTGATACGTGATTTAACCCTTCAGCTTTGGGACATTGGGGCAGACACAACACCTGGGGACAATCTCTTATGGCCACAGGTAACTGTGCCTACAGTCTCCAAAAGGCCACCGGAAGGGTTGTGGGGTCTGACTGCATACGCTATGATCCTACAACAAACGCCATGGATCATAGTCAACCACTGAGGCAAGTCAGGTCAGGAACTCAAGCAGAAGTAGGAGTCATTGAAGAATGCTGCTTACTGGCTTGCTCTTTCTGACTTGCTCAGCCTGGTTTCTTATACCGGTTAGGCATTTCTGCATCAATCATCAGTCAGGAAAATGCACCCGAAAGACACCAGATCGGCATGCCAATCTGGTGAAGGCCATCCTTCAATTGAAGTTCTGCCTTCCCAGCTCACTCTGGTTGTGTCAAGTTGGCAATCATAACCAGCCCAGGGACTGCAAGAGCAGTGATCTGAGGAGCAGAGCTGCAGAGAGGTCTGGTAAAGCTCATGGCCAGACAATGCTCCCCGATCAGACTCTGAACATGCCATATGCTTTCTTTTATCAGCTGTGGCTCTGCCCGAGAAGTACCTTCCAAACCTGCCACACAGTAGATGCTCCAACAACACAATTATCACATCCCACAAATCAGAAAGCTGTCACTCTGCATCCGTGATGTGAATAACTTAAATCAGAATGGAGACCCATCTGCATCTTCACGAAAAATGTCAACACTACATTTGTCAATGAAAGCCGAGGAAGAGCTGTTAAATCCTTTAAGTATATATAATTTCAACTACTATGAATCTTTAATGGTCACGAAAATGGCTTTAAATCTTTTATCACCCTCTTGTGAAGGGTGACTCCCCAGGATTTGGAGAGCTCATCGTTTCGAAAGTCCTGACCAGGCACTGTGCTGAGCGGCTCGGGAACAGTCAGCTAAGAAACAGTAGCTTTCATGAAGGAAGAAGCCATGCATTTCCCATTGACACCAGGCACAGTTTTCCCATGAATTAATACCTGGATCTTCACAATCCCATATATTGATGGTGTCATCCCTAGCCCAGGACTTGATTTGAAGAGGTTTTAGAAACTAGCCGGAAGCAAGTCCCTGGAGGCTGTAATTTGTCATGCTCCCCTTGAAGTGAGGAGCCCCTCACAGACTCTGAGCACATATTCTGTCCCACATGGGATCAGAACCAATGGAGCCGAGGACTGAAACCTCTGCAACCACCAGCGAAAGAAGTAACCTGCCCCCATTAAGTTATTAATGTCTGCTGTTTTATTAGAGTTCGTCTTTCACTTTGCACTTTATGTAAAGGAAATGTGCCAACACCCCCTCCCATTCCTGCAGATATTCCAAGTCCCCCACCGTGTTCTACAGCACACAGAACAGACTTTCTCACTTTCCTGCTGACACACTGTGTTTGATGTTCATGCATCTATCTGTTGGGTTGAGTCTGGCTGGCATTGGCCATCCCTTTACTATTCTGTGAGATTATTACTGCCCAAAACCTTCCCCAAACCCAGCAGAAGGGTCTGCAGAGGCAAAGATGGCTCCATACGGTGCCGAGGACACGCCCCACGTTCTCCCCCTGCAGGTGCTTCCAAGGACTGGGTTCCCACCGGTAGCAAAATCCATGGAAATGAAGAAGGGGAGTGTATATGTGTGTGCTGGGGAGGGGCAGACGTCCAACAGCAAAGCCACTCACACTGGGTGATTCAACCCAATCCTGCCTCTTCAGTTCAGCGGCTCTCCTCTCCACCTCTTGGTTTTAAATAACTTCCTGAACTATAAATGCAAAGAGTTCCAAATGAAAACTGATTGATAGCCTCGTATAATTATATAATAAAAACACACTGATATACATATACATTATGTGTGGGCTCGTATGTCTATATGCATCTGTATCTATTCCAGAGGGAGGAATATGCAATAATGTCTTCTGAAACAAATTGTCAAGGTGTCAATAAGGAATCTCATAATGAATGTGTGGGTGTGATATGGGGTAATTTCATCTCAATTATATTGCTCAGGCTGATTTCCCAAGACAGGTCTTAAAGGCACAAGTCCCATTCCCAAGCGGGAAGCAGGAGGCTTGCTTCCTATAGCTCCTTCAAAGCGTCTCATTTCCAGGCCCAAATGCCCAGCCCGCAGCAGCTAGATCCATCCAAGGAAACAGGAGTGTTGAGAGCTTCAGGCCATGGCTATAAGCTTCTAAAACTTAAGAGAATTTTCTTTGTGTGACCCCCAACAGTCACAGTAACCATTCGTGGCTAAGGAATGAACATTTTTACACCACCAAAGGAATTAGCTATCCCGATGAGGAGTCTAACTGTTGAAAATGCTGGGGAATGGATGAGAATAAATATGGTACTGAGTCATCCTGCACTGCTGGATGGGGAATCTGCGTGGCTCTCACCACTGAGGGACCCCCAGCCCACCCAAAGTCAGTGTGACATGGGACGTAACAGGGTCCTGACCCATGGCACCATGTGGGGACTTAAGAAAGACTTCTTGGGGCAACTGCCATTTGAGTTGAGCCTAGAAAGTGAATAAAATGCAATAAGCCATGAGTTTTGAATAGAAAACACAAACAGAACTCTCAACAGGATGCTGTTGGAAAGGCATAGACTCCCTTCAGGACCTTCCCAGCATTCTCCCATCCTTGAGGTTGGAAAAGCCATTTGTGTCCCAAGGAAACTATGCCAATGCTGGCTCTGTCTCATCTGAACCAGCCACTTGTGGAGCCCCCCCCCCCGGAGACCAACAGGAAGAAGAAAGGGCAGGCCGTAGGTGAGGGCTCACTGCTGAATACTCTCCTCTGGAGTAAGTGTGGCAAGGACAGACCCATTGCGCTCACTGCAGCGTTGAGAAGCAGACTAGCCTGCTAGAGCCGGGAACCCTGCAATTTCTCCTTTCTTCATGCAATGCCCCTGTTCCTTGCATGCTCTTGGAAGACACTGAGCCCTATCCATGTGGCCTTGGTAACATCGCTTGACTCTTTCTCCTGTCTTCCTTGTACTATCTCTTAGTCTAGTTCCTTATCCAACAATGAGACCACTATAGTCATGCCCTGATTAGACTTGAGACTCCAGTCTTCCTACCTTCTTGCTACCAGTCTGGTTTTCCAAAGGGAATATGGGAAGGGACAACTAAAACTACAGACCATTTAAGCAGTTATGAGGAAATCCAATACAGTAGAAGCTTCCCAAGATGTATACATATATGAAGGAGATCTAAATGAAATTGCCAAATAATGAGGAGACAGAGCCCCTCAAAAAGCATTTAAAATTTTCCTCCCTTGGCGATGGAAGAGCTGTCCCTATAGAGGGAGCCATTATGGGATTAGCAAGAAACCTGATGCTAGGGAAATTCCCAGGAATCCACAAGGATGACTCAGCTAAGACACCTAGCAATAATGAAGAGGGTGCCTGAACTGGCCTTCTACGGATTAGTGACTATCCTAATTGTCATCATAGAACCTACATCCAGTAATTGATGGAAGCAGATGCAGAGATCCACAGCCAAACACTGGGCTGAGCTCCTGGAGTTCAGTTGAAGAGAGGGAGGAGGGATCTTATGAGCAAGGGTGAGGAGCAGGATGGGAAAAACCACAGACACAGCTGACCCTAGCTAGTGGGAGCTCATGGACTCTGGACCGTCAGCTGGGGAATCCGCATGGGACCAAATGAGGCCCTCTGAACGTGGGTAACAGTTATGTGGCTTGATCTGTTTGAGATGCCCCTGGCAGTGGGACCAGGATTCATTCCAGGTGCATGAACTGATTTTTTGGAGCCCATTGTATAATAGCTTTCTCAGCCCTGATGCAGGGGAGAGGGCACTGGACCTGTCTCAAATTGGTATTCCAGACTTTGTTCACTTCCCAAGGGAGGCCTTACCCCCTCTGAGGAGTGGACAAGGGATGGAATGAAGGAAGGTGGGGTGCAAGAGAAGGGAAAAGAGGGGGAACTGGGGTTGGTATGTAAAATTAAAAAAAAAGAAAAGAAAAAGAAGAAATTAATTTCCCTCGTGTAACCTTTCCAATGCACCAAGCCCAGACATCTCAGTATAGCCAACAAGTCATGTGCCCCTCCTTGCCCTTCTGGGTTCTTATCCCCTCCTTGAAGTGGCCAAACCCCAGGCATACTATCTTTACAGTTCCTCTAATGCCTCCCACCCCAGTCTCCCCTTTCCTCTCGTTGCCAGGTTATTGTTAGGCTTTGTAGAAACCATACTCAGGCTTTTCCATTTAGAGCCTCTGTTTGACAGAGACACATTCCTCTTCAGCCCAGGCTTCAGAGCTCTTCATGCGTGTTGATATCTGGAAGAGTCACTTACCTTTCCATTTTCTAGTTCATTATATACCTGGGTTATGAGCAACTTAGTGACAGAAACCCTATCTACTACTCATCACTCAGCACCCAGCCCAACACTTGGCACAAAGCCTGGAGGGAATGTAAATAGATGCATGGATGAGTGAATAGTTGGGTGGGTGGATGTTGGCTCTTTCACTAGACAGATTAGATGGCTGGTACTAATTGTCTACTTGATCAGGTTTAGAGATACCTATGAAATAGTAAAGCACAGCTTGTACATCTACATGGATGTCTCCAGGTCATAGGGGTTCCAACTTCAGCGGTGGTTTGATCTTTGATGGATTCCACTAATTAAAAAAAAACTATTGAATCCACTGATCGATTAAAACTTTCAATAGATTACTGGAACTGTGAAAAAGAGAACCATAGAGACATTACTGTGGATGTGACTTTGGCCCTGGCCCCTGCTTGTTCCTCTCCCTGACTCTCATACACCACCACATGAGCTGCTTACTCCACAATGACATTTGCCATGAGGCTCTGCTTTATCAGCCCAGAAACAGTGCAACCAGCCACCCACGGACCAAAACCTCTGAAACTGAGCAAAGTAAGCCTTTGCTCCTTTCAACTGTTTTCTCAGGCATCCATCACAGTAACAAAAGAAGTCTAACTAACACAGTGTGTATTTGGATGAGCTGTTGGGCAGAAAGGCTGGATATTTGAATAAGTGGATAAATGGCTGGATGAGTGTGTTGACATTGCATAAGTAACCTGATGAGTAATAAAACGAGGTTCCTTCTTAGCTGTGCCCCGCCAATTAGTAAGTTTGGCACAATATATTCTAAAGATCTTCAGGACCTCAAAGGTGACCAAACACTGCCAAGAGCTATAGTACTGCACAAGAAACAGGCGTTCACAGCAGAAGGTCTACCAGGTAGAGCATCCTGGAGAGGAAGATGCTTAACATTGCTGCAGGCATCAATCCAGTTGTCAAGTCTTTTCTTGCTTGTAAGTCAGACAGATAGGAAGGGACTGCATAAAAACCCTGCTTCTCTTCCTCTAGGGACGTCTTCTGGACAGTAAGTCAGAATCAGCAAAGTCATTAGCCTTATGTAAAACTATGTGTTCAATTCATATACTCTTCAGATGAAAGACTTGAAGTGTAAGTGTGGATATAAAAAGGTGTGGACATTTCTAAGAATTTTAACAAAATTCGTCTTAGAAAGGGTGCTGGCCTACCTGTATTATGTGAGTGTCACTTCACGGTGAACTTAATACAGAATCCAAACAGAAGTGGAGTTATATAGTTCACATTTGCGTTCAATACAGTGATGTTGACCTTGGCCGTAGTGTGGGTGATTCTGTAAACACTAGGCAATTTTCTTTGCCTGCCTCCCTATTGGTTTTCCCAACCTGTGTTGTTGATTTGTAAAGGTGTTCTAATGTATTAATGCAAATGCTTTTTCTGTCTCGCAAGGAACATTACTCCACTCACCCCAGGATTAGAAGTAGATGAATGAAACCATGAGGAACTTAATTTGAGCTTCTACACCCAGGGCTATTGAGTATTCGGGAGTGAATAAGGGTTTCCACCCATCCTCAAGAAGCCTGTAATTTATTTATGCAAACACATGCATGGAGATTAATTAAGGTTTTGGGAAGATAGTGGACTTGAAAACTGGCCTAGCGTTTGGGAAATTCAAAGAGGGTGGGGTCAGAGTTTCCAAGATGGTAAAAGAAGCAGACAAAGGTACCATGATGGAAAAGCCCTCAGGAGTCTGTAGACACAGAGTCTGGACTCCTGTGAGGTCAGCAGGAATGGGATAGAAACCCGGGAGCTAAGGCATGGAAGAGCAGATCACCCAGTTACCCAGCCCTCTCCCCATGCTGCCTCTCTCCTGATGAGAGCCAAGGAGGGCCTTTGCCACTGAGCTGCTCTTATGTCTCTGCGTATTTCACTCTCGTGTGCTGGCTGTTGTTTGAATTGATTAGCCTTTCTGTATGAGAGCCATCTGCCATTTGTCAAGCACCTTATCTCTCGAGAATGCTGATGTCAATAAAATATTATGATACTTGGAGTCTGTTAAGGAATTTGAGGCTGTGCATCTCATATATACAAATCAGATCTTGGCTGAAAGCCTCTTTGTGCCATTCCCCTTCTCTCGGTCAACGGCATCTAGAGTGAACTGCGATGGGTGTTATCTTGAGTGTCTAGCATGTTTAGCGCCATCTCATTTCTTCTGGCTACAGGGCAGAACATTTGATCCTGGCATGCTACCATGCCAGGTATATTATAGGTATTGATTAAGGATGGGCCCACAGCTCAAGAAGGCCTAAGTGTAAGAGAAGGTAGCTTTCCACTACAAACACTGAGGATGCATATTTAGAGTGCTGTGCTCATCCACTGGAATGTAGAGAAAGCCAGCAGAGGCAGGCAAAGACGGGAGAGACCGTGTCCTAGCCCGGTGTGCTGTGCCTTCAGCTCTCCTGTCTCTCTGTCAGCAGATTTCGTAGTGAGTCCATTTGCTCAAGCTGCAGTCTCTTCACGTATTTGTTTTTCTTAAGCTAACTTCAGCTGAGCCATTGTCACCCACCCAAAAGAAGAATTTCTAAATAGAAAGCATCAAAACCAACTTGATCTCCCAAACAAAGTGGGGAATGTGCATGTCACCTTCATAGGTTTTCTCTAGTCCCACTGTCTAATCAATTACCTAGTTCTCTTGATTCTCCCCAGGACATTTCCTGAGCTCCACCCATCTCCCCTCTGAGCAGTCTCTTCAGAGGCTTGGCTTGCTGAGTCTAGCAAAATGCTACTTTCTTAGTTGGCTTCTCTGCTGCTGTGATAAAACATTTTGACTAAAAGCAACTTGTGGAGGAAAGGGCTTATTTAGATTATACTTTCATTAAGGTCCATCACTGGGGGGGGGGGTCAGAGCAGAAATTCAAGCAGGAAGTAAAGCAGAACAGTGCTTACTGGCTCACTCTCTGGTTTGCTCACTCGCTCATGCTCCGCTAACTGTGGTAGACAGCCAGGCCTACCCCGCCTAAGGATGGTGTCACCCACAGTGGGCTGGGCTCTCCCACGTCAATCATTAATCAAGACACTCTCTCACAGAGATGACCACAGGCCAGCCTGACCTGGACAATTCCTCCGCTGATGTTCACTTTAAACTAGTGGCTCTACGCTCCATGAGACTGACAATAAAAACTAACAACCACAGTTTCAAAATGGTCTTTCTAAAATCTAGCTTTTCATTAAGAAATTTAAGAGATGGCCATTGCCTATGAGACAGAAATTATAAACTTCTAAGTAAAAGGAACAATCTGGTCTCTATCAGGTCCATCTGAATTCTTTGGCCCTAGATCCTGGAAACCCCATTTTGTAGATCTATGTGTTCCCTCTCTTTGTGCATGCTCCTCTCTGTGGCTAGATGGCTTTCTATACCTGGCTCACCTGGCTCTTTCTCTTCTTCTAAGATGAATCTCACTCTGCACGTCTTTAGCAGAACAGTCATGGTTATACCCTTGACAGGAACATGGCCTTCCTTTGGGAATTCAGGGAGCTTTACTGATTGAGTAAGGTTGGGGGCACCATACAGTAGAGCAATGAGGAGAATGGACTCTCAGCCTATAGACCTCCATTGGCATCCTAATCCATTGCCAGCCAGGAGAACTTGAATATGCCACCCAATGCCCGTGAGAGTCACTTTTTGCAATGGCAAATAACGGAAGGAAATAAGGCTAGCTATAAAAACTCAAATGCAAAAGTTAGGTATGGTTCTTAAATATACTGTAGCATATATTCAATAAATGACATTTCTAATTGCTTTGTTTAGAATTTCATGATGGATGGATGGGATCTGTTTAACCTTCTCTTTATCATCTTACTCCAGACTTTACTTATCCCAGCCAAGAGCTAGAAGACCTTCAGTGCACTTCCCCTTTGAGAGAAAGGCTGCACGCTGTGTTTTATTGTGCCCCATATCTACGGAAACAAGCACCACTTGGCATCTACAGAGCATTCAGTGTTTGTTTGCTTGGCCTCTTTGTCTGTCTCTGACCACTGTTTCATCGGGCAAAGACGAGGAAGGTGCTTCTATGACTCTCACACAACTGATAAAGTCATTTGATTTTAGCTAATAGGGAATAATTCAGATGTGACATCTGTGGATCAAGCAGCCTCATAGAGGATATACAGACAGCAAATGCTATATCTGACATCTTTCTCCTCATTCTTTTTTGCTAGCTATACTGTGAATTTGGTCAACGACAATTCTTAGAGGAGATGACCCTACTCTTTTATGTCCTGAATTGTCTGCACTAGTCCTGATAATAAATTTGGTGGGTGGACATATGACCCCTTCATTGCTGAGGAATGTGGTGGTGTAGTAGAATTTTTGGGAAAGGCCTTTGTGCTTTAGAAGAAGCACAAGGAAAGACCCCATGTTCTTACACACCAACTTTGTCCATCCACTGGGCATATCCTGAATAGCAGCTCTGTGTCCTACAGTGATGAGGCAAGCCACCAGAGCAACAGGAGACAGTCAGAACCACACCACACAAAGATGCTGGCCCCACATGGCTCCAGCAAGCCATGTGGTTAACCGAGCTTGGCATATGCCTATCTCTGAACTTCTTTCTCAATGAGATAACAAATTTATCTTACCGCTTAATTAGTGAAGCCAATGTTTTCTGTTATGTTGAGCCAGAATTTTCTAACAAATTCATCTAACTTTAAAGTCTTCCATTCCCCATCCATCTTTCCCTGGGGGGATATTTATTTAGCTTCCGAAGCTTGTTTCGTCCTCCTTGAGAGGACATAGGAATGGGTCATCTTAGAAGTACTCCACAGTCATCAAAGAACAGTTTGGATAACGGTCCCCAGCGCTCCTCTCTGAACACCATTGTAACTCTGTGGACATTAAGGCAACAGTTGTAATCATTGATCTCCGTGTTCTCTGCAATGAGAGCTCCTCGAAGGTACAGATTCCCAGCTGTCCCTCAGTGAGGTGGATAAATACATGGATAATGAATTTATAGTCTCCGTTACTGTCATAGGCCTGGAAGAGATGCCACAATATGGATAGCAAAGAATGGTGTCACATGGTGTCATGTACAGATGCCCTCATAATTAAAGAAATGCACACTGCACAAGTTTAACATACATGACTTCTAACTAAGCAAAATAAATAAAATATACACAATTGTAGTGAGATATTCACTTTGTCAGCATCTGTGGCACTGACCACGCCCATTGGGAGTGGAGACAGGGGCGGAAGTGACCTGGGGAACTAGGTCTGAGGAGGAGCCCGAGAGAGTTCTCTTGCTGGTCGGACGCAGACAGGAGAACATCCGGAAGAACCTGCTGGTGTTCATCTGTCTATGTTGTGAGTTATGTCTCCCTGAATAAACATCTATTCGGCCTATTCGTTTCTCCTGCTCCTTATTAAACCACGATACACAATCTGACAGGAAATGACATGCCTATGTATAGTCATTTCTAGCCACCCAGACCTCTTAAAGAGTTAAGTGTATTTTACAGATTTCACCATAAAGAAATAATGAACTCCCCAAATAGATTTATGTGAAGATTTTCCAGCAACAATACTCAGACTAGAGAAGAAGCAGCAATATATACTCTATAGGACAGCACCACTGAGCAGGTAATGGCATTTTTAGGTTGTAGAGAAAACAAACAATGTTTGCATATAAAGACATTTATAAAACAGTGACTGCAGATTGATTTAGACCACATAAAGTTTCACATAGAAATCTATGCCTACATATTACAATCGCTAGCGCACAGAAATAAGAACTTGTTTCGCGATCATTGGATGCCCACATTTTCATGTAACCCAGACTCTAGCCTCGTACGCCCCTCTCAGCTGTCCGCAGTGCCTGTATCTTCCCTCTCCAAGCCATAGCAGCCTTATCCCGCCAATGTACTGAATGTGCCCGAGTTTGGGAGAAGAGATCGCAAGCGTTCTTTGGGGACTAAATTGGGACAAACACAGCAAGCAGTGAAGTATATTGCAGTCCATACCAGGTGAAGGCAAATTGTGTCTTACTGAAACTGGGTTTTAAAACAGCACTAGCCATGAGAGAGCTGATGAGAAGCGGGGGGGGGGCGCGGTTATTTTCCTCAAGAGGAAGGTCTTCTCTGGTCTACAGCAACCGGAGGCCTGTCATCACATCTATAGTAATCTATTCCATTCTCCAGGGTGTCTCCTTTCTTCAGTCAACAAGTGAGTTAAATGGTGTTGTGATTAGAATCATGATACCTGACCTCGGAGAGTGATGAGGGTTTCCCTGCGGAGAGGTATGGCTTTGGGTTTACTGCTTAAAGTCTTGCATTCAGATTTTCTTTTCAGGTGGTTAGGGATGCAGCTCAGTGATAATGACCCTGCCTGGGACTCAAATTCTCTCCACGCCCCTGCCTGCCCACCCCCTCCGTGTGTGAGTAATATATGCAATATGCTTGTGTGTGTGGGGGGGTTATGTTGTGGACTTTTTAGTGTAGGGGTGTACACGCATACATATGAGTACATGTGCATGTATGTGCACATATATAGGGGCCAGAGGCAGACAGCAGGTGTCTTTTTATTGTTGCATTTCGCCTTCATTTTTTGAGGCAGGGTTTTACTGAACCAGGAGATGATTGGTTCAGATAGGCTGGCTAGCCGATGAGCTTCAGGCCTATCTCTGACCACCCTCCTGCACCCAACCCCAACATGGCCACTCCTACATACTACGGCACAAGCACACTGTGGTGCCTGGGGACACTTGTTCTGGACATCTGAACTTAAATCCTCATGGTTACATAGCAAACACTTGGCCAACTGAGCCATCCCACTGACCCCCAGCCCCCCTTTTATAACACAATAAATAACTTTGTAGTAACTCCATGTTTTAAATATCTAGCTCCTGCCGTCAGAAACTGAAAAAAAAAGTCACAAAATGAATTGGGGAATCTACTAAACTATCTGTGATGTCAAAATTTATCACTTGCCCGCGTAAGACCGCACGAGCAGAGGGCTATGAATGCAATACTGGAACCCCAAAAATTATAGCAGAATCAGTGAAAGTCTAAAAGATTTTCTTCCAAGTATGGAGACACACACCTGTGAAAATCCATAACGAACCCATTACTTTGTATGCGAAGCTAAAATTTTTAAAAGAACAAACAAGAAAATAAAAACAGAAGGTATTACTGTCTACTTTCACAAAAAACATCCTTATTCTTGTCAGATTTTGCATTGATATATTTATGACAGATCTCAGAGTACAGTCTGTAATGTGTTTTGTGTAAGCACACACACTGTAACTCTGGGTCCTTTCCTAATGGACCCTGGATTGATAGATCCAGATTAGGAATTGCATGGAGAGCAATGGTTGTCCTTAGTGAATCAAATAAGACTTTTGTTGACTGGGCTGTGTGTGTGTGTGTGTGTGTGTGTGTGTGTGTGTGTGTGTGTGTGTGTGTGTGTTGTATAGACCAAGACATTATTAGAAGACTGCCCATGTGTTTCCAAGCCAAAGCCTTCATGAACACTAGCCTTCCTGTGAACCTCTGTGGTCCTGACTGCTCTGACTACCATGCTAGCCTGCTGCCTGCTACGAGACCATGTGTTGCTAGATACTCTTCGCCGCTTCCAATGGCCCTCTCTGCTTCCTGCTTGCTGACAGAAGCACGCTTGGTTGCAATTTAGTGAAGTGTCTAATGATCCTCGCACCCCCAGATTGCCTTGCAGTGGGTTGCGGGAATGTGCTCGCATTCTGATCAATCACACAGGTCAGTGTGAAAACTGGATTCAGAAGTGAGTGAAGTGGAGAGCAGGCCAAGTGCCATAGAGCTGACATCTGGCAAGTGCAGCGGTGGAGGCTGCCAACTCGGTAATAAGGAGAGCACAAAGCAGCTGGCAGCCAGTCCTGAGTGCTACTAAGCTGCCCCACAGCCACAAGCTTGGCTCTCTGGGTACCCCCCATCCACAGGCATTTCAGAGGGTTGCTACCTCTCTATAGACTTCTCTTTGCTTAAGCCGGTCAGCAAGGGTTCTGGTGCTGCAATCAAGAGTGTTAAATAATACATGGGCCACTTTGCCCCGGGAGGTTTGTAGTGACACTTCCTGGGCTCTTCCTCTAATGACCCTGGTCACCCTCAAGGAACTTAGGAATCCTATTTCAGCTCCCAAAGTGTCAGCTAAAGGTGGATAAGTAAGTCACTCACGAGAAATCCGCATTAACGTTCGTGTCTACCAGTCTGTAAAGTCCTTTGCGTTGTGTAAATTTGTTTCTGCCCTCTTGGTTCTTAGGAGTCTTCATGAGAAAGCAAAACCAAAAACAAACAAACAAACAAAAACAAAAAAAAACTTTCAGCAAGTCATATAAGAAAGTGTTTGGAAATTCTAGATACTCAAGACAGCATGTTGAATAACATCTCTGGAAAGTGAACCATATCCACAAATTGATCCCCATCTAAAATTATAATCCCCAGAGCAGAAAGCAGTTCAGGGCAGAGTCCCTGTGTTGGCCTCTTTTCTTATCAGTGTGACGGTGACGCCTGAAAGCCACAACTTGAAGGAGAAGGGTCTACTTCTATGGCAGGGCCGTGTGTGCTGTGATACGTCAGCAGAGAAAAGAGATCAGACACCAGCCGGCTTTCTCCCCTCTGCCCCTCCTAGTTGGTGCGATTGAGTTCAGGGTGCCTGGCTCTTCATTCAGTTTATCTCCTTTAGAATTGCCTTCACAGACACGCACAGAGATATGCTTCATCAGTGTCCCAGGTGAAACTCTTTTATTGGTTTTGTTTGGTGTTGAGACAGACTCTCACGTAGCCCAGGCTAGCGTCAACGCACTGGCTTTGAGTCTCTGATCTCACTGCCTCTGCTCTCTGAGTTCTGGGATTTCTCTTCCATGGTCCTTACGGCAGTAAAACCGATGAGATTCGTCACCCTAATCATGAGAATAACCGAACCGTGTCTCTAATGTCCCCTGTCTGGATTTATAAAGTTTCCCCACAAAAGTTCTAAGGCAGTGGTTCTCAACCTTCCTACACAGTTTCTCATGCTGTGGGGACCCCAACCATAAAATTATTTTCATTGCTACGTCATAACTGTAATTTTGCTACTGTTGTGGATCATAATATAAATATTTGTGTTTTCTCAATGGTCGTAGGAAACCCCTATGGAAAGGTCTTTTGACCTCCCTCACAGGGGTCATGACCCACAGGTTGAAAACCATTGTTCTAAAGACTCCTCAATCTCTCTCTAAAACTCAAGAACACAAATGTGTGGGCACCAAATGCTCCTTTGACCACAGACACCCAAGAAACGCCAGTGGGTTTTTGCTTAGGGGAGAAGGCCTTTTTGAATTGGAAAGTCACTGAACTTGACCATCTCTCAAGTCCACGGGGAAGGCTCTGACTTTCTAATTTGGATGGCTGGGTTTGATATTCCTCCCTGGAACCCTAAGCATAACCTTCGGGCATGATTGCATTCTTGATTCTGAAGTCTGTTTCCCTATATCCACAGAGCCTCCCGAGAGACCACGCTTTTGTTTTTCAAGATTACAGAATAGTGTATACTTCTCTTGGGAAAGGCGAGTGCCATCAGCTCCAACAACAGCTAAAGGCAGTGTCAGGACCCACGTGGCACTCTGCATCCTTCCTGTGTACTGGGGATGAGACTGTGTTATAAGCAAAGCATAATCTGGGAAGGGTTGGTTGTGTGAATGAACACTCACTGCCTATGGACGATGTGCTCAGTCCCAGGCTGGGCTCAGCAGTGGCGGGGGCGGGGATTCGTGATTCTTACTCCACCCACCCATTCCTTTGATCTACTGGTACTAACTGCTGTATTCAGAGCATTACACTGCCGAGAACAACCCTATTTCCAAGCACACACTGCTATGGCTTGGTCTCTGCTGCTGTAATGAAACCAGCTTGGAGGGGAAAGGGTTTGTTTCTGCTTAAAATTCCCACATCGAAACTGACCCCTGTGACAAGTTGGAGCACAAACTCAGGCTGGAAGCTGGAGGCAGGAACCGAAGCAGATCCCATAGAGGGATGCTGTGAACTGGCCTGCTTCCCCATGGCTTGCTCTCCTAACTTTCGTTCACTCCCCAGGACCACCTGATCTTGAATGTCACCATCCACTGTAGGCTAGGCTCTCCTCCATCAATTAGCAGCCAAGAACATGCTGCATGGGCACGTTCACAGGCCAGTCTGATGGAGGCAATTCCTCAGTAGAGGCTCCCTCTTTCAGGGTGTGTCAAATTGCCACCCAAGGTTAGCCATTACAGTCGCAGCCCTAGATACCGAAGCCTAGGAGAAACACAACTCTTAGACATAAAGATGCAAGAGGGCACCAGAAAAGCACAAAGGCATAGGTGCCTACAGGTTCTCAGTACCCAGCACATTGAAAAGGAAGAGACACAAATGGGGACAGGATGGACAGAAGACTTCCTGTGCAAACTAAATGGGGTTTAGAAAGCTTTGGGGAGTGTGGTGGCCTATGGTAAAGGAATGTGTCACGGGGGAGGGGGACACGCAGCAGAGAGAGCTGCCCACTTCACAAGCATTCAAGAAGCAAAGAGAGCAGAGCAGCCAGGATTCCAACAGCCCCTGGACGGTGCAGCCCCAGATGCCTAATTTCCTGTCACCAGGCCCTGCTCTTTAAAAGTTCCCTCGGCACTCAATAGCACTGCAGGCTGGGGACAAACCCTCAATACACGATCCTTTGGGGATACTTACCATCTAAATCGCCTCTCACAAAATATATGTGCCCCCTCTCACAAAAAACTCAAAAATATGTGTTCCCCTTCAGCACCTCAACTCAGTTCTTCATGGGAACTGAGCCGAGCAAGTTGTCAAGCTGGGAAATAAGGAGTTAAAACCCGAGTCCAGATCTGTGGGCTAGGTGTTCTCAACACTACACATTTAGACTCGATAAAGTTCTGATGACTGTCTCATACATACCTCTGCTGTTAACCTAGGCTGGGGTGTCTGTGAGGGATGGCAATGGGTACCAAAGGCCCAGTAGGACAGAAAATGCTACCTTGGAAAGCTTTTGTGAATGAATACACATGGGAAGAGAGGACTTCCCTGATGTGTACATGGCATGTGCAGAGAACATGACAGCTCTTCAGTGGCCCTGTGGTTTCTCTCACACGTAGCACTTAACATCACATTTTCAAATATAACAAAATCTCAGGCTTCTGAGGAAAACAGTCTGCCCAGCTAGAGCTGTACACGTGGTCTTGACACCATTTGGTGAGAAACCCCAGGATGCACCAGGACAGCACGACATTCTGTAGCAAGCCTGTCTTGCTTTTTACACACGGAGGTCATCTTCTATCTGCTCCTCCCAAGTTGTGGGCATGAGTCACCCACCCCCAAACATGGAGTATCTTTTTTCTCTCAACCCCAACACTGAAGGAGCCTCTTGGGCACCCCAGGGTCCTCCCTATGGACTCTGCTGTTTCTCAAGATGTCCTAGCTGTTCCTGATCAGCCCTGTGTGCCTCAGACCATCTCCAAACACCTCATGGAAGCTCAGGTCTCATTCTCAAAGGGCCCACCAGGCCAGCCTGGAAAGGTAGGTGCCCCTTTGCTTGATTTCTGGGTGTGACATGTCTTCCAGCAGAGCAGTCCCTCCCTCCCTCTGACCCAGAGGACGTCATTCTTCACAAAGACCTGCAGCTAACTGTTCCCCATGAGGTTCCAGCTCACCGGGTTTGCAAATGCAGCTAAGCCACCATTGCCTGAAAAACCAGGAGTTTCCCACCACTCTGATTCTCATGGAGGGATTTGAAACCCAAATGTGAACACACGGCCGAGTCAAGGTTTTCTGTTCTGTGTTAAAACGCAGAGGCAGGGATGGGGAGATGGCTCAGTGCTACCAGAAGTCGGGGGTTCAATTCCCGGCATCCACATGGCAGCTCACAACAGTCTGTTATTCCAGTCCCAGAGTGTCTAACACCCTCTTCTGGCCTCCAAGGTCACTGCACACCCATGGTGCACAGACACACATACAGGTAAACACACACATAAAATAAAAAATAAACAAAATCTCAAAAGAAAAATACCAACAAAGTCAGCATCAGCCTTTGGAGGGTGGGGGTGAAGGCTTGGGAAGTCCCACTCATCAGAGTTCTTGGAATTTACCTACACCCTCTCCCAGGATATACGGCGGCATCATGGGAAGACTGAGCGAGATGACCGCCACCATCGCACACGTGCCAGCTCCTGCTCATCTGGCTTCAATCTGCCCTGGACACAGCTCTGCCTTCTTAAGTGGATGCAACCGTGTTACAAGCTTCTGTGGTGATACAGGGCTACAGTGGAGCTCCATTTTCCGTCCTTAAATATTCATAAGGAGCTTTGCAACATTAATATCTTAGATGGCTTACAAGAACACTTAAATACTGGGTACTCAGCCCCCCTCCCCAAAAGTCCCAGCCTGCTCTAATTTGTGTAATGCATTGAGCCATTTTAATAATTGTCCAGGGATTTAGCTGCCCTGTCGCATAGGGTGTAATTACGACCCGGCTTCTCTTATCACTCGCTAATCCTGCTTGTTTCACTAGCTCGGAAGCCAAGAGTGGAAAGGGTTAGTGTAGGCAGGACTAATGCACAGGAATTAAGTTGTGGGTAGGTCTCAGCCATCTCCGTGGCCCTTCCCTCTCTGCCGAAGCCCGGTAGTGACACGGTGGGGAATGAGCGGCCAGCTCGGTGTCTGGAGGATGCTTTTAATTAAAGGGTGTGTTTCATGAAAAGGAGCAGATTCAACAATGGAAATCCAGAGCACTCAATGACTATCCGAACAATAAACTTTTGGCACACACTACTTGGAGATGAGCGGCTTAGAGACGCGTCTTATCCGAAGGTGGTCTAAAACTCTATCAGTGCGGTTTTGCATAAAAGCAAAAAGAAATGGAACCTGCCAGTTGTAGCTGAGGGAGGGGGAGGCACTGGGTATCTCAGAGCTCACGGAAACGCTCTGATATGCTGAAACGCCGGGGCTTTAGGAATGGTGGAATTAAACCACTAAAAAGCCAGATCCTATGAGGAGACTGAAACGCGGTGGGAGAATGGGAGCACAAGCGGCATTGTTTGACATCCCCTGTCACCGGCACTATCTGACCATCTCCTACTTCATGCCTCATGGAATGTAAATTCCAGACAAGCAGGGAGAGGACTGTGAAGAGCACAGTACATAGACTCCATGTCAATAGCTGCAAAACCCACACCTGTGTGCTGAGCCAGACCCACAAGTCCCAGCTCTAGACAGTGTCAATAGGAAGATAAAGCAATCCCACATAAGGAGGTCTGAGAGCCCTTGGGATGGATTGTGAAGGTACTGTGCAAAGCATACTATGATGAGTACATGCGCTCTAGGCATAAGGCCATGGGTACCAACCGCCGTCTGTGAAGGCAGCGTTCCTCCAACATCAATTCAGTTCTCTGCTGGAAAGATTGTGAGCTGGCAGGGACCAGAGCTAAGCCTCTCCTTCCCATCTCTCAGTTCCCATCCCTCCCTCGTACACAGCTCTCCACATGGCTTACTCTGCCTGAGCTGGACTGGAACTGACCTGAAGAGTGGAAGGTTGTGCAGGGGTGATGTAGCAGCCCTGTTTGATGCCTGGAAATAAAGTGTTTTTTCCCCAAAGCTCTCCTCAGTGTGCTTCTCAGCAAGTCACGTGTGAACTGGGGACTCCTGGAAACTGGGCTAGGATTGGCTGCTGTAAGAATGGTCTCAAAACCAAAACAGGACAGATGTAACACACACATAACAGACACATGCACACACACACACACACACACACACACACACACAGATACATACACACATGCATACACACACAAAGACTTGTGCATGCACACACACACACGCACAGGCACACACAGACCCATACCACACACATGCACACATGCACACATGCACACATGCACACATGCACACATGCACATGCACACACACAAACACACACACACACAGTGGAACATTTCACACTTGCAGTGTCCAGTTTATCAAGACCACAGAAGGCAAGACTGGAGGAAAGTGAGGACAGATGTCATCTGTGAGGTCTCCTATCTAGTCCTTAGGTCTCTCCTGTGACACAGCCTAAACCTGAAAACAGACTTCTCAGCAGACTAAGAAGATGGCTAACGCCACGCCCCTCCAACAGTTAACGACAGCAGCCATCTCCATTTAATTCATTCGAGATACAGAGACAGAGACTGGCTTCCCTGACAGACTCTCTTGAGGTCCTTGATGGCATGACTTCCTTTGTCAGCACAGGATTGACAGCATAAGGATCAGTTATATACATTTCCACAAACATCACCAAAGCCATGAACAGGAGGGGGGTAGGCTAGGGCTAGAGAGTAGGGAGCAATGAAGCAGCCCCCCCCCAACTTTGGAACATTAAAGCTAAATTTGAGTAATTGTGAGCAGCGCTTCCTCCACTGAGCACCTGAGCACTAATTACACGGCTGGTTAATTCAGTAATGTACAGATACTGTGGAGCTGAGCCCAGATCTCTCCTTCCTCCTCTTCACGAGATTAATGAGGAGAAGGAGGTTGTTACGAACCTGGTTGTGACTTGTTCTATGTACCGGCTGAGACAACAACCAAAAATGCTTGGAGCCACTTAGATGTGCTGTTCCCATCAACACGTGGCTGCAGATTGTCATTTAGCATGAAGCACCTCCCCCTTGTCACACTGGAAGGTGGGGCGTGGTTGCTGGACCAGGATGAGCTATGAGATTGGCAGTGCCAGTGTCGCTAGGGGCTTACTCGTCCGACTTGCAACACTCAGTAGGTTGGTAATGTAGGAACTGGATGACATTCGAGGGTCAGGAGCTGTCCCCAGCAGTAGAAGCTTGACACTCTGAGATACCCTGGCCTCAGAGACAGAACAGCACCTAAGACAGCAAAGGGCAGAGAGACTCAGGAAGGAGGTCTTGCCTCGTAGCTTGAGAGATGGGGACCAGGGAGTAGGAGCCTTCTGGCATCCGGGAATCCAATGGGCCTTCATATTTAACCCAGTCACCATCAGCACAGAGCGGGAGTGGTAGCCTTCCTTTTGTTCCCCCCAAGAAGTGTTCTTTGGGCTCTCCCGCCCACACTCTGCCCTGGAGCTTGTCCATGTGCTCATTCTACCCTCCTGGGTCCGGGGCAGCCTCTTAGCTTCCTTCCCCTCCCCGGGGCTGCTCACCTGTTTGCCCCTCCCTGACCTACTCTTCACTAACCCCATCTCTTTCATCTTCCCAAGGGTGTGTGAAAGACCCTGGAAATAGTCTTCTGTTCTCAGCTAAGGAGACATCACTAATTTAGGGAGCCTTGCTTGCTGGCAGGAAATAGCCCCGCAGTGAGGTCACACTCCTGCCGAAGTCTCAGTACCCACCAGCCCAGGTAGTTCACATGCTGTCCCAGAAAAGGGGAAGCCTGACTTGCAAGCCATGTGAATGGGGTTCCACCACAGCTGACCATCAACAACACAGAGCTCCCAGCAACCATTTAGCCTGTCATGCCAAAGGCGGTGTCCATTACGTCATGGGTTGTCACAGGGCCAGGCTTTTACACGGGCCCACAGGAGAACTCCATCTGCACCCACCCGGCTGCCACTGGCCATAGATCGTGTCTGTATGCGGTGGAGTTCATTATCCCCTAATGCTGCCTTCTTTCTTAGATCATTAGAAAGAAACTTGACCTGACCTGTGAACTCTAAAATTGATTGTTGCCTTGAAATGGTCAACAGCCCATTTTCTAATCGATAAGTAGAATAATTTTATACATATTTAAATTATATATTAACTTTAATGCTTGTTAAATTTATCTACCTCTCTCCTCCTGTGTTTCTTTTACATTTGCCTGAACTCAGGCGGGTGCATTTGCCATTGGGTGGGAGGAAGGAGGGGAGGGGTGGATGTCAGAAGAGAAAAAGGGGGGCCCCCAGGGCTGAGCCTGAGGGAACAGAAAACTAGAGTTTTACATGCATATATCTGCACGTGTGTGAAAGAGCACACGTGTGTGAGAGGAGGTAAACCTACAAGTGTTATCTGAGATACATATGCATGCTTATATGCACAGACACATGTGGAGTGTAAAGGTAGGAAAGAGTGCATACGTGTGCATAAGTGTGTGTTTCTCTCTCATAATCCTCTCCTAATCTGTCAGCCCATGTAGACACCGCCTTGAGCACCCTCTACTGAGAGTTGAGTCCAGCTCACCAAGGCACACTAAGACCTATTGGTGTGAGCATTTGGCCTGAGATGGCCAAATTCAAGCCATAAAAGTTGTCCCTTGTGTGGCTTGAAGCTTTTAGTACAGAAAAGGGCCCCAAGTGCCAATTACCTGAAAAGAAAGTCCAACGGCCAATGGTCTCTAAAACAAGGGTTCTTAACCTACTGCTCGTAAACTCTGAGCCCTCTACATAGCAATGGATCACTCGAAATTGAAGTGTGTGTGTGTGTGTGTGTGTGTGTGTGTGTGTGTGTGTGTGTGTGTGAGTCACAGAAGAGCCTTCTTAGATTCATTACATTTTTCAAGTTTACTTATGACTTTGGAAGATGGAGTTACTGCAGAGAGAAGGTAAGTCAGGACAATGTTTCCTGCTGCCCCACCCCCACCCCACCACGAAGAATCTAGCAAGTTCCAACATAGAGAGCCATAGTCTCTCTGGGCAGGACTCCTGTGAGTCTCCAACCTTAGGCCAGAGCAAACACATGACAGTGGCTCACCCTTACCAAGAGCAGAGCAGTCAGCAAGTAGCTCCCCCCTCCCAGGGCCCAAGAGCAGACTCAGCTTGTTGTGCTGTCCCTCCTGACCATGACTTCCGGGGTATGGGCACTGTGCTTCCCTGTAAAATACCCCCACATAGAGGAGGGGGCTATCAATGTCACATCACCCATCTTCGTTGCTTTATTTGCCTTTGCTAAAGGCTCGCTCAAACTGGGCATAAAAGGCATATATATAGAGATGCTCCTTAGGATGTAACACCACAGCACGGGACAGCGACCAGCCTACTGCCCAGCACGTGAGGAAGAAACAAAGAAGTGCAATGTCACCCACCAGCACCTCAGAAGTGACCTCACATCCGTAGACACAGAACTGAGTGGGCTGTCGTTAATATCCACTGCCTGCCATGTGTTCAGTGGAAGGTCGTAGTAACACGAAGGAATCACATGGAAAATTATGTTAAAAGTATGCATGGCATTATTTCACATTTTTAAATGCATAGAGAAAAATTACAAACACAAAACTGTGATATAATTTTCTAAGTTGGGCCATTTTTCTGGTCCTTTTGTACACTTCTCTACTTGTCAAGTATCTGTCATCTTCGCCCTTGACACCAATTTCTTTAAAAGCCGTTTGGTTTTTCTTTTTTGAAGTCTCTGCTTCTCAATCCTTCCACAAAAGTCCTCCCTAACTCCAGACCCCAAGTTCATGGCATCTGAATTTCTGTTTCCCTCCTTGGGGACAATTGTAACACCCCACCAAGATTTGCGTTTCCCCCCAAGTGGTCCTGAAATAAATTAAAACAGTACTCACCTCTCCCCTGTCCTGCCCCCTTCCACATCCATCGTTGACCGTTGACCAGCAGAGTCTTCCACGGGGCATCTGCTCTGACCTACCTTCCTCTCCTCACAGATGCCACAGCCTGATCCCTCATTGACTACTGTCAGCACTCATTCTAGATGAAAAAATAGTGCTTGTGTTGTTCCTTCCATGTGAAATGGCTGGCTGCAGGGTGGGGAAGAGGCAGGAATGAAAAGAGGGGACATGGCCATCTTGGGGTGTCAGATTCCACCTACCTTCAGGGAGTATCAAGGTCATCCCATCTCTACAGCCTTCCCTCTCTTCCCTGGGCCGCAGAGACCTCCTGCATCACCACCATCCATCTTTCTCCTTCCATCCTGTCTCAAGAAAGATACATTCTTTAACTTCGCCAGCGGTTCCCTCCACCTGGAATATTGATCCCAGCCCTTCCCATTGCCTCCAGACCATTGCTAGTTCTCTCTCTCTCTCTCTCTCTCTCTCTCTCTCTCTCTCTCTCTCTCTCTCTCTCTCTCTCTCTCACACACACACACACACACACACACACACACACACACACACACACATACACCATACCCATACCCTCACAACCCCTCCATCCCCTGCTGCCTTTTCCTCCTCTAACGTGTGACTACATAGACTCCAAAGCTGCCTTACTGCCTAGAGGATGTGCAGGCTACCACTCTTGTCTGCCTCTGTCTCCAAGTCTGGAAGAGGCAACAATAATCCCTGCCCACAGTAAATGTTAATTCTCTTCATTCTTTTATGTGATCATGAATCATGCCGAGTGGCCTCCTATTTTGAACATTTATTTTCAGGCATACTTCTCACTGCTCTAACAGCCTAAATAAAGTCTTCTTAGAAAAAAAAAAAAGGTTTCATGGCAGTCCATCTTCTATCAGATCTCAAGGCCTTGTCATCTGGGTGCTGCCTACCCAGTGGGGACACAGATTTCAGTGGTGTTGTGAAGGGCAGCCCACCCTCTTCCTCTGGCCTGCACCAGGGAAATCGGACTATGATACTGACCCACACCACTCTGGGGGAGTGCTGGATCACAGCTGGTCTACCCTTCTCCCCACTTTGCTCTCAGTTTCCTCATCTGAGAAATGGGGACAGCAAAGACATGTTGACGATTCTCTCCAGGCAACTCTGTCTTGAAAATGCTTTATTTAGGGTACAATTCCTTATGAGCTTTGAAAGGATCACAAGCATCCTTCCTCATGCGTGGATGACCAGAACTGAGCCCAGCAAGGGAGAAGCTGCTTCGCCATGGCCAGGCTGGAAGATGCAGCCTTAGATCCACGGCTACAGAGGGCTTACTGGTATAGGACTCCAAAACAGTTTCCCTCTGGGAGACCACTCCCTCTTTGCATGTAGAGTAGTGGTGTAAGGGACATAGACAGACTCTAGAAGTTTCCCTGTGTTAGCTGAGGATGAGCCAGACTTCCCTTACTCTGCCAGTACACCACCTGTGCAGCCATGAATAATGCTTATTGAAAAAAGTCCTGTACGAGATTAACTGTTAAATAGTGGACACTGGGTGAAGGAGAGGGCCTTCTCACTGTGAGCAACCTCCTTTAATCCTAGAATTCTCAATGATAGAGAATGCCTGCTGAGGCAGGGTCTGGGTCTCCAGGGTGCTGGCTGCTCTCACACTCCAGCTACCAATAACAAATACACACGCACAGGAACATGTAGACATGGGTACGCACATGCCTCTCATTTGTTCTGTTCTCTGGAGAGCCTTCACACACACACACACACACACACACACACACACACACACACACACACACACCAGCTAGTAGCCCCTGGCTAGCAGTCTCTCTGTCCACTGTTGCTAAGAGGGGCCTCTATCCAGGGCTGTTCCCCAGCATCCCAGCATCAGGACAGATAGTGGTGAACTTGTGCTTCCAGAAGAGTAAGGAGAAGGGAAGGGACCTCCCAAAAGAGGGAAGAATGTGTTACCGCAGGTTTTTCCCACAGGTGCCAGCCTGCTAGCCCGCCACCCACCTGCTGCCAGTCTGGGCCCACAGCCACACCAGCCCCAAGTAACACTCAGAGACTCTGTATTTGATACAATCCTGTTGGCCAGTTACCATTATTGTTTATGGGCTAGCTCTGTCTTAATGATTAACCCATTTCTACTTATCTAAGTATTTCCACGTGGTCATCATATCGGGAGCCGCAGCTGGCGTCTTCTTTCCTCCCCGTCTCCATCTTGACTCCCCCCAACTATTTCCTCTTTCCTCCTCCTGGTCTCCTAGCCCCACCTATCTTGTTCCCTATTGGCCACAGGCTTTATTAATTAACCAGTATGCGAAACATATTTACAGAATAACATCTCCCATCAAGAATGATGTGGGTTCCAATGGGGAACACAGAGAGGGGACTCAGCCCTGTGAGCTGGAGAGGTTCTGGACTCAGACCTGATGAAAAGTTATGGGAGAGAGACAGGAAAGGAAGTGGGGGAGGGGCCCCCTGTCCTGCACCGCTTCCTATAACAATGCCACTTCTTCCCTTGGGCCACTGTCCCCAACACTGTGTGTTATTGCTGCTGCCTCTGAAGAGGTCAGTGTTGGCTTCTACCTGGAATAAAGAGGGACCCAGGAATACAGGATGAGTGCCTGTCGGTCAGAGCCCCAAGGAGTGAGCCTCTGTAGGTATCTCTGAACCAAGGAAGGGGATGGAGCAGGCACAGGAAGGGCTCTAAGGCAGTGGATCACCAAGGGGAGCAATGCTCTGCGACCAGTGACGCCAGAGGAGCCAGGGGCCTAGGGCAAGTTGTTAACACTCCTGGCCCTCAGTTTGTTCCTCTTCAAAGGGGAAGGCAGTATCCCCCATTTCAAAGGCTCATGAGAAGGTATGTGTATGACTGAGTACATGCAAAGTGGCCAGGCCTTGGCCTGAGAGAGTGCTGAGAGAGTGTTTGCAGCCACTAGCTCAGGGGCCACAGGTCCAGCTGGAGGCTGAAGGCAGTTTCTGAGTGTAGGTGGTTAGCGGGTTCCTTCCCACACCTTGTTCTCAGCTTCTTCATCAATAAACGGGAGCTGTGTTGACAATTCTTCCAGGGCAACCCTGATTAGAAAAGGTTTGGCTGCTGCCCTCTGCTTTACAAACAGGACATGACTCGCAATGAAATTTTGCAAGGGACCATTTTGCATTGGCCTTTGTGGTCTGTCTTACAAGAGCCACAAATCATAGTGTGGTCCCAGCCTGGGCTCTACCCTCGAAAAAGAGACTAGATCCACATGAGAACTGACCACAGCAGGGTTCCTCCATAAAGCTAGAGAGAGCAACCTGAGATGCCAGAATATTCTGCAACTTTGTTGGGGAGGGGGAAGGTTGTTTGTTCGTTTTTGCAAATTCTAAACTTTTCAATTTTCTTCTAACAGTGGTGACTTCATCAGAAAGCTGGAATTGGATGGCCAGATTATTATGAGACAGGCTGTGGCTTAATCTTCTCGATGTTTTTATATTTGAGAATAAAGAGGCATTCGGCACTTATCTAAAATTACACCGGCGGAGGAGAAAAGCCCTTGCAGGTACTCAGCTGTGCTCTGCATACATGTGCTTGTGTTTCAGAGTCATGATGGATGTCTCCGGGTCAGAGGGAGCCTCCACATACCTGTCTCCTAACTCTGTCACCTTCCTGATGAGGGACTGAGGCTAAGGGAAAGGTATAAACCAGCAGCCTCACAGAATTAATTAGTGCCAGTGTAGAGGGACAAGAAAGCCACTGCGTGGCTTAGCTTTTTTACCATTGATCTGAAAATTAAATGAAATTAAACATTATAAGCCAGGGCTGTAGCTCAGTGGTAGTACACTTGCCTAGCATGCCAAGTTCTAGATTTCATCCTCCAAATTGCCACAATTAAAAAAAAAAATTATCATGGCATAGCAGGCATTCAAGCTACAGCAGCTCACTTCCCAAAGTGCATTGCTTGTTATCATCATGTGGTACCAACCTATGCCATATTGGCTCATATGTGTGCTGGGGTGTATGTGGTCTTCTCTTTTTGTTCCATAAAGTACCCCCTCATTGCTCTGTGTTAAGTGTGACATATACTTAACTCTCTGCACGTACTGGCTAGATTAGTGACAATAAATACTTCTCTTTTGACACCTAGAGCGTTTAGGTACACAATAAAAGCACCAGTCCTCATATTCATATGGTGATCTACAGTCTCTAAGCATGTTCACACATGAAAGTGTGTTTGCTATTTTGACACACTTTTGAGGGAGAGAGTTTTAGTGTTGTTACTGGACCCTGCTGGACAGGGAAGGCAATGTATTGAAGTGTAGCGCTGAGAACATGATAGAACATTCCACGATGGCCCACTTCCAGTCTGCAATACCCATCAAGGGCCTGTGGAAGGGATGATTAATCTGGACTCTGATTTTGATAGACCTGGTGAAGCATTTGATGACCGAGGGAGCAGCTCCAAGATCCTAGAAGAGAGACAGCTCTTCTGGGATGGTGGTTGAATGAAGGGGTGCCCAGGCAGGAAGCTGGGGCATCAGGAGGAAAGCGAATTAGAGAAACTCTTCCTTCAGGAAGACAAATGTGTGCAGGAGAGATCAGCTTGGCTGGGGAAGCCAACTGGAAAAGAATGATAGTAGGCTAGCTGCTGAAGTTCATCAAAGTCATTTGTCGCAGGTAAGCTCATTTCTCACAGGCCAAGGGGATATGTACCTGGAGTACACCTTTAAGGAATAGCCGACAGATTGAACGGTACAATGCTTTATTATATTTCACACACTGGTGATTCAATATGATGGAGGCAAAAGGGGGTGAGGAGCTCAGGAGAGTCACAGAGACCGGCAGAAGAGAGGGAGAGGAAAATGCCCAGCTATGGAAGATCCTTGTGCCTTTGGTAAAAGGCACTAGGCAGTGTTCAGTCTGCCTGATGGTGACCAGAGAGTAAGGGCCCCACATAAGTTGACCTCCTCCTCCTCCTCCTAACCGTGTCCCTGTCCGGCACACTATTAAATCTCTCCACCATTTTGGAGAACATGTTCATGCAATGGTTGGAATTCTAAAGACCGGAATCTCGTCTGGGTTTTACCACAACTTTAGCTGGGCGAGTGAAAGTGCCCATTTTGTCTCCGAGCTTAAATGTCTTCCTTGTTGAAGAAGAGAATCCCCTCCTCTTCTTTGGATCTTCCATGTAAATAACCCTAAGACCCGCCCTCATCACAGGTAGAGGCCTTCCCAGAAATCTTCCTGTATGTCCCTGCCATCGTTAACACAGTCTACAGGTCCGCTATAACCACCAACAGAAAGACAGCCCTACCTACCTCCCCAGTCGCCACTGTCCCAGGCTCCCAACAAGTGGCTTGCCAGTTGGCACTGCTGAATATCTCTGCAGAGTTCTCTCTCTCCAGGAATCGGTCCTGTCCATCCACCCCTTTCCACCACCTGTGAACTAGGGCACACATAGGTCTCTGTGTAAGAAAAGCCGGTTTCTTCTGGCCTCAGCGTTCAAAGTCTCGACAGATTTCATTCATTTTCATGTCACTCAAGATTTCAGCATTATTTGTGGCCCTGGTCCCTTTATAAACTCATCCAAACCATGAATCTACAAACCATGACAGGGAGGGATAGTCTTTTCCCTTTTTCTCCTCCTCCCTATTGTCTGACATGGTGTGCCTGTAGCAGGAACTGTGGCGGTCACTCGTGATGAAGCCACCTTGAAGATCTCAGCCAGGAGCTAAAGAAATCAGAGAAGGCCTGGGACCTCCACGGTGACTAAGGAGGCTGAATAATCACCCAAGCTTGTCCCCACCCACTTCTAAATCACCCAAGCTTGTCCCCGCCCACTTCTGAATCACCCATGCTTGTCCCCGCCACTTCTGGATTTCCTCTGGGCACAGTTTACTGCTCTAGCGTTTTCTATTGTGTGCAGATGAGAGCAGTTTTAGCGGCTACACACATGATCCTCCACTCATGATTCTCCGTCCGTGGAGCAGAGCGCATAGCAAGGACGGGACGAGTATATGTGGGGGCCGGTGACGGCGGTCCTCTCTCCCCCTGGTTCCTTCTTCATTGTCCCCTGCTCACTGACTGTAGCTGAATGCTAAGCAAGAACACCTATTGCACTGAACACCAGCCACAGGCATATGAACCCTGCTCCCCACTGGGCAGGCTTGCGATCTGAGCCTACTGAGGCTGCTTTTCTTTAGGGAGCACTGTATGTGCGCTTACGTGTAGGTGCATGTGCTCATGCGTGCACATGGAGGCCGGAGGAGAATGTTGGGTGCCCCACTCTGTCCACTTGGAACTGGGCTGGTGGTCAGGACATCCCTCCTGCCTCTGCCTCTGCCTCCCGCAGAGCCGGAGTTACAAGCTTGCACAGAGATGCGCGGTTTTTAATGTGGCTTTTTGTGGTCCCCAGGCAGCCACAGAAGCCACTCTCACCCTCTGAGCCCTCTCACCAGCCCGCCCGAGGCCATTTTCACTTCACTATACCCCCTGCTTCACAAGGGCCCACATTGTAGAGGACATCAAGAATGCTTACTTACATATCAAAAATAAGGCATGCTTTCAACAGCCCAGAAAGCTGAACAACATGTTAAGAATGAAACAATGAAAATTCTGAATAGGAGAAGAAGTGGCCTCAGGACAGGGTCTGGCAGGCTGCAGGGACCTCTGGCAGGCAAGGATGTGAGCATGGATAAGGAGGAAGGGACCAACCCAGCCAGAGCATCGTGGGCGTGTCAGGGGAGGGGAGAGAGTGAGAGGGAAAGATGTCTCTCATTTCCAAATTGTGTTGGTGGGGATGAATGAGTATTGCTTGGACATCAGCAAACACCGCAGCTTAACCATAGGGGAAATGGTTATTTTCCCCACACCCACAAAGATGGGCATGGAGCCCAGCAGCCCCAGGTAGACAATATTTCCTGGGAATGAGTCCAGCAGTAGAAATAGCTTTGTGAAGTGCAGGTGACCAGTGAGGTCAGTGGGTGACCTGCCCACGTGCTCTCCCCACTGTCTCCTGGGGACCATACCTGTAGAGGCCAGCCTGTCTGCACCCCGGTGCCCTGCACATTTTGGAAACACTGGCTGAATAGCTCAACACCGTGGTAATGTTGGAGCTGCCTGAGGCCTAGTTAAGCGCCAGAGCTGTCAGCAAGGACTTCCCAAAGACAGCAACGTGACAAGCAGAAAACCTGGGCTCCATTATCAGTGTGCATCAGCCACTTATTACCACATTGCGACTAGGTAACAAACCTCCCAAACTTAGTGACTTAAAACAACAATTATTCACATTCACTCCCGAGCCTGCGGAACACAGATGCAGGCTGAGTCTCCTGGTCCCAGATGGCCAATCAGTACATATTCTATTCTGACCATAGCAACACACAAGGAGAGATGTCAAAGAAAGTCATATGGCCGAGGTCTTAGCTGTCATTAGTGTTACATATCAGAAACACAGACAAAAACACATCTTTCCACAACATCAGCATGTATTGAATAACAACAACTTTATTGACCACAATTTGCCAGATAGTCCTGATTTCCTGGGTATTCAACCATGGCAAACACACGTGCTATCACTGCAGTCTTATACTGATATTACCACGCAGATCACACATTGTACAGCAGACGTGTGTGGACGCATGTAGATAAGTCACAGAATAGCTGAAAGGGTCTAAAGAGCTCACATCCAAGTTCAAGCAGTCTAAAGAGGCCTGACGGCGGCAGAAGGAGGCAGGAGCTGATAGATATGTAAAACGATCTTGGGAGTGGGAGGCCGATAACTATACCTTCTGGGTGTTGTCTGAGAGCTGTAGTGTCTCCATTTGGGCTGAGCTTGGAGGCTGTGAGGTACAGGTGTGGGACCGAGGATGCTGCAGATGTGAGGGGTTTGGAGGACTGACTGGGCAATCAGGTGACATGGTCTGATGGCAGGAACGTGGTACCATTGTAACTCAATGTTAGGTGTCCTCCTCTCTCTGGGGACACTCTTTCCTTGGTGTGGTGTATCTTCAAGGCCTAGCCTCTCCGATGTTTCTGATATGTCCATGTGTTCCTCCTGCTCTGATTTAACTTGATAGAAGCATAGGCTGGCATCATCTCTGCTTTAAGAACAAGTCATTCATGGGTTACTGTCACACAGCTCATGCTGGACCCATCCACCAAGGTGCAGAGTCATCCCACATCCTCAAAAAGGAGCCAATTGCTGCTTGAAGAGTGGAGGTTCTTGGGCAAGGCCCAGACCGGGAAACCAGTCCTTTTATACAACATGGAATAGCTTACATCTCAGCATCAATCAAGGGACAGACACATTGTTCACCATGACATTAAAATAAGTCACGTAGCACAGTCAAGAGACCACGTAGTGGGTGGGACAAGAGCAGGGGTGGTGGACGTGTGCATTTTAACCTAACACAACGTGATGCCGACAAAAAGGAAAGGCTGTTCCACCTCGGAGGGCAAAACAAACATTCAGCGCAGAGGTGTGTCTGAGTTTGGTGTGGAGCGTGAGCCAGAGGAAATGGGTGGATTGCAGCCGAGGAAGATGTTGGGTGGGCCCCAAAGAGAGTGGAGGCCCACCTGCCTCTGGCGGAGAATGGGCAATGAGGCTGGAGGCAGAAGTGGGTAGCCAATCAGCTGATACTCTCTTCCCGGGGGGCCTGTCTATTCTTGATGAATGAAGAAATTATGAACCAGAAGTAAGAGAGCTCACTTCTGTGGGGTTTTTTTTTTTGCTCAAAAAAAAAAAAAAAAAAAACCTGTCAAAACTCAGAGCTCCCACCTTTCTTTGCAGACTTCTAAGGTCTGTCCAGCTATGGATTCCTGGCTCCCCTTTCTAAGCAGTGGTCTAACCAGTGGATGTGTAAGCAAATACACAGACAGACAGACACATGGACAAGATGGACAAGGACACATATACATGTACTCAGACATACACACACACACACACACACACACACACACACACACACACTGAACACAGATGCACGGGGACACTCATGCATACACACACACACACACACACACACAGGGGCAAGGCCACATAAGCAGCCAGGAGTCTCTATACTTCACGTAGGTCATTGTGACATGGTGTCTGTCTTAACTTCCCTGGGATCGTCGAGGCTCTGGGGGCTGAGGACTTCACTTTGCGGTCCCTAACTAGCCAGCACTCTATAACCCATGTAGGATAAATGCCAGAAAGCAGACAACGCTGAGAGAACCAGGCAGCATCACTTCTGGAATCAGAAATGCAAACATTATTTAGGGACAGGAGTGTGAAATGGAAAGTGAAAGGATACTTGAAGGTGGGTGGAAACTCAGCCTCATGTGAAAACAACAACTTGAGAGAGAGGAAATTGCTGGGGAAGATGTCATCCCTGAAGAAATGTGGTTGCAGGGATTGGCCCTGGGGACGGCTTCCATGACCAATCAGTCCAACCAGCTGCCCACTGCAGTGCCTGCTTGGGAAACACTTGTGGAAATCGCCCCAACCCACAGGAAGACCTACTCCACAGCTATACCTGCCTTGGACCCAAGATCTAGGCCCCATCATGCTGTCTTAACCCCAAATATGCACACACACACCCCTCCATTGGCAGCATTTAATGTATTTTATTGTTTTGTTTTCAGGGCAGGGTCGCTGAGGCTGGCCTTGAACTCACTGTAGCCAAGAATGGCCTTGATATTCCAGTTCCTACCTCCCGAGAGCTGATACCCGATTCATATTTTATTTTACTCTTTTCACAGTTTCTACTTCCCTCTGCTCTGTACATCAGTGAAAGAGTGTCCCATAGCTTTCTTTTGTTTCTGGTAGCCTCGTCCAAGCTGGCTAAGTCTTGTGGAATTTTGCTCAGCAGAAAGCGATGATAGTGTTAAAGACAGCCATGGCTTCAGTAGAAATGACCCCCAGGGGCTCTGGATGGTGGAAAGCTGGGGAGGTAGCACCTGACTGGAGGTGTCCCCTTGTAGTTAAGACTTGATCGTTGCTCTCTCATGCGCTCTCCTGTCTACTGAGGTGGCTGGCCTCGCCACAAGTCTGCTTTTCTATGGACCCCAAAGCTACATGACCAAGTGCTACAGACTGAAATCTTTGAAACTGAGGGAAACAATCACCTCCTTTAAGTTGTTCCTGGTGTTTTGGTCACAAAAAAAAAAAAAAATGAAAACAGAGATCAGAACCCTGGGACCTTCAGCTTCGAGATATAGATGAATTGAAAGGAGTGCCTCAGTGGATGGCATGAAAGGATATGGTTGGTGACTCAGAGCTGGCCAAGACTACAAGGGTACAAGGCTACAGGCTACACACTGTGATCCTGTGGCCTCCAAGGTTTTGTCCAAACACCATATCTTCTAGAACACTCCCCGGTCATGTCCACACCAGTGTCTACAAAATGCTTCCCAGGATAGGTTTCCCTAGGGAAAGTCCCAAAACAGAACTCTTGATTCCAGAAAGTGTTTGTCTAGCTGGGTTGGTATGGCCCTACCATGGCTGTCTGAGAGCAGGAAAGAGTAAAGATGCCAGCTACATCTCCAGGAGGTACCAAATGTCCCCTGTGGGGATGGGACAAGTCATTGTGTGATGGGAGATGTTATTCTGTATATATGTTTCTCATACTGGTTAATAAAGACCTGTGGCCAATGAGATAGCAAGATAGGTGGGGCTAGGAGACAAGGAGGAAAGAGGAAGGAGTGGGGAGGAGTCGAGATGTAGCCCAGGGAAGAAGCAGGATGCCTGCCGCAGCTCCCTGATAAGACAACCACGTGGAAATACTTAGATAAGTAGAAATGGGTTAATAATTAAGGCAAAGCTAGCCCATAAACAATAATGGTAATTGGCCAACAGGATTGTATCAAATACAGAGTCTCTGGGTGTTACTTGGGGCTGGCGCGGCTGTGGGCCCAGACTGGTGGGCTGGCGGACTGGCAGAAACATACATGCTACAGATTGGCGCCAAACCTGCCGTAACATAATGGTGTCAGAAGTGGAACTGAGAAGTTTCACTTAAAACTTAACAAAAGCTTAAAAAATAGTTTCTAGAAACAAGGGAACAGAGACTAGCAAGACTTCTTAGTAGCAACATTTTCTCAGTTGGTTTTGTTTTGCTGTAGACAGAGATTTGTGCGGCTCCTTTAAGGGAGGTTTCCAAAATTAGCATAAGCGGCAAAAAACCGCCTTGCTTTTAAAGAACTCTGCTAACAATTTATTGGTGTATACGAGAGCTGCAATGAAGGTTTACACTGTGTTTTAAAAAATACGCTGGCTTGGGAGAGAAAAAAGAAACAGGATACAATGGTTTAAAAAAGAAAAAAGGAAGTAGAATGGATGGATGAAATAGAGTAATAAAAAAGCCACGTAAAAATGGAAAACAGAGAGATTTTTGGATACTATACGTGCTTCTGTTGTCTTTAAATTATTTGATTGCTGAGAAAATAACAACTACTGATAAAAGAAATGCTGCCGGATTAATTCAATTTATATATTTTAAAAATGTTTTGACTCCAAAATTTAAGCTTATGGACAATTTACTGGGGAAAAGGATTTCTATTTTTGTTTCCACAGAAAATGAAAAGCTGTGGATTTCTTCCAGATTAATGTGGTTTGATCAAGCCAGACCCCTGAAACAGTGCCCCAGATGATTCAACATTCAAAGCAGTTGAGACAAAGCCTTGCAGACTACTGCCAAGATTTCTGTGTCTTCTTTGGACCCCCAATGACAGCGCCCTCTACCAGCAGGAAGTAGTTTGGAAAGAACGACGCCCAAATTCCCAAATATTGTTTATAAATGTTTGTTTTCATTTAAATGGACTTGGTTATAAATGGCTATAGCCACAAACAATCTTTTTAAAGGTTAAAAAGGGAATTATGGTATAGATATGAATACTTTGCTTTGAAATGGATTTTCATTTATTGATACAATTTAAGGTCAATTTTGTGATATGTATATTTCTCCTCTTGTTTAGGTATTGTGTTTATATAGCTCATTGGAAAATGTAATGTATAATTTAGTACAGATTAGAGAGAGTTACCTATGGGAGTTAAGTTAGTTAGGATTTCTAGATATGCAGAGATGTATTGGAGATGAATAGGCATTCTTCAAACCTTTCAAAGACCTACAGAATATGGCATTTAAAATGGTTTTTCTTGACAGTGAGGCACAACTGCTCCTGGTAACACCACCTGCATCAGAAAGGAAGATGGACATCGAAGAAAAACATTATGGAGTTTGCTTCTAATATGGCAAGACTAGCCATTTGGGCAAGGTACTGCTCTTCTGGACTGTTTGACTTTATGCTGTAGAAACTGGACATGCAGGACCCACAAAAAGGTAACTGCTGATGCAAGATGGACATTGCTACAGGATTCCTGCTTCATGGAAGAGGCTGGCAGACATTCTGCAGGACACAGAGAAAAGTGACTGACAAATTGCCAATACAGGCAGACAGTTTAAAGTTTCCTGCTTTGTTGAGGAGTCTGCCAGACACACTATGGCCTATGGGCTGAAGATGGAACATTACAGAAGAACTTCGGGTGACTGACCAGGCAATGAGTTGTCTCTGTCATTTCTAGAGTTTATATATTATCCTTCTGTGGTCTTTGAAGGAGTTGAAGACAGATAGTTATGGTTATAGTTTCCCTTAGTTAGGATTAAAGATAAGTTACATATAGGACTTTAGACTCACAAAGATAGGATAGATGATATTTTCTTAAAGTCTTACAAAATGGTAATGGACTAAATATTGTTTACTGTGATTCTTATTTGATAACTGTTGTATGGTATATTTTGCTATGTTAAGGTTAAACCCCTTCTTTTACTTTAGACAGAAAAGAGGAGATGATGGGAGATGTTATTCTGTAAATATGTTTCTCATACTGGTTAATAAAGCACCGTTGGGCCAATGAGAGAGCAAGATAGGCGGGGCTAGGAGACAAGGAGGAAAGAGGAAGTAGTAGGGAGGAGTCGAGATGTAGCCCAGGGAAGAAGCAGGACGCCTGCCGCGGCTCCCTGATAAGACGATCATGTGGAAATACTTAGATAAGTAGAAATGGGTTAATAATTAAGGCAGAGCTAGCCCATAAACAATAATGGTAATTGGCCAACAGGATTGTATCAAATACAGAGTCTCTGAGTGATATTTGGGGCACACGTGGTTGTAGGACCATGGCGGCAGGACCCGCTGCAGCCGGTGGGAAGAACCTGCTGTAACAATTGTGTCTGCAATGCAGTGTCCCTAGTGGTAGAGTGACTGATTCATTGCTTTTCTGATCTCAGTTGGAGTTGGAAGGGATGCTGAAGCTAGGAAAGACAGGTTGGAAGGTTCTGGCAGGGCAGAACCCGGCCTCCTCTCTGAAGCCTGGTTCTTAGGTCATGATTTGTCTTACTGGAGACAGTTGAAGGAAAGACCGAGGCAGTCCCCGCCTCTGTCACCCACCTCGTGCTGAGTCCTTTACTGTGTGTCCCTTTGCTGCATGTACCATTTGTGAGTATAAGTGCGTGCGTGCGTGTGTGAGTGTGTGTGTGAGTGTGTGTGAGTATGAGAGTGTGTGAGTGTGTGTAAGTGTGAAAGTGTGTGTGTGAGTGTGAGAGTGTGTGAGTGAGTGTGTGTGTGTGAGTGTGTGTGAGTGTGAGTATGTGAGTGTATGACTGCACGTGAGTGTGTGTGAGTGAGTGTGAGAGTATGAGTGTGTGTGAGAGTGTGTGAGAGTGTGTGAGAGTGTGTGAGTGTGTGTGAGTGAGTGTGAGAGTGTGTGAGAGTGTGTGTGAGTGTGTGTATGAGTGAGTGTGAGAGTGTGTGTGTGAGTGTGCGTGAGTGTGAGAGTGTGTGTGAGAGTGTGTGTGTGAGTGAGTGTGAGAGTGTTGCATGAGTGTGTGAGTGTGTGTGAGTATGTGTGAGTGTGTGAGTGTGTGTGTGAGTGTTGTGAGTGTGTGAGTGTGTGTGTGACTGTGAGTATGTGTGAGTGTGTGTGAGTGTGTGAGTGTGTGTGCGTGGTGTGGTGAGTGTGTGTGGGTGGTGTGAGTGTGAGTGTGTGTGTGAGTGTGTGTGTGTGTACATGTGTGCAAACAGCCAGAAGACAACTTCAGATGTTATTTTTCAGGCACTACCCACCTTGTATTTTGAGGCGGGAGCGCTCACTGTCCTGGATTTCACTGCGTACCTAGACTTACAGGGCTCATCTGTCTTCACCTCCTTAGCACTGAGCTTACAAATGCATGCCACCAGGCTGCTGAAATTTGCTTGTTTGTTTCTGTTTTAAGTTATATGTGTGAGTATTTTATTTCCATGGATGTCTGTGCATCGTATGCATGCAGTATGCTCAGAGACCAGACGAGGGCTTCAGATCCCCTGGAACTGGAGTAACAGAGGATTGTAAACCTCCATGTAGATGCTGGGAAATTAACCTGGGTCCTCCAAGCCACTGAGCCATCTCTACAGCCCCAGGCTTGGCAATTTAAATGTGGTCCATGGATCAAGCTCAGGTCCTCATGTTTGTAAGAAAACCTACATCCTGTTGATTACTGAGCTCATATCAATAAACCTAGGCTGCTCCCATATTGTGAGATAACCATCCTTAGATTACTCCCTTTTGTCTTTATTCTGGGTGTCACTTCTCCTTTCAGCTTAGAGAAAAAAATGTCAGTGAAGTCCTTTTAATCCATGAAAGACATAGTTGTCATGAAAGTGCATCAGCTTAGGGAGTTAGAAGCTTGACAAGAGCATCATGTCTTCAGGTCAAAAATCTGACTTTGTGCATTGCTATTCAAAGGGCTGAAGGGCTTTGACCCAAAGCAGACTGTGGAAATGGTGTGCAGAGGGATCTGGGGACACAGAGCACAGAGCTCATCCATGGGTAAAGGCAGACGAAGGGAATGAGGGTACCCTAGCAGTCATGGCCAAGATCTCTAAGAAGAGACTCCACTCTCCAACACCATCAGGGTAGTGTCAAGCTGGCTAACAGAGGCCGCGGAAGGCCTGGCATTTTGAAGCACAGAAAGGGGCCTTTATGCACCTCACTTGGCACCAGGTAGCAAAGGTTGGAAAGATGCCTGTGCTGACAGGACTAAAGGTACCACATCAGGCCATATCTAAAGCTGTGGGAGATTCTTGAACTAGACACAGTTTAATTTAATACTGGCAGAAGCAACATTGAGAGTTACATTTTGAGATCCCGTGTGGTTACATTTGGACAAATAAAGTTCATTGTGCCTAAATTGCTAGGTCCTATCCCTCTTCCCCCAGGCTGTGTGGACCCCAGATCTTCCCAACAACCCTGTTCACTGTGCCCCTGGCCTCAGGCAACCTCCTCCACTGCCTCTGCCTCTGTTCTCTAGACATCAGGCATCCGAGCCACACCCATGGGTACCTGCATCAGCAGAAGAGAAAGTAGCATGCCAAAGAAACGGTCTGGATGCCACAGGGCTCACACCCAACGAGTGATAGCATCACAAGGAGGGGTGGGGGCTCTTCAAAGCTCTCAGTCTGTCTCCATGTCCATAAATGGGCACACTGGTGTTTCAGTATGTATGTACACAGTTGCTGGGTGGCTCCAGCGAAAGGGAGTGAGTGGTGATGGAAGGGTTAGCGCTCACTGGGGAGCCATATGATGTCTCAAACCCCTCCTCTGAATCTCACTGGATCCTCACAGCAACTGATCGGGGTGGACTATTCTTGTACCCTCAATTCGCAGGTGGGGAAACTGAGGCACAGAGAGTGTTCACAGGGCACCAGTCTGATCCTAGACTGTGACTGCTGGCCCTGATCTTCCTACTTCTGTCTAAGGAACTCACGTGTCCTTCTCACCACAACCAGCCCTTTATCTCAGCCAGTGGCTCAGCAATGGTCACAGGTCACCCTGCATGTTCTACCTCAGGGACGCAGGAGAGCTCCACAGTGAAGACGATGACTCTCGGGCCATCGCATTCTCTTATACTATTACATGGGCAAGCCAGGGTGTGGCCAATCAGAAACAAAGTGAATCTAACAGGGCAGCAGAATGGCAGAGGGAGCCAGAGGGGGGAAAATCATCCAGATGGAAGATGGCGTGGTCTTGGGCAGGAAAGGGACCACAATGCGGTCAGAGCTGTCCAGTTTGGGCAACCAACAAAGAAGCATTTCAGCATATTGTCCCCTTCAGGGTCCTCTGTGCACTGCAGCCAACTGTTGATATTGGAAACGCACGGGGAGGAGGGCGGGGGGGGGGGCGGCGAGCTGGTCTAGAAGGCTGGTCTGCTCATCAGACAGTTGTCATCTTCCTGTTCCAATATCATCCGTTTAATCCACTACAGAAATACTTGTCACGACAGTGCACCAGCATCATAAACAAGGACTCTGAGAAAAAGTCACCAAAGGAGGGTAGTGCCAGGCCTGCCCACATTGCCTGTGTTAGCCATCCTTCCAGTGAGGCTCAGCGGGGTAAAGGTGCCTGCCACCAAGCCTGGATACCTGAGTTCAGTTCCCAGGACCCGCATGGTAGTGAAGAACACTGACTCCTGCAAGCTGACCTCTGACTTCCAGATATCCAATACGGCACAGGGCCCGTCTCTACACCAACTAAATAAATGTTTTACAGCAAATATACAAAGAAAGGGATCGTGAGATCGTGCACACACTCCCATTCATAATAATCTAAAAGAAAAGAAAATTCCTAGGAACAAACCTAGCCAAGGAGATGAGGGACCTCTAAAATGAAAACTTTAACCCCTGAAGAAAGAGAGACAGACACTAAAAAATAGAAATATATCCCATACTCAGGGGTTGGTAGAATTAATATAATAAAATGAATATTTTACCAAAAGCTACTTGTAGATTCAATGCAATACCAATCAAAATCCTCATACTAATTTCTTCACAGAAATAGAAAAAAAAAACCTAAAATTCATACGAAAACACAAAAGATCCCAGATAGCCAAAATAATCCTGAAAAAAAAAACAATGCTGGAGGGATTTCCATTCCAGACACTGAGATATATTACACACCCATAATCATACAAAAACAATATGGTCTCAGGTCAAGAGCAGGCATGCTGACCAATAGAACAAAATCGATGGCCCAGATATGAGCACAGGTGACTGCAGCCACTTAATATTTGACAGAGAAGAAGGCGTGGTCAACAAGGGTTCTGGGACACTGGGAATCCACATGCAGAAGAGTGGAATTAGACCTGCTCTCTCCTCTTGCACAAAAACTGACTCCCAATGGGTCAAAACTCTCAGGTGAATCCCGAGACACTGAAACTGCTGGAAGAAAACCCAGGCCGTGGCCTACCTGACATGGGTATGGGAAAGGGCTCGGCTTGTCCAAGGATTGACAGGTGGGACTTCATAACAATAAAACGTATCTGTGCAGCTGAAGAAACAATCAGCCAGGTGAACAAGAAGCCGAAAGTGGGAGAGAATCCTTGCCGGCTAGACATCTGTCAGAGGACTGACTCATGGCCAGACCTTGTTTTGCTTTTTTAAAGCAGCCAGATGTGGCAGCTCACCCATGTAATCCTCGAGCCGAAGAAGCAGCAACAAGGTCCCAGGGGCCTGATAGCCAGCCTTGCTGAATCAGCCGGCTGTAGTTCCACTGAAAGACCCTGACTCAAGAACTAAGGCTAAGAAGGACTGAGGAAGGCATCCGGTGTCCACCTCTGGCTTTCACACAGATGAACCCACACGTGCTTGTGTACACACTCACGTTTCTACACACACATGAGTATTTGCATTCAGATACAAAATCATGAATCCATCCACGCACTGACTGTCTGATAAGGTCTGGGTCCTGTCTTCTGGAAACCAGCCCTGTCCCCAGCAGCATGCTGAGGTGACTCCCCAAGGCTGGCACTCAATATATGCTATTCTGTGTCGAGCCTGCACCACCACAACCAATCCCAGGCTACCAGTAATCAAACAGCTCACTCACAGTGTGCCTAAATATTTAACCTCTTACTGTTGTGGGCGAATATGCACCATTGCTAGTATATCTTGTATAATCAAGACATACAAGGCAGACACAGGCCTCGAACTGTGCGGCAGGAGGCTTCTAGGAAAGAACATTGGCTCTCTGAGTCACGGCACACAGGCTGTGCCTACATTCTCACTCCTTTCAGGCCAGGGGATCTCTAAACTAAAGGAACTGGGAGTCTAAAACCCCTTGTTCCTGTTCCCATGGATGGGAGAGCAAGCTGTCACCCACCTGAAGCCACAGCATTAGATAACAGAGAAATGAACATTTCCCCTGAGTCTTGTGTTTTGTGCAACAGAATCAGGGTAAAGGAAGGATATATAGAAATTATAGTTGTTGTTGCTGTGTTATATTTCATAGAATTGCCAGGAGACACATCTAGATTATACTTTCCGCTGCAAGAAAGCTTCTGCTGAGGACAGAGTCATCTGGGGTGTCTGTGGCTCTCTCAATTCCCGTTTGGGGCTCCCTTCCCCAGGCACCAAGAGCTGATAAGTGGCCGCTGACATGTACAGACAGTGAACGCCGAGCCAACCGTTTGTTCGCTATTTGGCAGTGTGAAGGTTGACTCGAGTCATTTTGCACCCAATTACTTTGCAGTAAATTTGCCGGATGGTTCTTGTCCTGCAGTATTGATCCAGCATCTCACCTTGAACTTGTTTATTGACACATCAAATTCAGAAGTCAGGCCCGCTCGATTGACCACTTCCCAATTAGGGCATTTATATGATGTCACCAAGGCTCCTTGTCTTGTGCCAATGAGAGTCATTTGTCCCGTCAACCACCGCCACCACCCAATCGCCTGCAACCAAGTTGCCATTTTTCTCTGACCTTTTTGGAGACAGATGGCAGTCTATAAAACACATCAGCGGCAGTGTGTCATTTTATCTCGCCGCTGTCTCCTCACATAAAAGGTGCTTCGTTCAACAAAAGCTTTTGCGGCCTCATACTCCCCAGGCACAAGCTCACAGTATATCTTGGCTGGGGCAATGGGAGATTTGTTCTTCTTTTTAGAAAACACCTATGGGCCCTGCTGGGAAAAGAGACACTTGAGCAGAAACATGGGACCAGTTACAATCTCTAGGAAGCTGGGATGGTTTCACAAGTGTCCAAATACCTTAATCAAAAAGACAGAAGCTGGGCAGAGCAAGTCCACACTGAGACCAGTCTCCTTGTGAGTATTCTACAGTTTCTGATGGTCACCTGCAAATGTGCCCCTGGCATGTGTGGTGGTGACACGCAGTCAGAAGCATACATAGCACACATCGCATGCTCTTAGGGCTGCACCAAGGGCAGACTCTGGCCTTTCACACCGTAGGGAGAGTTGCTGCCCCACATTGGGGAGGAGTTTAAATGCAGTGTGGAATGAAAGCCGGCTGCTGACTATGAGGCAGGAGGAAGCCAGGCTGTGGGTGCATGAGAGAGAGCAGGAGGATAGGACAGGATAGACGATAAAATGGGCTTGAAGCCAGCAGGATAGGGCAGGGCAGATGGGATGACCCGCTCAGTCTGCTTCATGTTAGAGGGAAACTGGAGGAAGTGCACGAGGTCCCACTGTAAAAATGTCTGTCTCTCTTAGAGTCACGGACATCGTGTGAAAACCCAGTGGCAGGCGTTCCTTTTCTCTCTTTCTACCTGAGAAGGTGTCTGTCTATTCAAGCCCTTGGTCCTGATCCACGCAATTGCATTCAAGAGGTGTTTTATCAAGCACCTACCTTCTGACAGACCCATGAGGGACACAAAGCGAATGATGTCATACTGGCCTGGAGACACAAAGGAATTAGTCTGAGTTCACCGTTCAGTGCCTCCTCGCTGCACTGGCTGTGTGCAACCTGGGACAGGACAGCCACAGCCCAGGGCCCAGAGCTGGGCATCTGACAGGCAGTAGACATGTGGTGAGGTAAACTAACACACTGGACATTCAGGGCTGTGCCCCTGGTACAGGTAGGGTCACAGAATAGCCAAGGAGAGGGACCTAAATCTTAAACCCAGGGCGTCAGAAAACAAACAATTAGCATGAGAGTCCTCAGCAGGAGAGGGCACGGCACGATCAACAGAATGGGGAAGCCCATCTACAATAGGCAACATCTTATTCAGCCCCAGCTGGATGTAAGCCTGAGAGAATGTTATCAGATGTCCTAATATTTCAAAAACAAGCCTCCTTGTTGTTAAAATATTGGTGGACAGTCTCCTCGTTGCTAAAATATTGGTGACAATTCAGAGTACAAAAAATAAAAATACTCTTCAGCTGCTGGTTTCTACCTCTAATATCATCCATAGCGCCCTGGTGGTGAAACTACCGCCCCCTCATGGCAGCATAACCAAATTGCAGGGTTCTCTGATGGACAATAGATTTCTTTTTTTCCCCACAGTGTAGGGGTAGGTAGAATGGTAATATTGGTGAATCCATTGGCATGAAACTCTGTTGCCTGAGGAGCAGGGGTGAGGTCAGAAAAGGAAGGATGGTGTGAGAGGCCTAATTTGTCCCAGTTTGCGATAGAATTGAACTAAACTCCATGGGAAGAAGTCAAAATTGACTATGACTCCTAGTATGAAGGTAGTAGCCATCTTGGTGATTCATAAAACAACAGCCCTTGTGCTGGATAGTTTTATGTCAACTTGATACAAGCTAGAATTATCTGAAAGGAGAGAACTGTCTCCATAAGATGTAGCCAGAAGGCATTTTCATATTTAGTGATTGATGGGGAGGGCCCAGCCCATCATAGGTCCCATCCCTCCATCACCTCTGCATCAGCTCCTGCCTCCAGGTTCCTGCCCTGCTTGAGTTCCACCTTGACTTCCCTCAGTGGTAGACTGTGATGTAGACATGTAAGCTGAATAAACCCTTTCCTCCTGGGTTTCTCTGGCCATGGCGTTTCACCACAGCAGTAGTAATCCCAGCAGCATCAAGAGTAGGCTCTGCTGAACCCTCTGTCAGCAGATCCGAGCACATCTGGAAGCTCCCACAGCTGGGCACAGAGAAGCTGCCCTGAGCTCTTGTCCCTGCCTCCAGGACTAAATGACTAGAGCAGAAGAGCAAGTCCTCTGTCCATTTGTTCCGAGCTTCCTCTACCAGATGCTCTGGCCCCACATCTTTCCATCTCGTTCCCCTGTTGGCCTCCTGGCCCCCTTATTTGTTTGTAACTTTGATTTAATTTGTGTTCTGGAACTTGGAGCTCACAATGAAGCCCAGGCTAGCACTGAATTCACAACCCTGCTACCTCTGTCTCCTGCGTACTGGAATTATAGGCATACTTCACCATGCTTGGTTTGACTCATCTCTCCCCTCTCCCCTGTTAAGAGACAAGGTCTAACAAGACAGACAACATGGGCTCACACATACATGATCATATTTCAAGTATTCCCTGCCACCAGCTTCCTCCACAGGATCCTATTCTGTGTCAAGACAGGTTGTTGTTACTAATGTCACTAAGGATTTTGGGTTCCCTTTTAGGTTCTGGCCTCCTTAATGAAAGAATTCAGAAGCAGACTCAAAGGAGGCTTGAGGACCAGTTTATTAGAGTTTGAAAAACAAACAAACAAAAACAACCAAGATCTTGCGAGCTGCCAAGAGGAGGGAGGCGGACAAGAGAAGAGAGAAAGCTGACATGTTCAGCCGCGGGGACCAGCAAACATGGAAGAAGAGTGGGCTGGCTTCAGAGCACACGTGAAAAATCCCATCTGCTAGAGAAAGCATACTTGGGCTTTTGAGTATGGTGGGTGGGGAGTTAATGAACTTTTTGAGTTAGAATTCGGAGCAGAGTTGGAAGCTCTGATGTAAACGGAGCTCTATAAACACTGCTGTCAGGGAAGGACTTCTGGGCAGTGTATTATGTCATCTCATTAAGGAGTAATTATCCCTCTCATCTTCCTACCATTTCTTCAAGTGGATCAGCTTTACTTATACACTGTTCTAATCTTTGGAGCCAATCAAATGTCATGCTTCTACCCAAGGCCAGTGGTAGAACTCAGATAATATTCATCTTGACCATGAGGGAACAGCTTTTCCTTGTATCCTTAGTTCATCCATGTGCCCACCTGGTATGTTCAGTCCTAAGGAGGAACAGTTGGGATGTTTACCTTTCTAGTATTGCCTTTCTAATAGGTGTCTTAGTTGGGGTTTCTGTTTCTGTGAAGGGACACCATGACCATGGCAACTCTTATAAAGGAAGCATTCAATTGTGGTGGCTGGCTTACAGTTTCAGAGATTCAGTCCATTATCATCATATCAGGGAGCATGGGACAGGCAGGTGTCATGTTGGTTACATCTTGTAATGTAGGCCACAGGAAGTCCACTGAGATCCTGGAAGGTATCCTGAGTATAGGAAACTCTTTTGGGACTTGGACCAGAATATTCAGGAAGCACGTCCAGACTCTAACCATGCATAGTTAGACACTTCCCAAGGACACTCAAGACAACCACCTGGTATGCACATTCTGTACTCTAGGGAGTCCCCAGGACCTCCAGCCTTACCCTTACGCGCCCATACCCTCCCTTGCCCCGCCCCTGCAGGTTCTCTGACGCCCTGAGGGTTTATCAACCAAAGGACTACCTGAGTCAAAGGCCTTGCAGTCTCAGTTAACTTGGATATACAAGGACACCTAGAGAACTGTGAAGTGTGGCTGGACCAATAAGTCACTGGATAATTTCGGTACATTTCACATTAAGACAACAGGAATACTGTACTGAGATGTGGTGCATGAGTTTCCTTTTTCTTCCATTGTGCCGGGATGCATAGAGCACAGCTAACTGTGGGGGCTGCTGCTCCCTCTCAGGCTACAGTAGCATCCCTTACTTAGTCCATGGTCATCCCTTCCAGCCTCTGTGCATCCCTTAACTGGTCCATGGTCATCCCTACAGGCCTCTGTGCATCCCTTAACTGGTCCATGGTCATCCCTACAGGCCTCTGTGCATCCCTTAACTGGTCCATGGTCATCCCTACAGGCCTCTGTGCATCCCTTAACTGGTCCATGGTCATCCCTACAGGCCTCTGTGCATCCCTTACTTAGTCCATGGTCATCCCTTCCAGCCTCTGTGCATCCCTTAACTGGTCCATGGTCATCCCTACAGGCCTCTGTGCATCCCTTAACTGGTCCATGGTCATCCCTACAGGCCTCTGTGCATCCCTTACTTAGTCCATGATCATCCCTTCCAGCCTCTGTGCATCCCTTAACTGGTCCATGGTCATCCCTACAGGCCTCTGTGCATCCCTTAACTGGTCCATGGTCATCCCTACAGGCCTCTGTGCATCCCTTAACTGGTCCATGGTCATCCCTACAGGCCTCTGTGCATCCCTTAACTGGTCCATGGTCATCCCTACAGGCCTCTGTGCATCCCTTACTTAGTCCATGATCATCCCTTCCAGCCTCTGTGCATCCCTTAACTGGTCCATGGTCATCCCTACAGGCCTCTGTGCATCCCTTAACTGGTCCATGGTCATCCCTACAGGCCTCTGTGCATCCCTTAACTGGTCCATGGTCATCCCTACAGGCCTCTGTGCATCCCTTAACTGGTCCATGGTCATCTCTATAGGCCTTCATGCATCTTGGAATGATCCACTTTGTAACCCAACTCTGATGAATCATTTATTTGTCATTATTGAAGTATTTATAAATGCTCGTTCACTCAGTCCCTTTTCCTCCACTTCCTCACAGTATATTGACCCAAAATAGGATTGCTTAGAGCAGCGCTTCTGCCTGCCTTCAGAGTTTTATTTTAGCAAATGGGGTGTGGTAGAGGTGGGTGGCCTCACAGCCCACATGTAAGCCCCAGACTCCAGGAGGTCTGCGCCTTGTTGGTGGGCTTTCCCACCAGCCCCACCTGGTCTGATGTGTTTGCACTCAGGCTATATGAGGGAGAAAGAGAAGTAACATACATTAACAACCACTCCATGTTCATTAACAAATGGCTACAAATGTCCAGTGTGGCCCATACATTGTTCAAATGATTTTGCATGAATAATCTCAGGGTTTTTTTCCAGTGATGATTTCCTAAAACTCACATGGCATTTTTAAGATGCCAGGCTGTGGGGTGGATGCTTCATCTACATTGCCTTGCTCTTCCCAACAGTCTAACACATCGATAATTGTATTTTAGAGATGCTAGGACTGAATGCAGGGGATAAATACATTGCCTGAAGTGACACATCTAGGAAACGACAGAGCTGGGATTCAGAACTAAGCAGTCTAGCCTCAGAGAACACATCTTTATCCACCATTGCATCTCTTGATAATTGAGATAGGCACTATTCTTTTGTCTACCTTAGAACTGACAAACTATAACATACAGACAGTAAACTACTTCTCCCAGTTGTTCAAGCTAACGAGGCACAAGAGTCTACAACCCTCATCCTGGGGAGATTGGAATAGATGTCTCCTTACCACAATTGGAAATGAAGTACAGACCAAAGAATGGTTGCCTGACAGTCCAACTTAGTGAACCAAAGAGGTTGATTATAGGAATATGGGTGAGGGGTTACCGACCAAAAGCAACTTGGGGAGGAAAGGGCTTATTTAAGCTTACAACTCCCAGATCACACCCCTTCACTGAGGGAAGTCAGGGCAGGGACTCAGGGTAGGACCAAAGAGAAGAGTGAGGAATTGTGCTCACTGGCTTTATCCTCATGGCTTACTCAGCCTGCTCTCTTAATAAATGAAGAAAGAATTTAAAAAGGAGGACCATGGCTGCTCCTAGGTATGGTGGAGGAGGTTTATTGTAGATAAAAGTGAGAGCAGTGACAGGGACCAAGAGGCCAGGAGGGTAAAAGGTAGATGAAAAGGGGGGGCAGCTGTGGTGGGGCCAATGCCCGGACTGGAGAAGTTCAGGGTGAAGGACAGGGTATAGAAATTTAGGGTAGGGAGAAGGGTATACCAGACATTCTCTAACAGGTGGGAGCTGAGGGATGCAGGGAGAACCTGGCAGCCAGGTCTGCTTTGATAGTTAAAAAGCACCTCATCCATTTGTCCAGGTTTGAGACCTAACGCTTATACCACCCGGGACCTCCTGCCCACTGGGGGCTGAACCCTCCCTCTCACATCAATCCTTAGTCAAGAAAATGCCCTATGGGGTTACCCTCAGGCCAAAATGATGGAGGAATTTTTCTCAACTAGGACTCTTCCTCCCAGATACCTTGTGTTAAGCTGAAAAGGGAAAACAAAACAGAAAGAAAAAAAATCCCAGGACATCCAGTTGACAAGCATGACTTACTAACACCAAGGGCCATGTGTTGTGGGCACACGCTAATGAAGCTAAGTCCTGCCCCACAAGGCCCTCTGTAAACAGGAAGATGGTTGCCCAGACTTGGATGGAAGCTATAAAGTTGCACAATCATTTATTGATCCCTCTGAAGTGAGGGCTACTCTGGGAGCTGGAGAGATGTCCCTGGTCCCAAGCTCAAGCCATGCAAATACCATTCGAACGGAGGAGACTGGCTGAGTTGCACAGTGGTCTCAATGCAACCCACTGCCCCCCCCCAAGGTCACCAGGTGCAGCCCTGCAGCTCTGACTATTGGCCTGCTTGCCTGCCTCTTCCACACATCATCTTCTGCAGATGGCTACATAAAGAAAAGTGGACAGCGAGCTAGTGCCATCTCCTTTGCTGCTGTTGGGTGATGACATGTCACGTTTAAATAGCACACTCAAGGCTTACAATAGAGGTGACGCAGAACTCAGTTTCCAGGCCATCGGTGCTCTGAGGCCACCCCTTCACCTCCCTGTGTGCCAGCAGAGCAATTTCAGGGAATCCGGAAGCCGAGCAAAGACCCCTCTGGTTTCCACATTCAACTTTGCTCCCGCCTCTCTCCCTCTTTTGACCTCAAGTCTCTCCGAATGTATCAAAATAGTGTAAATGTTACATGGCAGTCTCTGCCTGACGCCAACTAAGCTTATTACATTCACTTGGGCAGCTTATTCCTGGGCTGAATTATTTATTCTTTACAATCAACTTCTAGCATGCCACTAGCTGCCCAGCTGATGTAGCTGCCTCTAATTTAGGCTCCGTCCACTGCCTTCTATGCTTTTCTTTATCTGATATGAGCATCTCTCCCATCTTCCCTTCCCCCATCAGCAAACTCAACGCCTTAGTTGCCCCTAGCTTTTCCTGATAATGGAGGCAACTTGGGCTTGACCCATTAAAGGAAAGAGCCACGGAAGACTTGCTAAAACACCCAGCGTGTCTCATTTTGGTAATTGATTACCAAGGAGGCATTTGAGTTGCAAAGCAGTGGCGGTCAGCTTTCCGTTTTGCAGCAAACCCCCAAATTAAAAATCACCTCTGGGGGATAATTCCTTTGAAAATAATGTGAGCTGGGCTATTTCTGTTTGTATCAGGTGTGCTGTCACTCCAGGCTGGGGTCTCATATGTTATTCTGGCTGCATGAGAAAAGCTCCTAATAGTAGCATTTGGCAGCAAATGATGACAAGAATTGCAATGTCAGTTTACGATCTTGAAATAAGACGAACACCAGACTCCTTGATGAAAAAGTTGATGCCCACTTGAGACAAGAGGAAATTACAAAATAGAAGCAATTGATCAGAATGGTGCGATCCGCATCGAGTGGGTCGATTTGGGGTGCTGTGCTAAGCTGTGGTCACCCTAAGACAGGCCAGCTTTGTACAGGAAGCAGGGCCCTTGAACTCATTGAATAAGCCCAGCATGATGCAATCCCAGCACTTAGAGGTGGACCTCAGAGAGTGATAAGTTCAAGGTCATCCTCAGCAACATAGTAAGCTGGAGGCCAGTTAGGCTGAGCAACATCCAGCCCTGTCCAAAACAGAAAATAAAAAAGAACAAATGTCAACTCTGCTGCATTGTCACCTTCTGCTAAGGCCACAATGCTTTGGATGTCTTTCTGCATTTATGAATGTTGGGACCTTATTACCCTTGGCACACAGATCACTCACTCTCCCTCATCCTTAATGGTATCTCTCAAGTGTTGCCTCTTCCAAGAAGTCTTCTGGGTTTCTCTAGACCGCACCCGCACCCCAGCTACCAGTGTGGTGGCAAACGACACAGTAGTCCCGTAGGTGCCAATGACTCTCAGTCTCTCCCCTGGAATTCCAGTTCCCAGACAACAGGAAGCACCTTCCTTCTCCTGTGATCTCACCCACCACAGACGGCCAGTGAGTGTTTGCTGAATGGACAGTGGAGCCTAACGCAAACAACCTGCAGTGTTCATTGAGCTAAGTTACAGAGAACTGATTGTTCAGGGGTGGACGCATTGGGCTGTGTTGATTCTTTCAGCCACATCTTCTGGTTCCTGACCATGTCTTAAACAAGCTCTTGGCTGTGCCCATCTCCTGGGGCCACTCCTCCATCACTGGGGAGCCTGGAGTGGACTGTCTCATCAATCCTGCTTCAAGTCATGAACCTGGGCCCTACCACACAGCCTACAAGTTATCTTTCAGCCTGAGACAACATGTGCTCGGCCAGAAACGTCGAGTCAATATGCAGGTTTTCTTTGATGGAGATGACAGCTGGGGAGGCAGCTTGTCAGGGCATGGGGTGAGCTGCCGACTGCCACCACCTCTCTCCAGACTCTGCAGAGTTGGTAACAGCAGCCATAGCTTCCCTCCGTGTGGCACACTTCAGCTTGAAGATCTCTTCCTCACCTGCTCTCGCCACAGGCATGCTGGGGCTGACAGGGAAGCTAAGAAAGCTCTGCTTCTGTTTTCCTAATGCATAACAGGGTTGGTGGTAACACCTTGTGAAAACTATGACCATGGAGCAGTTAGGATGGTTCCACCCAAAGCCCAGGATGGGAAAACCATCAGACCCACTGTCCACGTCACCTGCAGTTTCCCACGTGCTTTAATCCACCGTGGGGAAGTCCTGGGCAGAGCAGCACTAACGAGAGGGGGGGGATGAGTCATGAAAATGGGTCTGTGTGCACAGACAGGCATGGCTCCCAGGTGTAGCTGTTTCCATGTTGGCCACCGCAATGGGCAGAATCTTCAACTCACGGCAAAGACTCCTGGAGCACAGGGTGGAAGAAACAAGGCCATACTGCAAGCACCAGCAACAAACCCAAACACATGAATCACATAGGAGTTGGTTCTCTGCTGGGCTCACGGTTATCTCTGTGCAGATCACCGTTAGGTCTCCTGCTATGTCCCCATGGTTCAAGATGGTGACATTTTATTTTAATCAACTGGGCTCAGGGAGGAAAGAGGAAAAACGCTCTGGCAAGCTACAGGGGAGCCTCTGTTCATAGCCCTTTGGCAATGGTGCCGTACGGCAGGCACAGACTGCCGTGAAGGGGATTTTCACCTCTTAGTGTCCGTGAACTCGTATGAAGCTCTATGGTGATCACAAAGAGGAGAATGACTAGCAGGGTGAGCTGTCAGTGGCCACATCTAAATGACACATCTAAGTGAGTCATGAGTGACAACTGATGAGTGGTCCCCGCTTATCGGATGTGGGGCTGCCGCCTGCATTGGTCTGTAGGCCCGCAAGCAGGGTAGGCAGTGGCTCAAAGAAAAGCTATAGGGAACGCTACATTTTTGCTTTCTCCGCTGAGGAGTCTGTGACTGACGCCAATCTTTAGAATGCCCCTGAGGACAGATTCCATTAGGGCAGCATCCTAAGAAACCTCAATACTAGTGAGGACCATGAGTTTGAGAAGAGGTCTGGAAGGGAGAGGAAGGAATGGGACTTATCTACTTGGGCACAGACCCAAGCCTCAGCAGGGTGGTGGCTGGGATGTCTATGAGGCCAGAACGAGGCACAAAGCAGCTGGGGCCCATCGAGTCCTCTTGCCTTTCAAAAGGGACCCAAGTACTAACAATGAGAAGATTAAATCCGGGGAATACACCCAAAGGAATGCTCTTACAGTTGATGCGTGGGACCTCTTCACACCACATTTTAAATGTATCTCTGTCTAGAAGAGAAAGCTGACAAATCCAGAAAGACCTAATGGGAAACAGCGACTAATACTGCAAGTCAGCAAAGCTTGTCAACGCAGGCGCCATCATCCCTCACCTCCTCCTTCATTTTTATAAGAAACAGAGAAGAGAAATGTCAACCACCAAACAAGAAATCAATACTGTGGGAGATAACCCAGCTTAACATGAGAGTTGGGGAGGGCTCCTTCTTCTGAGGACTCGGTGGTGCCATCAATCACATGCCGTGGATGGATTTGGAAGGCCACCTTCCCCAGAAGCCAGCAGGATCCAGTTTAATTACAAGGCCTACAGAGAGAGTGGCCGGAGGTTGGATGCAGTCCCCAGTCTAGGGTGACCACGCTAAGACTCACAGCCATGTTCTACAGGCCAAGACCTAAAGCCGTGTGGACAATGAGAGTGGAAGTCTTTGACTGAAAAGTCCGATTGAAAGGAAAGATGAAGTAGAAAGAACCTCTTAGACTCCCAGAGCCACCTATGTGCTTATGCTTTGCTCCGTGTCCCGCATCATCAGGACCATTTGATCCACACCCAGCAAGCTCCAAGCTCAAGCAGTCACTTCTAGCCAGGAAGGACCGTAGCATCCTGGAGGCAGACCATCCCTGGGAAAGACATAGAGCAGACACCATCCTGGCACACTCTTCCTTCCGTGTCCTGCACCCCCATTCCTAGGACCCCCTGAGCTAGTCCACAGAACCCCATAAGCATTCCTCTATAAAGCATCCTCCTCACTCTGCTCCTCTCGACTTTGTTGGCTCTTCACCAACTCCCCAGTCTGCATCAGAGGCCTCCCTTGTCAAGGAGGTCTCTGCCTTTGCACACAGACTCCTGCAGATGGCTGTTCATCCATCTCTTCACAGCTCCTCCTCCAGACACAAACACGTTACATGAGCAAAAGCCTCAGGAACAGAGCTTTCTTCTCTGTACCTCGCTCTACCTGACTCATACCCAGAACGGGTCCTCCCTCTGCCTCTGTTGGGGGGGGCTCTGCTAAAACTGAACTTGCTGAAGGAAATCCAAGCCTCTTCCCTCTGTATTTATCTCCCTGTTTCCAGACCCCCCCCCCCAGGCTTTAACAAGCTAGAGTGTCCGCGGCCAGAGGAGGGTCAGAGTCACAAGATCGTAACTCAGGATGGCTCTTAATCGCTTCATCTCTGGGGCACGTTAATAGATGGTGTGAGTGCCCGGGTCCCATTCTAGGATGTTTATGTTGTAATTACCCAAGGGCAGTCTCCACAAAGGCTGAGATTTATGGTCTCATCCTCAAACTCCATGTTTGAGGATGGCAGGTTGTGTCTTACACAACTCTAGAAGGTGCAGGCACCTGTTGTCCACGACAACAGTGCCCTTAGAAGAGCTGTGAAGAATGTAGCCTACCCAAGGACACTTCCCCAGGTGATGCAACTCAGTGAAGGTCACACAGCTGTTAGGGCCTAAGCTTGAGTGGTCCCAGCTCCTCACTGGGGCAATCTGAGGCGTCCACCGGCAAGCAGCACGGCCCTTGCTCCTGGTAGCTGACAACAGACTCACAGGCGCCTCAGCCTTCCTGGATGGAGATCTGATTTGCTAAGGCCTCTGGACTGTCTGAGAATGTGTCACCTTTAGGGAAGCCACACCTGTCACCCCAGAACCACAAGAAAGCTTCTTGGAGGCTAAGCCATCCTTCACATCTGCCACTCCTCGTGAATCTTTCTTGCACATAGTAGGCGATCAATACCTCCGTGCTGATTGATTGATTGAAAATCTGTGGTTTGCATTAGATGCTGGCCCCCTGAGTGTTGCTGTATTGGAAATGACCGACTTCCCAAGTTCCTGTAATCAGAGATTACTGAAACAAGGGAACCCCCTCACCACAACAAACGTTGACCCTTTGCAACTGTTGAAAGTGGGACACCCATAACAATGCAGTGTCCTTCTGTCCACTCCCTGGGTCCAATGGATGACTTCATCTGCCTCTGATCCCTCTGTAGATAGAAAAAAATCAAGGAGAAACTAAAAAGGAGAGAAGGGAAGCTCGTTCTTCGCAGTGTCGACTGTCTTTGGCTTCAGTTCAGTTACAGATTGTGATGATCCACCAGAAGAAGCAACGTGGACCAGAGGCACTCCTTTCTCCAAAACTGCCCTGCTGGCTCCAACTCCATTTGGCCATTAACTGAGTCCACAGCATTCCTCAATGAATATCTTAGATGACTGCTTAGCAGTGTGTGTGTGTGTGTGTGTGTGTGTGTGTGCATACACATGTAGGGGATATGCACCTGTGTGTGCATGTATGGACACCATCAAATGTGCTAGTCTGACCAGCATGTCCCAGGGATCTGCCTGCCTCTGCCATCCCAGTGTTAGGGTTAGGAGTGTGTGCCCAACTTTCTTACATGGGCTCTTGTAGGGAGCCGTTACAAGTACCGCTGGGTAACTGTCAAAACCGTTGGTAGACAGGAGAGATGCGCATACGCTGGGTAACTGTCAAACCCTGGGTCCCTGCCTCTCCCGTGGCGTCATATGGGCCGATGAGCAGCAGCCAGTCAGGGGGTGACACGTCCAAGGCAGAGGCTGCTAGCCTATATAAGGGATGGGTTTTGTGTGTTTGGGGTCTCTCTTTCCTGTAAGCTTATGCTCTCCCTCTCAAGAGCATTAAAGCTTTACTGCAGAAGGATCCTGAGTGTGCCGCGTCGTTCTTGCTGGCGAGACGGTAGCGCGGGACAGGCTCTGGGATCTAACTCAGGTCCTCATCCTCGTGCTTAGGAGGCATTAATGATGTGTGTCCTTTCTCTTTACTCCTCCCGCTATCACTTAAGGATCTGGCTCTGATCTTCAGCCCAACACGCGTGCACACTGAGCAGCCCCTCTACTGTTAGGGGCTATGAGCTCAGCTGACTCCTTCAGCAGCAGACAGATGACCCATGGCTTCATCAAATAACACACTCAGACCCCTGGCCAGACAGACTGAGCAAACAAGTAGTGGACCAGTAGCTGCTGGGGTCACTTCTCTAGAGGTCTGAACTTTGAGAGAAAAGTTACCAGCCTTCACAGAAAAATGTGACTAGCATACACCCTCAGATTTGCATGCGCTATCACTTGCACCTGCACTCCAGAAAAGGCATTTTAAAGATCTTGTATCAATATTTGAAAATATTTACACTGAGCTAATTAATCATCTGGGGCTGGGGGCTGGAGCAATTGTCCTGGTGTCATTGTGGACACACCCTAAAAGAACAGTGTCCACTCAAGGCCATTTCAGAATCAGTCCCCCCTGCTTTCCTCAGATGACACAGCTGAGGTTACTGACCCCTTCCTTGCCTGGCTTCTTCCTCAAGAAAATCTATGAAGTTCCCTCCTTTCCAGCCTCCGTGCCAGAGTGCTGATATACCCCCCTGTGCCCGGCTCCGTTTCTTTTGACAGCCATTGAGAACCTTGGACAGACACATCACATCTCCTTCTCTGTGCAGCCAGCCAGGTATCTCAGAGCCAACTAGTGCCTTAAAACGTGTGTCTTTTGGAGGTATTGACCTCATTTGGAGGATCAACTTCATCGGGAAGCCACATGTTCTTATTCACTGAGGGTTTTTTTGTTGCTGTTGTTCTTTTTTCCCCCATAAATCCTTTCGCCAGTGCAGTGGCGTGGAAAGAAAGCAATTGCACAACTGTTTCGATTATTACTGCGCCGTCCTCAAAGATTAACAGGAAGACAGATGCAAAGGAGATAAGTGCACCATAATCGAAGTAAGTCCTCCATCCACAGAGGGAAGTGACGGCCGAGAGCCTGAGAGGGGGCGTGTGTCATGTGGGGCAGAGGAGGTGGCATGAAAGGCTCCCTGGAGAGAGACCAGGCCCTGCGTGGGCAGCACTGTCCATCACTCACTCGGGGACAGCTGTGCTGACTCCCCCCCCCCCCGTCTGGAGGGATAGTGGTTAGAGCTGCTGTCTGCATGGTGAGAGGTATGATGAGGGAAGTGAGGGGTAGTGGGGTTCAGGAGACCTCAGTCCACTGAAGAGGGTCTCTGGACTGCTTTGTTCCTGTCTTCAGAAGTTCTGGAGAGACAAACACCCTGCCTCTCCAGAGAGACAGAGGGTAGAGTTACTAGCTGGAATTTCTCATCGCTTCCCTGCTTGTGGAAGAACGCCTTCCTGTGGGGCAAACAGGATCTGGAGCAAGCCTTCGCTGAAGGACAGACACTTTGCTCTCTGCCAAGGCTCTCGACTCTACAGAGACATCCTCAGCTCACTTCCTGCCATTTTCCTGACCTCATCTCAGGTAAGGGGAGGACTTGGTACTCCTAAGGTCTTCATACGTTTGAGCCACACCTGTCAGGAGCTGATGAGTCTCTAGCCGCTGGTCCAAGAGCTCAGATGGGATGGGAGGAAGAACCTGGATGGTGGAAGCTGAGCATGCCTCATTGGGTAACTTCTGGAAGCCTTGTCCAGCTAGCAAAGAACCCGACCACACCCACCCTGACCTGCCCAATGTGTCTCAGTTCTCCAAGCTGCTTATGTGTCTTCCCTGCCTTTCTTCTATCAGGGATAAGCACATGACCAGGTGCCCGCCAAGGAGGTCGAAGAGGAAATCTGCAAAGGAACTCGGGAATCGTCTTCCTCTCTGCTAAGAAGAGCCCCTTCCTACTGAGGTTGCCTTCCTGGGTGCCGTTGAGAGGCTGTGGCACTCGGGGCACAGTGGCCCTGCTGTGGCCACCAGGCAGCAAGCGTAGAAACCAGACCATACACTAGGGTGGGAAAGAGCAGCTTCAGGGCACCTGGGTTAGGATTTCCACCCACAGGGCCAACCCCCAGACCTCCAGATGGCCTAAGACCAAAGCAAACACACCAGTAAACAGCTCCTTGCTTTGAACTATAGGGATTTGGTTTCCTCCTGGAAACTGTCTTCACGGATGCATGAAGACTTCAGATGAGAACCAGGGAGAGCTGGGCAGTGGTGTGAGGAGAGAAATGAAGCCCACGAGAGGCTCGGAGAGCCCGAGGTGTGAGCAACAGAGCCCCAGTCCTGTTTCCAGCCTCCATCAACACCAGCAAACAAAGCCCGCTCCATAAAAGCCTGACCCACTAGGTGAGTCCAGGACTGTGGACACTTGACTTCCTCTAATCTAATTCCCGTTAGGGGCCAGCAGGAAGGAGCTCTGAGCGTCCAAATAAAGCCTGACAAATCATTGTAGGACTGGCCAGAGGTGGACAGCTTAGAACAAGACCAGACACTTTGGCCCAACAGAAAGCCCCCAAGTTGGGCTTTGTGTGACAAACTGTGAGGACAAACGGGGAGAGGGTCCAGTGAGCATCCAGGTGCCCCTTCCAGCCCTCAGGAAGACCCTGGCTTCTTTTTAAATGTCACCAAGTCGCTCGCTGGCATGGAAGTTGTTTCTAGGGAGTCCACTGGGTGCTGACCCCTGTGGGACCAGGCTGGGCATGTCTCTGAGACCCACCGAGAAGGTAGGGGCTGGCTCTGTTTTCTCCCTTCCGGGACCTCCGCGGTGCTGCCATGCAGGACCCGGCTCCAAAGAAATGGAGAGAACCTGTGCCTTCAGAGAGCCCCCAGTAATAGAGGCAAAACCTACAGTTGAAATATAAAGTACAATATGGTCAGGCAGGGTGAGAAAAAGGAAGGCTGTCCAAGGAAATGGAAGTTAAATAGAAACCTAACAATCAAGTGGACAGGATAGGGGTAGGGGTTGCAGCAGAAAAGGTGTGTGTGTGTGTGTGTGTTTATGTGTGTCTATGTGTGCCTGTGAGCCTGTGTCTGTATCTGAGTATGTGCCTGTGTGTGCTGTGTGTCTCTGTGTGTGTTTATGTGTGTCTATGTGTGCCTGTGAGCCTGTGTCTGTATGTGTGTCTGTGTGTCGATGTGTGATGTGTGTGGTTATGTGTGTATGTGTATCTGTGTCTATATGTCTGTGTGTCTTGTGTGCCTGTCTGTCTCTTGCCTTTGTGTCAATGTCTGTGTGTCTGAAGGTGTCCTTAGAAAGTAGATTAGTGAACAATGCAGCTGGATAAATATACTAAATATAAATGTCCTAAAGTCAACAAGAAACCATGGAGGAGGAGGGTAGAGCTTCCTTCGAGAGTTCATTTGGACATAGCTTGGGGACTAGAACAGAAAGGTGAGGCCACAAGATTGACTGGAGGACAAGCAGCCAAGGGAAGAAGTTGGGTGGAGAGTATGGGGCAAGCACAAACTCCAAGGACAGAGATAATAAGAGATGACTCTGAAGTTAAAGGCACTTGCTGCTCTGGAGAGGATGTGGGTTCGATTCCCAGCACCCACAACCGTCTGTAACTCCATTTGCAGGGGATCTAATGCTCTCTTCCATCTTCCATGGGCACCAGGCATACACATGGTGCACATACATGCACATACATGCAGGTGAAATACTGATACACATGACATAAATAAATAAATCTTAAAGAAAATAAAATAAGACTCGAACAGGCAATTTCATACTAATTGTCATGGTGTCTCCTGGAAAGGGTCACAGAACACTGGAGGCTGAAGCCTGGACTTCTGGCTTAAGAAACTCCTTAAATTTTAGCCACCTCCTCCAGTTCATATAGACTTTGCCAGAACTTAGTCAAGACACTGTCTATCTAAGTACTCTCTCAACAACAGACCTCTACTGTACACGCCCAACCTTGACCAGCAAGGAAGACTCGACTCCGGGAAGATCTTCTTCATGCAGTTTTAATCAGGATCCTTGAACATGCTTCTTCTGACCCGAGGGAGCCCGGGGGACCCCTGCACAGGCTTAAATCCCCTTGCGCTAACCAACCCCAGTGAGCTACGTGGACCCTGCAGATAGGCTACTCTAATGCGGAAGCAGACAGGCTGAACAGACTTAACCAAATAAGGGTTTGTTTACGCCAGAGAGCGCTCACCCTCGGGGAGGTGGAAGGAGGAAGCCAGCGCCATCTTTAAGGCGCGGCACTTCGCAGCTCTCTACACTCTACAATGCTGTTTCACATGTAATCAGGAGGAATGTCCCATTAGCAAATGGTATAGTCTACTAAGGAGAGCTATACGGTCCCCAGTGACTTCAGTAGTTCATGGTAACAGTAAGGGAAGCTTGGAGTCTTTGAGGACCAGAGAGCAAGCACAGGGAAGGCAGCCACATCTGGTAGATCACATCTGCCTTTAACTCCAGCTCCAGATCAAAGATTTGTCAAAACTCTGCATCAGAGTGAGCATGTCCTTTAAGGTCTGTACTGGCTGGTTCTGTGTGTCAACTTGACACAGCTAGAGTCATCAGAGAGGAAGGAGCCTCAGCTGAGGAAATGACTCCATGAGATCCAGCTGTAAGGTATTTTTCTCAATTAGTGATCAGTAGAGGAGGGCCCAGCCCATTGTAGATGGCATCACCCCTGGGATGCTGGTCCTGGGTTCTATAAGAAAGCAGACTGAGCTGGGCGGTGGTGGCACTAGGGATGCAGAGGCAGGCAGATCTCTGTGAGTTCGAGGCCAACCTGACCTACAAAACTACACAGAGAAACCCTGTCTCAAAAACCAAAAACCAAAACAAAACAAAACAGCAACAAAATAAAGCAGACTGAGCAAGCCATTAGAAGCAAGCCGGTAAGCAGCATCCCTCCATGGCCTTGTAAGGATGGAAAAATTTAGCCCAACTCTCCACTGACCCCAGGAAGCTAGAAGTTTAAATTCCAGACCCTGTCCCCTGGCAGTGAGTAGGCAAAAAGTCACATTCTTTGCTGTTTATGACAGGGTTGTATAGACAGCACCTGTGAGTGAGTGAACACAGGAAATGAGCTTTGTCACCCACCCAGGAGCCCTCGCAAATGCAGACCTCCGGAGCTAAGCGAGGGCTTGGATGGTTTAAATTTATTGGTCCACACATGCGGGCTCTGAATGCAATGAGATGATTGGTTTACGATGCGCGGGCTTTGTTGTAACCCTATAAAAGCTGTCTCAATTCTGTACCCAGGGTCCTCAGCCCTCTACCCCTGCGTGGCATATGGCTGTGGACCCCAGTGCACTTGGAATATAAAAGACCTCATGCTTTTGCATCAAGACCACTTCTCGTGAGTGATTTGGGGGGTGCCGCCTTCCCTGAGTCTGGGAGTGAGGGTCCACGCTCTGCGGATCTTTCAGCCTCTGCATCAGCTGCTGCCTCCAGGTTCCTGCCCTGACTTCCTTCAATATGAACAGTGATGTGGATGTGGAGGCCAAACAAACTCTTTCCTCCCCAAGAAGATTTTTGGTCATGGAGTTTGGTCACAGCAATGGAAACCCTGAGGCCACCCTGTGCCTTGTCCCTGAGTGTAGTGAGAACTCCCCCTCATTTCACTACTTGTGGCTGCCAGCTGTTCCTTGTCACCTGTCCTCTTAGGTCCAAATTCTACCTTAGCCATCCCTCTAGCTCAATGCTTTTCAACCTTCCCAACTACATGATCTCCAACACGGTTCCTCACATAGTGGTGGTCCCGACCATAAAAGTATTTTGTTGCTACTTCATAACTGTTATCATGCCACTGTTATGAATCACCACTGTTATGAACATAACATAAATATCTGATATGCACCCTCTGTGAAAGGGTCATTCAGCCCCCAATGGGGTCACGACCCACAGGTTGAGGACTGCCACTGCTCTGGCTTCATGTTTAACTTTGTTTCTGAGCATTTCACTCTCCCAAAACTAGTCTTTTCATCCTCCCAGGCCCCTAAAGCTGTACAAGGCAGAGAATAATGATGTGTCCGGCCTAAGGATGAGAAAATCAAAACCCAGAAGGTTTAATAAACCTTCCATGACCATGTAGCATGGCTGCAGAGCTGAGTTCAAAGAGGTAAACTTTGAACCCAGGGGTTACTTGGGACGCACATGAAACTTAAAGTTAATGTCATGGTTGTGTGACAGTAGACTGCCTCCCCGAAGGTTGAGAGGAGGAAGAAGGTCCTGACCGTGGCATTGGCTATGCAAACTTTGCTGAGGTCACTAGTCAGACACTTCTGTGTCTCTCTCCCTCTCACCTGGGAGGTCTGAAAGAAAAGGTTTAGCCCCTTCCTCTTTGTCTTGCTAACACATAGTATTACACTAGATAAGGAGGGAGGGACGTTTCAGATGAATGAGAAAATTAATAAATGATTGACTGAGTAAATGAGCATAGAACTGGGTTGGTCTTGTATCTGGTTGTTCACATGGTCATGAATGTGAACCCATGACAGTTATGTCATAGTAACACACAGCTCATGGCCTAACTCTGCCCATGCCCATCCCTGCATCTCCAGTCCTGCTACTCCACACATTCCCATCACAATGCCCTCCACACCAAAGATTTCAGGGCGCTGTGTAGACATGTGTGCACAAAAGACATAAGCCACATGGCTGCTGAAATTGCCACGGAGGAGAGCAGGATGTAGATGCTCAGGTGGGCTATAAAGTGAGTGTTCCGGTAGTTACAGCTGGAGGCATCTGCAAGCGCTGCTACCTGATTGCAACGCGCCCCTTCAGGTGGAGGTGCAAAAGCCATTATGCCTGTTAGGGTGGTTTATAGCCTTTGGGGCTTATGTAATGTTCACCAGGCAGGAGCCTGAATTACCCCGAGGGCTGGGTGGAGCTCCCGCCCCTCTTTAGTTTTCTTTTCCTGTGGGAAGGCTTTCCACCCTTGTGGGGGCAGTGGGTGTGTCTGTTCCCACAAAGTCCTGTTGGTTCAAAGCTGGCCCCATCTCAGGACCCAGACATTCACCTAGTATGCGTATTGTCAGCACCAGGGTTTAGACAGAAGCAGCCAAACAAAGGTTGAAATCAAAAGGAGTCAGACAAAGGTTTTATAGTGTGACACAAATTCTAAGAGCTCTTTCTTGATTCTCAGTCTACACACCAGGAATTAAATAGCCTCTCATCCCCCAGCACAATGAGCCTACACTGACACAGTGATTATTCTCCTGGCTTGCCAACTACAAGAACAACTACAGGTTATAACTTTTTAATCTTCTTCTAGAATGGAAAAGAAGACTTTGGAACAAAAATTACATTAAATGTACATTGAACAGATAAATAAAAGACGTGTGTCCCTGTATCCTGCCTAGGATGTATCATACCCCTGAATTCCAAAAGATTTTTGCAAATCCAAGGGGGAAATAGTTGGTCAGTTCTTAAAGGGATAAAAGGGTGAGGGTGCTGGCTTGTTTTTGTCACCATGCTACAAGCTAGGAGCATTCAAGGAGAAAAAACCTTGCCTGAGAAAATGCCTCCATAAGATCGGCAGGTAAGCAAGTCTGTGAAGCATTTTCCTGATTAATGAATGATGTGGGAGGGCCCAGCTCACTGTGGGTGGTGCCACCCTTTGGGCTGGGAGTCTTGAGTCATATAAGAAACAGACCAAGCAATGTACAATTCCCTGTTGCTATGTCCCCACCCAGAAACCTCTCAGAGGCCAAGATAACCAAGGTGACTTCAACCCAGCTGCTACTCAGAATACACTTACAGCTTGTGGATTCTTGCCCTCCTTATCATCAGATCCTGCCTTACCAAGGAACTGAACAGGTGGTACTGGTCCCCCAAAGGCAGGAACTTCCCCCATCTCCCCACCATTGCCTCCTAGCTGATCTACACACTCCCTCCAGCCTTAGCCCTGAACCAAACAAAAGCTGCTCTTGGCCTTAATAGGAGACTTCCTTACAAGCAAGAGCAGCCAGCTCAGAGACTTGTAGCTGTCCAAGGTGCTGAAAATAAGAGCTGTTTGTAGCCTCAGTGCTAAATAAGACAATTGGACCACCAGGCTAAGGCTCAGGAAGCATTTCAGCAAAGGGGGCAGGAATTTCATCAGAGCCAGATAATAAAGTGAGAAATGCCATCCTCTAGACTCAGTTCAGCCACTGAAGTCACTGACTCACAGCAACAATGGTCACCTTCACTGGGCCCACACAAAACAGGCCTTGTCAACAGTCAGTCATGGATCCAGGAGGGGCCCATGAGACCCAATCCTTTACTATTGGCTTATGATAGGTAATGAGAAAAGAAATATCTTTGTCCTCAGCTGTGGACCTGCTGCTGAGCCCACCAACTTCCAACAGAGAGCTCCAAACCTATGGTCATACAAATGGCCCTGGTTAACTCTGGTTGGTCACAAAACAAAATGAACATACATGGACATGACAGAGATATTTGTAGGGAAAGTGGGGTGGACAGAGGTAGTAGAGAGATGAGAGGAAATAGGGGAAAAAGTTGGGAGAGAACTTAGTAGACATTAGGTACATGTGTGAAATCGTCTTAAGAACAAAATCTTAATAATAGGGGAAACTACAATAAGTTACTTTTAGTTAAGAAAAAAATTAGAGGAGCTATTTCCTCAACATGCTGACCCCAGTACTCTGAGTATCTCTAATCAATTTCTGTGAATCTTACAGGGGTGTATTCATGTGTGGTAGTTTGATGTTTGTTTGCTTGGTTACCTGTTAGTATGTTTTAAAGAAGAAAGTTCAGTTTGTTGGGTGTGGTGGTTTGAAAGGAAATGGCCCCCGAAGGGAATGGCACTATTAGGAGGTGTGGCCTTGTTGAAGTTAGCATGGCCTTTTTGGAGGAATGGTGTCATTGTCTGGGTTGGTTTTAAGTCTCCTATGCGCAAACCATACCAAATTCCAGAGTTCACTTCCTGCTGCCTGCAGATCAAGATGTAGAACTCTCAGCTCCTTCTGCAACACCATGTCTGCCTACATGCCTCCATATCCCGTTTTGATTATAATGAACTAAACCTCTAAAGCTGTAAGACAGCCCCAATTAACTGTTTTCCCTTGTAAGAGTTGCAATGGTCATGTGTCTCTTCACAGCAATAGAACTCTAAAACACTTTACACCTGTGGCTCTATTCTGATTTAGTCTGGCTTGATAGGGCCTAGTACAGAAGCTTGGTACAAAACAATGGCCTCTTAAAAGTTTCATTTAACAACCTGATATATTATTTTATAATACAATTAATTTTACAAACACAACAGGACAAGTATAAAAGATAAAATCCAGCAATGTTTTCATAAAATGAGTTTATCAATCAAGTTCCTCCATCAAATAGGTCTCCATCAAGCCCCCTCCCTGCCATTGCTGGGTTTCTGTGTCAGCAGACTATCTGTCCCAGGTGTTAGGCAAGCCACTCTTGCCAGTAGGTCCAGAAGGAGGTAAGAGATTTCTTGAGACTGTAATATCTACTCCCTTAGCAATTCTCAGAGTGTTTACTAAGTCACCTCCATCCCCACAAGGAATACTAGCTGTCTAGGTTGCTAACGGTAACTTTTTAGCCTTTGACAGATAGTTCTAGTAACTTCACCCCACTCACTGTCCCCTGCCCTGGCCACCACCATTTTCTTTCAGCTTATGAAAATGCTGAGATCATCTGTGTTCATTTCTGCATCTAGATTATTTCACTTCATACAGCATTCCAGGGGATCATCCATGATGAAATTAACATTGTGCAAATGTGTATGTGTCTAAAGACAATATGTAAAGGCGTGTGTGTGTGTGTGTGTGTGTGTGTGTGTGTGTGTGTGTGTGTGTGTGTGTGTTGATTTAGATTGTAATTGGATTGATGTTATTCTTCTTGGATATTGTGGAAAGTGCTGCAATTAACATGGATATGCAGATCTCTCTTTGACACACTGCTTTTACTTCTTTGGATATACAGCAATGGTGGGAACGCTGGATCATACTGTAGGTCTGTTTTCTGAGGGACCTCATGCTGATTTCTACAGCAGCTGAACTAATTTACACACCCACCAACAGTGTACAAGTGTTTGCTTCTCTCCACAACCCTGCCAATACTTGGTAACTTCTGTCTCTTCAATGAGAGCCATTCTCATTGAAGAGTGTGGAGTGTGGAGGTGTGGAGTGTGTGGTGTGGAGTGATGTTTCATGTGGCTTGCAGTTCACAGATGATTCACAGTGTTGAACATCTTCTCATATAGCTATAGGCTGCTTGTACGGCTTCTCGTAAATAGCTGTTCTGGTCCTGTGTCCACCTTTTAAAGTCAAGTCTGTTTCATTGTTCTTGTTTTGGTTGGTGGGTTGGTTTTTACTACTGAGTTGTTTGCATTCTTTAGTTTAGATATTAATTGTCCTTTGTAGGGTATGTCTTTCACAAGCATTTCCTCCCAAAGAACAGATTGTTCTTCACTTGCTGGCTGTCTTTGTTGTTGGACAGAACTTTTCTAGCTAATGGAACCTGCTTGCCTATTTTTCTTATTGTAGCCTGTGTTTGGAAAGCCTTATCCAAGACACAGAAATTTCTCCATTTCTTTCCATTAGTTTTACAATTCAGGGTCTTAAATTTAAGGCCTTAAGCAATTTTGAGTTGATTTTGAAAATAGTGTGAAAATAGTCCAGTTTCACTTTTCCACACGTGGCTATCCAGCCATCCCACCACATTTCCTGAAGGTTATCATCTCCTATGGAATCTACCTGTCTCTGCCTCCAGCACTTGGAGTTATAGATGAGAGTTACTGCAACATGGCTCATGCATGGATACTGGGGATCTGAACTCAGATCCTTACATTTGCTCAGCAAGGGCTTTACCGAGACATCTCCCTAGTCCAAGGTCCTTGTTTTTAATAGCAGAAGAGGAAGAAGACAGACAATGCTCATTTCTGGATTTCATGTCTTACATCAGTGTCTTCCCCCAAATAAGCTGGGTTAGGGATTTATAGGAAGCATCCCCACCTGGGGGTATAAGCAAGGCAGCCCAACTGTACAGATCGTAGAACTGGATGACTTCCTCTTCAGAAAAGCACTGCACAGAGAGCTTTGACCCCAGGAAAGCCCTTGATCCACACACAGACCCATCGCCAGCTGCTCCAGGGGTGGGCACAATGGGGAACAATGTGGACAAGAACATTTCCATTGTGGGTAAAGCCCAAAGAGAAACCCAGCTGAGAGCCAGCAGTGGGCCTCGGACTGTCCGCAGTGCTTCAAATTAACGGCAGCGGATGGGCCTCCCAGAGCCCACCACACATAGACACCTAGAAGACAGGGAATCCAAAGGAACTGGCCAAGTCAGCTAAAAGGACGTAGCCAAAGGACAGGGATGTCCATTAGGCTTCTGGAAATTGAACCTTGACTCCTTTATACTCTGTAACAACTTCTGCAAATGTTTTTAATCTTCACATTCAAATTAATATGGTTTTGGCTGCCTGGTATGGATCAATAGTGTACTAAATATGGATTTACACACAAATAGCTCTACAAGCCTATGTGGTCAATAATATATGTTATTAAAGCTTCCTAAATACATATTTACAAAACTAAACCAAGGAGTCAGCCTGTTAAGGGTCCCTGGTACCTCTTGGACCAGTAATCCATGGGGCACGTAAAAAAATCTGGGACTTGCAATGACCACATCAGTGTTTTTGTTTTGTTTGGGTTTGTTTTGGGTTGGGTTTTTTGTTTGTTTGGTTTTTTGCTTTGCTTTGTGTTTTGCAGATCAAGACATCTGCAAAAAGAAGGGTATCAAGTCACAGCTTTGTTCCCTGAATATTAATAAGACTGGCCCACTAATAGAGTATAGTTTGAAGAATATAAGGATTTGAGGAACAAATGGGCCTTCCCATTGATGCAATAAAACACCATGGCCAAGGAAACTTAGGGAAGGACTTATTTGGGCTTACAGTTCCAGAGGGCTAGAGCCTCTGATGATGGAGCAAAGGCATGCCGGCAGAAGCAGGAAGCTGAGAGCTCACATCCTGAACTGCAAGGCAGAGCAGAGAAAGCAAACTTGAAATGGCATGAGTCTTTAAACTCTTAAAGCTTGCCTCCAGTATCATACTTCCCCCAACAAGACTACACCTCCTAAACCTCTCAAGCAGGGACATCAACTGGGGGCCAAGTATTCAAATGCACAAGACTATGGGGTACATCGCACTGAAACCACTACAGCATTTATCCACAAAACACGTAAGGATCCCAGATTAGCTCCAGCTCCCGGCTCCCTTCTCGGTGTAGTGTACAATGTAGTGAGTGCCTGGCTTTTCTGGCGCCCTTACTTGCTCTGTAAATTAGGGCCAATTGTTTTATTTCTCCATATTTCAGTTTTCTCTGCTATAGAAATAGAAGTAATAAATACATCTACCTAGTAGAGCAGAGAAGACTGAGAAATAGCATTTCTGAAAGTATTCCGTCTACTGTCTGTCTAAAGCATCTGATACAGGTAAGCCAGCAGTGCTAACACTAAGGACCAAGGCAACTTACAGAAGAAAGAGTTCATCTGGGTTTACAACCCCAGGAAGTTGGAGTCTATGATAGGGATGCAAAGGTGTGAGGGCAGGAGCAGGAGCTGAGCTCAGGCACAAAGAACAAAAGAACACCATGCTGGTCCTTAGGCGGTGGCTGATGAGGGGTCTGAAATCCTGTGTTGAGTGATATTGAAAAGTGGGTGCTTTGAGAGATAAGTATGTTATATGTGGGATTCCTCATAGTAGGATTAGCCCCTCAGCAACAGAACAGGCGAAATTGACAGAGAGAGTAAGGGCAATCAGGCAAAAGAACAAAAGCTTCTTTTTCCCAGATCCTTTTACATGGGCTGCCACCAGAAAGAGTGGCCCAGATTTAAGGTGGCCCTTGCTACCTTAAATGACTTAATCAAGAAAATCTATCACAGGTGTGCCCAGTTGCTTGGGTTTCAGTTGACTCTAGATGTAGTCAACAACCAAGATTAGCTACCACAAGGAGCATGGAGAAAGTGAAACACATTCTCTGTTCTATCACCTCATTTGCTATTTCAAATAAAGGGAAAAAAACCAACTCAATGACATCAAACAGCAAGGCTTATCTCCATGCTTCACCTCCACACTGGAGGTTGGGAGGCCACTATATCTCCTCCTTGGAAAGAACACTTCCTCTCAGTGTTTCTGCTTCAGCTTTTCTTGAAGGATCTACTGTTGTCGCTGTCCTCTTGAAATAGAAATGAGACATTGTTGTGGAAAAGGCCATCCTGAGGCTGCTTGCCATATATTAACATCCACATTGGACTTAGAGTAGCATGTGAAAGAACATACAACATCCCAAATATTTCCTGTCATCCTGAATCCAATGTCTCAAACATCGTCTGCAACTCACACCTTTGAGTAACCTCCATTTGTTTCTCCATGAAAACAATAGTATTTAGTTATATCTTCAACCCAAAACTAAGCAGGGTCCTGAGGTTCTGAACAAGTCCTTCCTTGGCGTGGAGGAAATTCCCCCAGAGATTATAAAAGTGTTGTGTCAGTGTTTGTAGGTTTTCATCTAATAAAAGAAGTTAAGAATTTAAGATTTACCTAATAACAGGTTAAGTTACCTAGTAACTGCTGTCTCTACTCAAGAGCCCTGGGACATAAAGGACCCTGGGAAAGCTGCTATCATACCAGTATGGCCAGAGACAAGTTTTGAATCCTCTTACTGGGGATGCTAATAGGACTGTTGGGGGAGGGGGAAGACAGGGAAGAATTTTGTCATTGCCATGTTGACTTGAATGGTCAGAGCCTGGAGTCCCAGAGGCCTAAGACGAGGGAACAGCATGAGAACATTGGACGGTGATCATGAGATGACAGCAGGAAAGGCGAAAGGCAGACTTGCCCCTGTCAACAACCCCTGGCAGCCCAGTCTTGCCAGGACAGGCTACAGCACAGCCATCTCAGAATAATGATCCTCTCAGAATGTCCTCTTTGGTTCTAAAATGAAGCAGCTTGTTGAACCCTGAACAGAATCTACCTTAATGTAGACTGTTCTCATCCCAGCCAAACCTCATTCCTGTCTCTAAAAGACCAATCAAGAGGATGGAGGCCAATGCTGAGGTCATCCGGTGACCTGGCCTCCTACAGCTCTCCACCCAGTCACCTCTCTGGTGGCTTCTTTCCATTCTCAGAATTTGCTCCCTGCTTGAGTCAATCAAGTATAGCTAGATCACAAATGGCCAAGGATGTCACAGTCCAGACACTTTCCAACCCCTCCATGCCTAGATGTGGCTTGAGACTCAGGTGACTTGACGGTGGTGCTGTTAGAAATTTTCTCACGTTCATGAGAGAAAGTGTTCGAGGTGGTGGCATTAGGGCTACACCTCATCTTCATGAAGACAACATATATTTGTAGATGCCGCCCACTCATTCCATGCACCATCTATTAGAATTCTCATCTGACCAACAGAAGAGGTGCAATAGTTAGACTTAGTACTGGACCAAGAGTCAGGATGGGTGTGTCCTTCACCTTTCTTAACCGACAGCTCCGGTGTGTAAAATTGGAATTGATCCTATTGGGTCTATTTCACTGACCCATCTATTTCAAGATCGCATCGGATGGTGGATGATTAAATGCCTGTTAACACAGAATGTTTCTCAGAAGGAAAAGGTTAGAATTCAAGGCAATTCAGGTCTGGCCCAGATGTTACTATTAACTGGTCACTGACGGATCACTCACACTTTCTGGATCTTGATGTCCATCCGTATAAAATTAGTTCTCTACTACACATCACACAAGCCTCTTGTAATTGTGAGCAGATATAAAAAGAGGACATTTGGGGACTCTGACTAGCCAAGGAAACCACATTAAAGGCCTTATATGTCCACTAAAATGTTATTGCTTCGCATCTATTCAGTTGCCATGCTGTATGTCCACACCCCACGCATGCCTGATGTGTGTGCTCTGAGTCTGTTTTCACCAACCTAGGTCTGCAGGACCAGATGCTTCCCTGCCCAGGTCTCCTCCAGGCTTGAATACCCGCTCCACAGGTCTTCCTTTCACTCCATCAGACGCTGGGCCCTTTTCCATACTCTGCTTACTTGGATCTTTTTCCCTCACTGTTCAGTGGGGCTCCCTGTCTTCATGTGTGTGTTGGCACACACAGATGTCATCTGATTTGTCCCTGTTTGTATCCTTAGCTTGTAGCCAGTACCTTTTACAGTGTGGGTATTACATGACTATTTGCAGGGAGGCTAGTGGATAGGTCCATCCAGGAACCTGTTGATAAAAAAAAAAAAAAAAAAAAAAAAAAAAAATGAAGATTCTGCCAGCACACAGTGCCTTTTACCTGAAATCTAGAGCTTATTTCTTGAAGTGGAGCACATCTCTTAAGAATGTGGGGACCAGGACCAAATGCTTAAGGATGCTTGTAAGAAGAAACAATGTTGCCTGATGAATTATACAAAAGGCTACTTTATTTCTGGACAGTAGGTCACTGGCTCTATTTTTATGGGAGAAAACAAACATTCCTAATTGTTTAAACCACTAGGATCTGGTTCTGTCCCAGAGAGCCAAATGGAATCCTAACTCAGCATTAACCAGAAATGCAGTTTGACATTCATATGGCTCTGGCCTTGAGCATCTGCTGTGTGTCAGGTAATGAGACCATTACTAAATTGCAGGACAAATCTGAACACAGTTCCACCATTGCCCTCTGGAGAACTAAGTGATGAATGCCTTGACAATCCTTTCAGATTCTTCAGCTATTTTTGTTACTTCTCTTCCATGAGACCCCTTCAGATATCCGGCCTCTCTAGCTGGCAGATTAAAAGGTGCGAAGAAACCATCTGTGTAAGTCAGAAGTGCTAGTTCACTTGTTTTATTGAAATGACACACTTAACCCCTTATGGGAATCTTGGACTTTTCTCTGTGCTCTTGAATTGGTTTCTGTCTTATCTGCCACCCACAGGAGAATATCCCCCTTAGAAAAAGGAGGCATGGTTACTTTCTGTTCCCTGAGTCTGTTCCCTCACCTGTACAGTGTTAAAGTTGGGCTACAGTCCCTCCAGAAATCGTATTTGTCATCTACACCCTACCAAGTGAAATACTGATTTGTCACCCTAACATACCCAAGCCTTGGCTGTCCAAGAGAGACACCAGCCAGATGCTGACCACTCCTGCCATTCCTCATCCCATGGAAGCTGATGTGACCAGACATCTCCTGGAGGCCTTTCTGCCATGCCTCTGTGCCTAAACCCCAAAAGCACTGGCCCTGCCTCCACATGGTCTCAGAAGAAGCAGCAGCACAGGCCAGACCAGGAGGGATATTCCTAGACCATTCTATGGACCATTCTACGCTGAGGGACAGGCAGCTCCAAAACCCTCACACTTGCTTCCCCATTTTTGGAAACCTGCAGGGAAAGAGGGAATGCAAACTAACTCATGAGAAATTCTTACCTATGACTGGGAAGCATGAAACTAGTATGCACAGGGGTTCTGCTCTTGGCAGCAGGCAAATACAAATTGTGTGTGTGTGATGGTGGCATCAAAATCGATTCATATTTTCGTACCTGATTACAATATAATTCTTCAGTAATAATCCAAAGGCTGTTGGGAGGCAAAATGAGCTGAAGAGCATGCAAGGGAGATTCAAGTTCCCAAAGACACACAGTGCTACTTAAATCCCAGTGGTGCCCATTTAGATTTGGGGGGGGTGTCTGTATAAAGACTAAGTCAGTCGTTTCTTGGCATCTCACTCCCTTCCTCAGAAACAGCTGCTCCCTCCCCAGACTGTCAACCACCCTCCCATGATTAATCCATCCTCCCAGGCTAGGGTGGCCAGGCCAACGGTGCCCCACCCCCTGCCACGGGGGCCATCTTGAAGCCAAGTTTCTGTGGGCAAGCTCCAGGGTGGGGTATATTGAGGGGGTTAATTACACCAGCCTCCGTGCTACCTCCAACCTAGCGCAATGACAATTTGGCAACTGCATTACTGGTACAAAAACAATATGCCAAGCAGCTGGTGGCAGAGAAGTCTGATTTATTAACAGAAATCCTGGGATGGCAGCCAATGTGCCCCTCTTTCCAGAGGAGCAGCAGGGCCCAGCAGTCAGCTGATGTATACCCTCAATCAGGGCCCAGCTCCCATGCAGACAACCGAAATCCCGCAATCAGAACTCCATGGCCTCATTCTTTGTGTGGTTGAGTTGTATCTGGAAAACACGCAGGTCTTCTCCTGCTAGAAGGGTAACAGGCTAATATCAGGCAAGGGCAAGTCACGGTGTTTACCCCTGGCTGGAGGCCTTTCTGTATTCAGCAGGCTGAGGCAGGTGTGGGGACGGAGCCCAGCACCAGGATGCTTGAGTGGCATTTCAAAGCCTTGGGACGCAGAATATGCTGAAGTAAGTAACAAGATGGACGGGAGGAGCTGCCCGGAGAATCGAGGACAGCAGTGTGCTGACACGGAGTACTAGTGTTGTGGTTTTAGCCATGCCACTGTCCTTGTCACCTCTTCCACTTATTGACCAGCATCAGCCTTGGGACCTCCAGTAGCTAACTGTCTTGGTGGGCAACCAGTGGATGAGAGGCCAGTTGGAGGAAGCCACCATCCATCAGGCATGCTTCCGTGTAGACTTCATCGCTGACAAGAAGAGGAGCATTCCAGCACTGTGAATGAGCACTGGGATCCACCAGAGTGAGCCATCCGTGGGGGAATGTGGACCCACATTAACTCTGCTTGGCTCCTCTCTCCGGGAAGACAGCACTACTGGGTAGCGAGAGGTGGGGGGCAGATTTTCAATTAACCTCTCTACTAGCAATCCACTTAATTCTGTAAACTTGTCTAGCCTATGGATGAGCGTTAGCCTCTCTCACAGGGGTGTTGCATCTCATAAGATTGTTCGTGGGAGGCCTTAACAGACTCTTAGGTTCAGTGTGTATAGGAGTCACTGTTGTTGGTGTGCACTCTGGAGACAGGGGAGAGGCAGTTGCCACACTGGTGGGCAGAATAAACACCTTTGCATTGAGCTTCAAGTCCTGGCAGTGGAACTTCAGAGTAATCTGAGTCTGTGTGGCCCTTGAGGGAGGGACAAATGGCTATGTTTGCCTCTGAGGTCACCATGAATGTCTAAAGTGTATGGTCGTCTGCTGTGGTGTACCTGTGAGTGGCAGCTACACCACCCACTGTGTGTTTTCATGAGGAGCCTGTGCTCACCCTTGGCCCCTACCACAGACAGTTGTATCAAATTGAGTCCTGCCATGCCATTCCTGGGTGTCTGTTTCATTTATTAAAGAAACCGTACCTGCCCAACCCACTCATGAGTTATTATAAGGTGTTAAATCTGTTCAAGTGTTTAATCCACCATGACATAGGAAATACTCAGTCTTTGTCCCTAGTTTCTGACATAGATTACCAAAGATGTGTAACTTTCTAAGTGGCTTGGGCGATAGAAACATTACACAGAGCCCATTTTTGTTCTACTGAAGTGGCTTTGGGCAGCCTATCATAGAACCTCAGAACACACACACACACACACACACACACACACACGCACGCACGCACGCACGCACGCACGCACGCACACGCACACGCACACGCACACGCACAGACACACACACACACACACACACACACACACACACACACACACACACTGGCGAGCACACACATCAGAATTAGAAGCTTGAAGTTTTCAGCTCAGGCCCATTCTCAAGAAGAGGACAGGGGAAGCAGAGACCAGGGATTGAATTGCTGATCCATGATGCCTGTTAAAGTCTGAATCAGAACTCCTGAACTACAAGGTTCTGAGCTTCCAAAGTAGCAAATGCGTCCCTGTGCTAGTGGCACAGCCTGACTCTGCGGGGACAGAAGCTCACATGCATAAGACCCCTGTAGACTTCTCCCTGCATGGCCTCCCTCTGGCTGCTTATCGTGTCCTTTATCACATACTTTCCAATTAGCAGGGGCAAAGTGCCCTGGTTCTGCCTTTATAGCAGATTAACCTAAGGGATCCCTGACTTACTTCCCAATAGTACTCTGAGCAACTGGTCTCTTAGTTCTTAGCCTTTGGGGAGCTGTCCAAATTCCCAGCGCTAGTGTCAGAACGGAATTAAAGTGTTGAATGTGAGTAGTATTAGACAGGTTTCTAGTAAGGAATGCTACAAATGATGTTCTGTTCTGCTCAGAAGTCAGCGCAAATGGCCCAACCAGCACACTGAAATTCCAGACTGCTGCATCAAAGCTGTAAACCAGAGGCGACACTCTCAAGGTCAAAGTTTTCCTCGCTCCCCTCCATTTCTCCCTGGGCTGCTCTCCCGTTCAGCTCTGTGCCATGGACCCCAGTTTGTCAAGATCCTTTCCAAGCAAGAACCACAGCAAGTGCTCCTTTAAAGGCAGGTACAATAAGCTTTCAGCCCAGAGCATTTGTTCACTTTTAATGCAGGTGATTAAATAAGAGATTTTTTTTTAAAGGAACTCCAATGCCTTTGGTTAAACACATTAATATAAATGATTTAAGAAAGCTGATTTCCTAATGAGTTGAGAATTTTATATCGATTCAGTAATTACAAAGCATATTGCAAAATCAATGAAATACTCCTGGAATCCACATTGATTGGCTAGCTTTGAAAACATCATGTTGAAAGAGACAACATATTTACCAGTGTGAATGGGTGCTCCTGTTAACACTCAGTGACAAATGGAGGCACTAGGGTGGACCTCGGGCCACTTGGAAGGGACTCGCTCTGCGCCCTTACTTCTGCTCTTTTTTCTCACTTGGTTCTGGCGTTCAAAGCCGCTGCTTAATGAAACATTAGATTATTACTCCCTTGTGCATTCAAGTTTTCAGGTCTTTATACAATAATTAATTAGGATTATGTGACAAGGAGAGAATTTCCACCAGGAAAAGAAAAAACTAATGGCACTGCTTTAACAAATGATGCTTAAACTCCTATTGACTCAACTTAATTTATTTAATCTTTCTACCTAGACCACCCTGAAGGTAATTATTCACATTAAATACTTTTAAACTAGTATCTTTTAAGTCTGGGATTTCTCACGTAGCCACTTAGTGTCTAATAAAGTCGGCTTCTTGGGAATGAGTGTTTCAAATTATATTAGAAATGGATAGGCCCTCGGAACACATACCTCGGTGCTTTTTCCAAGTGTGATGGATGGATCACCAAGCTCAGCATCACCTGGGATCTCATTAGAAATCCAGATTCTCAGGGTCTAAATCAGACCTGAGCATGACCAGGGACTAGGGATTCTTCTGCCCGCATCAACCTTTCCGATTTCCTTGTGTGTGTGAGTGAGTGTGTGTGTGTGTGTGTGTGTGTGTGTGTGTGTGTGTGTGTGTGTGTGTGTTACAGCTGTGTTATGTGTTGTAGGACTCTGGAGAATACATGGAGACTGTTTGCAAAGAGTGTACACTCAGGGTAATATAGCAGCCTTTCTTGGATTGCCAGCCCCTAAATCATAATATGGAGAGTTATTATTAATTATGAATTCTCAGCCTTATCTTATGCTTGCCTTATGCTTATCTTATGTTCTACTGGTCCTTTTAACTTAATTTAACCTGTTTCTATTCATCTACATTTTGCATAAGAGCCTTTTACCTTTCTTTTATTCTGTATGTCCTGTTTCGCTGCCTTCTCTGTGTCTGTCTGTCTGTCTGGCTAGCTGATCCCAGGTGTCTCCCTCTCTTTCTTCCCCACTTTCTTCTCCTAAATTCCTCCTCCTACTTATTCTCTCTGCCCACCACCCTCACTTATCCCTCTCCTGCCTAGCTATTGGCTAGTCAGCTTTTTATTAGACCAATCAGGTGCCTCAGGCAAGGTGAAACAGCAGCATAGTTAACTTTACATAGTTAAACAAACTCAGCATAAACAAAAGCACATATCTTTACATAAAGTTCCACAACAGAATAGGATATAAAGATTCATACACGGCACTTATTTCTGTCACCAACTAGATCTGAAATGATCACAACACTTAATGCCTCTGGACTTGGCTCTTCGCCTTTAAGGACACAAAGCTGACTTAGATGATTATTCAACAGCACTTCTGGCTCAGGCTATGACTTTATAGGCAACTATGAAAGGAGTACATCTGTTTAGGTTTATTTTCAAAGCTTCCTCAACGGCCAGCCCGGCCATCTGGAGTGACTTGGCACAGTAACTGACCTCACCTGTTTCCCAGGAACTCACCTCTGGAATGCTGTATCAGGATTCCCAGGAGGGAGGACAGAAGCAACCAGAGATGGAGAAGGGGAAGAGGGAGGAAAAGAAAGGGGAGGGGTCATCAGGGAGCCTGATGAATCCAGAGGGCTAGAAAAGCGAGTGGTGTAGTTTAAAGCCCGGAGCCTGAGGGCCAGAGGGAAAGGTGCCAGGTGTACCTAGGAGCTGAGTGCCTCAGCTCAAGCTGTCCAGCAGGAAACAGACTTCTTTCTGCAGCCTTCGCTCTCTTGTGGTGCCCTTGATGTGTTGAGTGAGGCTCAGCATCCAGGATCATCAGCTGCATCCAGGCCACCAACTCAAACCTCACTATGGCGCCTCCAAATCACGGTCATCCAGGTATCACCCCACAGGCTCTAGACGTTGACAAATACAAAACAATTAATTAGCTCGGGTGCTTCTGACCTCCCTATCAGAGTCTGTCCTCCAGATCTAAGACGCAAAATCTGACTTGAAGACGGGATGTCACGGAGAGGTGACAAGAAATGACTTCACATCCCATCAGCTCTGAAGTGTGCCACCTGGTCGTAAGTGCTGCCCGTGCTTCGTGCTGCCTTGGCCTCTCTGAGCCTGGAGTACTGGGTGAGGAAACTTTCCTGGGTCCGGTGAGGGGAAACTGAATGTCCAGCCCTTGGGTGGTGAAGAATGCCATTCATCTGGAAGTGGAATGGTTTGGAATCCTGAACCAAGGAAGGCAAATCCCATGAGATAAAGGGACCAGGTGAGGGGAAGGTTTAGAATAAGCCCCCACAGTTCCACAGCTGTGCCCAAGACTGCCCCAGCCTGGCTGGTCACCTGATCATCTGACCTCCCCACACCTCTGCACACGGCCTGTGCATAGAAGAGGAAATACGTATGATGTTCACTGACTGACCTAGAGGGTAATCCTCCAAGTGGTCTCTCCGATGTGGCTTTTGTTAAGGCAACACCATTGAGGATGTGGGACCTCTTTAAGGAGTGGGGAAATCTTCATTTGGAAATTGTATTCTTTGAATGGAAAAACTCACTCATCGCACAATGTTATATTAAACACATTGAATCCTCTCAACTATTATGGCGTATTAGTTAGAAGGGTCCTCAGGGGTTATTCAATGGCTTTTTATTATGATAAATACATTCCGAAATTTAGCAGTTAATTATATACTCTTTAGTAGGATCGAAAATGATTTGTTGTTCCTATTTGTTAGGCCAAGAATCAAAGCTTGGACTGAGTCTTGGCTCCTGAGGTGAGTTCTCTGGCCATCCCTGAGTGAGGTCTCCTTAAAGCAGGGTGCACCTCAGAGTCTTCCTCCATGAAAATACATGTCAACAGAGGGCTTTTCACCAAATCTCAGAGTGCAGACAGGCGTGGCAAAAAGTGCATCCTCATCCTGGCCTGCTGCAGCTCCACACGGATGCGCTAACACTGCCTGTGCTGTGGCAAGATGCTGCCCTCTGGGATCCAGACACAGTTATCCCCAGAAAACCCCCATGACTCTGCCGTCTCAGGCCCTCCATCTCTCACATCCCTTGCTACTGGCCGCATCAGAGTGTAAGGCAAAGGTGTTCCATGTGAAGACCGGGCTGCTTGTCTCTCCTGAGAAGGCTGTACATATCTGCAAAGGGCATGAGGCTTGCCCTAAAATGGCCTGGCATCTGTGACAACTACTTGAAAAGAAGTTATCAATAGAGAAGGGGTACCCCAGTGCAGCTTGGTCACGGGTATGGCTGATCTGACTCAGCTGGGCCACTTGTCCCCTTTTGACAAGGGTTCACTTTTAAATGGCCTAATCGATACTCATTAGGCATTGCCAGCTCCAGGTCTCTTCCTAACTGATTTATCCACCATGCTATAAAACCCATTAAAAATTAATCCTCTAATAAATGAGGCCTCAAACTGGCTATTCCAAGGTTCCGGACACAGGGTAGATACCCATTGCTTCTAGGGGGTAAGACCGAGAGGCCAGGGTCATATAAGAAAAAATCATTCCCAGCCCCACAGTCTAGAAGACTGTAGGGCCAGCCCTGGTAGCTATCAGTCACCTGCCCCAAGGAAAGGCTGTGTGATGTAGTCCTAACGGATGGGAAAGGCTGTGGGTGTGGCTCCATGGCAGCGTGAGCCCGCTGTGCACAGGCCTTGGACTTAGTTATCACATGGAAGGGGCTCAGCTGAGGAATCTCCCTAACAAGAGGAAGGAAAATGGGACCTTGCGCAGTCTCTGCCTGCAGTTGAGCCCAGCTGGAGTGGTGGTGGTGGCTGGTACTCCTTACATGGAAGGCCCAGCCCTGCCATGTGGCTGGCACTGCCTGACCCATTGGATTGTTTCCTCGTGTGCGTCTTTCTCTTCCCAACCTCTGGGTTCAGATATCCACTGAGTCTGCCTCCCTCAGCTCCCATCCTCCGAGTCCTCATCCCTCAGCTTCCATCCTCCTAGTCTGCCTCCCTCAGCTCCCATCCTCTGAGTCCTAGTCCCTCAGCTTCCTTTGCTGTTAAGCAGTCTCATCACTCTAACTACCAGCTTTTATAAATTCATTCACTCAGCCAGGAAAGCCCTGTGTCAACAGCACTGCATACCAGGTGCTGTGGTCAGAGACACTCAGCCCTCTCCCTGCCTCCGGCCAGTTCTATAGTGGAGGAAGAACAGATTTAAATGTGTGATCCCAGAGAAATGTGGTGGGGTTCAGTGTGAGGAGAAGACAAGAGCAACAGGCAAGGAGACTCAGGAGGAGGCTGTGAAGTCTGGAGAGAATCCTGTGAGGACAAGACCTAGTCCAGGAGAGGTCTGAGAACCTTCCAGCCCAGGCAGGAACTGTGAGGCAGGATCCCGGGTTAGACAAGAGGCAGAGATAGACAGCCATGCACTCAGGAAGTGAAAAGCATCTTTCCCTGAGAGAGGAAGGTACACCAGGTCACTGTGGGTTCAGTGTCATCCAGTGGACCTACTGGGATGATGTTCCAGATACATTACAGTGAATGGCCTGAGCCAAGACACGTGAGCTTGAAGGCTGATGAAAGAAACAATGTAAGAAACTGTACTGAAGGAAAAGCCCTGGCTGAGCCAGCTTGAAACATGGTTGGCAGCGACCACACTTAGTGATAAACTAATAGACTTGAACATGGTATTTTTTGTAATGTTTCATAATGTATCTATCTTTTAAAAAAGAAACAGCACCTGTTCATTCATTAACTTATCCTACAGACACTTACTAAGTGCCTCTCATATACCAGGCACTGTGCTATATGCTGAAGAAATGATAATAATTGTGACCATGAGGGGTCCCAAGAAAATTCAATGTTTACTGTCATGTTGCCCCTGCATAGACTAACGGGAGGAGGGGAACAGTTGTCATGCCACTTCTTTCCGTGTCCTTCCAACACATGGTTGGCAGAGCTTCTCCTGAGAGAAATGGCCAGCCTCTCTCACTGGGGAGAACTGTCACAGTAGCTGTCCCACAGTGTTGAAGCTCTCCTCTCTACATAACCTAGCTTGCAGCTGACCCTCTGAAGGCCGAGTGAGGGGCCTCCAGGGCTCTGCTACTCCTTGGACTAAAGGCCACCTTCCATGGATTTTGTGAAATGCACGGAACACTACTGGGTGACAATAAAGTGGTCCAGAGACAAGGAAGAGGGCAAAGATGACTTCTCAGTGATGGAGTCTGGAGAGGCGTGGCCTGAGATCGTGGACCAGAGTGGTGAGAGGCATGAAAGCAGAGCAAGCATTAGTTACATCACAGATGGAGAAATCCGACCAGCCACACCCCTCAACACTAAGAGATGCAGAAGAGAGTTTTTGAAGCCTTGAATAAATGGCCATCAAATGTCCTTTTTCAGGGGCAGATGACCAGATGAGCCAATAGACAAGCCCATGATGGTAGTCCTGATACACACAAGACAATGGCATCCAAGGTTGGTCCATGTACCTGAGAGCCTCTACCATGAGGTCATGGCAGGGTTTCCTCATCACCAACCTAAGATTTATGATCACCAATTCTGTGAAGTCTGTGTATCTCCAGGCATTTGAACTTCCTCCAAGGAACCAACCATTACCGTGGCATTGTTCATCTGATTGTTTCAGAACCTGGTGAGAGGCAGGTCCTCACATGCCACAACCAGGACCCTCAAAAGAATATGACAGGGCTGGGGAGATCTGATGGGAGATGTTATTCTGTAAATATGTTTCTCATATTGGTTAATTAATAAAGCACCATTGGACCAATGAGAAAGCAAGATAGACGGGGCTAGGAGACAAGGAGGGAAGAGGAAATGGTAAGGAGGAGTCAGGATGTAGACCGGGGAGGAAGGAAGACGCCAGCTGCGGCTCCCTGATAAGATGACCACGTGGAAATACTTAGATAAGTAGAAATGGGTTAATAATTAAGACAGAGCTAGCCCATAGATAATAATGGTAACTGGCCAACAGGATTGTATCAAATACGGAGTCTCTGAGTGTTATTTGGGGCTGGTGCGGCTGTGGGCCCAGACCAGCGACAGGCGGGCTGGCAGGCTGGCGGAAAACATGCGCCACAGAGATCACTCTGTGGTTAAGAATATTTGTTGTACAAGTGTAAGGACTTGAGTTTGAAACTCAGCATCCACACAAAAGCCAGGCGTGATAGCACACACCTGTCACCTCAGCATTAGAGAAAGTGGGGGACAGTGGAGGATACCTGTGGCCTGCTGACTCTCAGCCTCACTGAAACAATGAAGGCTCCAGGCTCGATGAGAAACATTGTCTCAAGGGAATAAGTAAAAGGGTGATAGAGAAGGATGCCCAGCATTCTCTATCCTAGGCACGTGCACCATGAGGATGCACACACACATACACACACACACACACACACACACACACACACACACACGTACACACACATACACACACAGACATATGCACACAGAGACACACCACAGAAATACATACACACAGACATACACACACAGACATACACAGGCACATACACACAGACACACACACACACATAGACATATGCACACAGAGACACACACAGAAATACATATACACAGACACATAGATACACCAGATACAAACACACATATATAACACAAACACATAGCACATACCTACACACATATAAGATGTTGCTTTTCACTTACTCACTGGCTCAGAAGCTGGTGTGAGGAAAAACCCTTCCTTCCTTCCCTTTGTTCTGTCCTCACACACTTTGCTGAGGATGGGCGTTCAGTTCTTAGGTTCCCCAAGACCTGTGTCAGAGGGGCTGGCTCTCTTTGTCTGCTCAGCCTTAAACTCCAGCTACCATCCCTGCCTCCCTGCTGCATTCCTGGTCCAAGGCTGCAGCCATATAGTGGTTTGGCTGGTTGGTGGATGTTCTGATCACCCTACTGGTGCTGCATACATTTCTTGGGGAGGTGAGGAAACACATCAGCCTAGTCACCATCTATCCCCACCTAATAGTTCCCATCTTTTCTGTAGCGTCCATCTTTGCTGCTGAGCCCATGAGAGGCCCCATGTGTTGGCTCTGGATTTCTTCCCCGGGTGCTAAGGCACCTGGGTCACACCATGTCACTGTGGCCATCTGTTCCTGGCAAACGGATCCATCCAGCTTCCAGATACAGTGTAGACTAGGACAAGCCACTGCCAAAGACATGTTAAGATTCTATACCATTCTACAGAAGGACTCCACAGCTAAGGCTCTCCAGGCTCTAAATAAAAATGTACAATTTGAGCCTCCAGGGGCTTTCCCCATCCAGTCTCAATATCCATCCACGGCTCTCAACCTCTCCTACCCACTCATTCACTCAACAAAACATGTTAAGGACCTACTATGTGCTAGGTATTGGAAATGTCAGACGAGCATGGCAGATCTACCACTGCCTCATGGGCATTATAAGAAGAAAGGGAACAGACTTGCTTGCATTTTGCCTAAAAGTGTTCAGGAGTGAATAGTGTTGTCATGAAAGTGTAGCCCCAGAGTTTCTGGTCCCCTCTGCCAAAAGAAGACTTGAGCCAAAGGGTCATCCCAGGACTTCATCTCTTTGAGTAATCCCCAGTGTTCAGTTCTGCCTGCATCTGTCTCCCATCCCGAGCCTGCTCCGCCAGCCCCTCCCTCCTCTGACTACCACAGCCTTGAGCTATGCTGCTGCCATCCCTGCCCCTCCTGCTCCCTTGGCCTTCAAACCCACCCCTAGCTCGAAGGAAGAGCAGCAAGACTAATTTCATTTCTTTTCCTTTGGTGAGTCGATCTGTGACAACCCTTTTTATGAATTTATTCATTCTCAATTTCTCATAATCAGGGGGAAGGTATCCCCTAAGGTTAGGCGAGAGCTTGTCAGAAAAGGAAAGAAAAAAAAAGCCAGTGTAAATTCACAGAGGTAATCATAGTCTATCTCCACTTCCCACTGCCCGTGGAACTATTAACTAATATCGCTCTCTAATCTTTTTGTACTTATTTATTTTGTAGCAAGAAACTAGCATTATAAACACCCCTACTGTCAAAACTTGTCATCCCCATTACCTCTAGGCGGGCTTCATCTCTGTTATTCTAATTTCAGAGTTTCTCAAAATTCACAGCCGCTGGAAATTGAGTACAAAATCCATTATCATTTGTATATTTTAATTATGCAAATGAGGCAGCTCAGCTGCGATGTCCGGGACCTGCAGGGATGCCTGACTTGATTCTGGGTGATTACAATTTATCCAGTCGAGTCACTTTAATTGTAACAAGCTAATTACATTGTTTCATTTGGCTTTAACAAAAGAAAGGGAGACAGGAAGCTAAATGTGGCTTCAGGCCCCCAGAACAGGCCACTGCCTCTCTCTTCCCAGGCTGAGGTGGGTGGCCAGGGGAGTGGGCACAAGCTTCCTCTGCTGGAGGAAACACTTCACAGGGAACTCTGGAGGAAGGGCAGCCAGTGTCAAGGTAGTCAGCACACCATCGTCTTTGATGGCAAGTGGACTTCCATTTCATCTGGGAGTTTGCCCAGTGGTAAGCCTGGCCATGACGAGATCAGAGAATCTTACAGAAGGGTCCTTTCCATGCAAGCTTACCTGGAGCCCAGTCTCATCTGTAGGAACCCACCTAACTTGCCCTGCTGGTCCATCTGTGTGTAAAGGTGCCATCTCTGGCTAAGTCAGCTCATTCACTGGAGGCCACTGAGAATCCAATGAATGAGTTTTCCACAGCCAGGTAGAAGATGCAGACACAGACATGAGAGAAGAGGACGGAGATGAGAGAAGATCTGAGTAAATTTGGCAGAGGGAGGAGGATGCTTCCAGAGCCCATTCAGGGGGTTACATTTTTATATCTATGATCAATGAGAAACATTTACACACTGGAGCAGTTACTGCCTCCCACAGTCATTACTGCCCGCCAGTGAGAGAAGATGCGTAAACTTACAAGTGTGCTGGATATTTCAGCAGAGTGATGGTCCCGGGGAGCACCAGGCTCACTCCCTTAACAAATGACCATCCTACAAACAGAGTACAGCAGAGTGGAATTAAAGTATTTCTACAATGACTCAAGACTGGCTACCATCTGGGCCACTGCCAGCTAAGTCTTCCTCTCCTGGTCCCCAAGTCTGGACCTCAGTCGCCTGATGAAAGATAGTAGGCTCCACACCGAAGTCCAGAAATCAGATTCGTGGCCAGTGATGTCAGCTAGTCAGTTAACCAACAACCGTTCATTGAGATGATAGTGTAACTACCATCTCTGCTTTCAAGATAGAAGTAAGCTTTACAGATTTTCAAAGAAGTAAAGTAAGCAGCTCAGAAGAGGTCAGAGGGGAGACAGTGATGGAAGTGGGAAGTATCTGTTAGTACCGGGAGAGGTCTAGTTCATTTCTGAAGGCATTAGATTCCAAGCGAGGCAGACTCTGAACCAGATCAAGGCTGATTGCATTCTGTTATGATAGATGTAACAGTCCAGGGCTCCCCTAAATTATCTGGAAACAGTGGAGGTGGGAATAGACTCAGCCAAGCCAGGGACAAAGGCAGATGATGAAAGGGGTTTGCTGCCAGCCTTCGAGAACTAAGTCAGTAAAGTAAAGGGTATCTTCCCATCAAGTCTAACACCTGTGTGTGCACCTTCGGTGTGAGTGTGAGTACCAGTGAGTGTGTGCACCTGTGTGTGAATGTGGGCACCAGTGAGCTGACATCTGTGTGTGCACCTGCGGTGTGAGTGTGGTGTGTGCACCTGTGTGTGCACCTGTGGTGTGAGTGTGGTGTGTGCACCTATGTGTGCACCTGTGTGTGCACCTGTGGTGTGAGTGTGGGTACCAGTGAGCTGAAAGAGCTGGGAAGTGGGTGAGGGAGTAGCTGAAGAAGGGGGCCAGCCATCATCAGGATGAAGGCTCCTGTGCTGCTTGGTAGAATGGGGAGATGCTGGGCGCACACTGAGGGGGTCTTAGAAAGAATGTTAGTTCTCTCAGAGGGGCAAGAGAAAGAGATCTGAGGAGGACAGACAGAATGGGCAAAAATGTAGAAAGAAAATCTGCATGGGGTAAAGTGGAAAGACGGAAAGGGATGTTGGAGAAGTCAAACCCAGCCCGCAGGCCTACCTCTGTAGTGCTGCAAATACAGCTACCAGCTCTAGGTGGCTTGTTTGTTTGCTTGTTTGCTTTTGAGAGGGCGTCTCTACATAGTCCTGGCTGACCTGGAATTCGTTATGTAGTCCAGGCTGGCCTTGAAGTTGCCACCATTGTCCAGCTTCTGCCTCCCAAGAGCGTGGGTTAAAGGCATGCAGCACCACATCCAGGAGCAATTCCTCTCTGTTGCTGGACAGAAGAAAGCTAGTGCCACCCCTGGCATGGGGCTGTATGAGCAGGAGACTCTGCAACAAATACATAAGGGTAGAAAGAGGGAAGGGAAGGAAGGGAGCAGCACGTGGGTGAACAAAACGTGAAGATCTTCTCCACCCACTGCTACCTGGGTGGCTGGGATGCGTCATTTAAAGGGTCAGAATCTGGTCTGCTCAAGAAGCTGGGTGGGAGTTGGGTAAAAGAGGATCCTCTGTGGTGACCCTTCCAGTTGGAGGTGTCAGAGACAAACAATCTGTGTTCATACCTCTCTAGGTGATGTCAGCCTCTGTTGGGATATTCAGTGCTGTGTTAGTGTGTGTTCGATACTGAAAGAAAAATAAATAAATCAAGAACGCTGCTGCTGCCTGGATTCTCCGGCTCTAAGTAAATGAGAGCCAGACGCCCAGTTCCTCGCCACTCTATCAGATGGCTCCATGGAGTAATTAGAATGCTTTATGGCAGAGACTCATGGATTCTCATCGTACCCTAGGAGGGAAATACTCAAGATCATTACCCTCCCCAGGCCCAGGGAGGGCCATAACACTCTCTCCATGTGCTCATCCTGACAACACCTGTCCCCAAACACACTGGAAGGGGAGAGCCAAGCCCAGCCACACACTCAGGAAAGATGAAAGCTGGAGCCAGGTGTCTAGGAAGGGACCACAGTGATGGAGGGAGGGTCCCAGTGAGATGCCTCAAGGCAGAAGGGACTGAGCTAGGCATTGAGAGAAGTGGGAAAGCAATGACAAATCCCAGAACTCCTAGGAGGAAAAGGGGCAGAGGGGGAGCACGAGGGCTGACTGAGGCCACCTGGGGACCTGGCATAGAGTGGAGACAGAGTGACACCATGAAGAGGAGATGAGGATGGGGTAGACCCAAGGGCTCTGCGTGGAAACCTCAGGAAAGTATCTTCCAGCTCTCTGTTGCTCATAGAAGCCTTCCTCATTTGGGGACAAATCTTAAGGCCTCTTCATCCCTGGAAATGATGGCCTTAAGATTCACATTAATCTATGCTATTGATCAGTAGCTGAATTCTGGAGAGGGAAGTTAAGTGACCCAAGGATCCAGAGTGAGGAGTTTCTGGGATGGGATCCAGGAGGGCTGCCTCTCACTGCTAAGGACCTTCGTCCCCCTCTTTCAAGTCTTTCTCACACTTGACAGGAGCCGGATTGATGGGTCGACAGGCACTTGTTTTTATGCTCACATTCCACTCACTCCTTCTCTGGTCCAAGTTAGCCAGGAAGCTATCAAGTGCTGGGACCACATGTTGGGCATCGTGTGGGGCCTAACACAGGACTAGAGGATGGTGCTGTCCAGCTTGACAAGACCATGTGCAAAAGGCTGGGGCATAGCCGCAAGATATGGAAATTTTTAAACAAGACACACCAAACCTCCAAGAAGTTTGGAGATGTCCATGAAAGAGGCCCTGGGAACTTGCCAGAGGAGCATGGAAGAAAGATGAGGAAGGAATGAGGAGGAAGAGGGGGTAACAATTAGCATCTATTGCTATCATTGAAGGCCTCACCCACTGTTGCAGAATATTTGTTTAACTATGTAAAGATGTGTTGCTATTTTACCATGCCTGCCTAAAGCACCTGATTTAGTGTAATAAGAAGCCAAATGGCCAATAACAAGGAGGGAGACGTTGGCAGGACTTACAGGCAGGGGGCATAAGTAGAAGGAGGAATTTAGGCTTGGGGAAAGAAAACAAAAAAAGACATTAAGGAGACACCAGGGTCCAGACAGGCAAACACAGAAGAAGCAGGGAAGCAGGAATGCAGAATGGAAGGAAGGTCAAAGCCCCAGAGCAAAACATAGATGAATAGAAACAGAGTAAATGACGTTACAAGAGCTAGTGGGACGAGGCCGAGGTAAAGCTGAGCATCCACAGTTAATAATAAGTCTCCTGTCTTCATTTGGGAGCTGGTTAGTGGCTTCAACTACAAACAGCGCCCAATGTGGAGCCCAAATTCCATCATGGGGTCTTAGAAAACAGAAAAGCAAGCAAACAAAAGGATATGTCTCCTCTAAGAGGCGCTGCTATGCAGCAGAGCACTTGCGCATCTGGCATGCCAACTAGAAACAGCAAGTTAAGGAAAGAAACCAAAAAACCAAAACCCTGCCTCAATGCAGGCACCAGATTCCCAGAGCTGGAGCAGATAAACGTAGCTCTTGGCCAGGCCTGTGGGCTTAGAGCTCTGCTCTCATGAACCCAAGGAGGGGGCAGAGCCAACCATCAGAGCCACATAGTGGAAGGCCTAGCTGCCACTTAGAAGTTTAAGGTTTGGCTCATGCAGTCAAAGAATGCCACAGGTGCACAGTAAAACAGGTCCAGACTTCTAAAAGGAAAAAGGCTTTAAACAGGTTACAGTGCGCGTAAGTGCTTAATAAACAAAAGAAAATGGGTATAGACAAGAGAAAAGCTGGTTTAAAAATAATTAAGCAAAGTTTTTGAAGAAAGAGTAAATTAATATAAAAATAAGCCACATAAAGACGGGAAATAGCCGGAGAGTCTGGATACTGTTGTGTTGTGGAGTTTGAATGTTTTGAATGCTGGTAAGAGGCATGGGACTGTAAAAGGGCCTGCTGAATGAAACCAGCCTAGGTACTTTAGGGCTGTGTTAACCTCAAAATGGAAGTCAGAAAATGTACTGAGTTGGGGAAGAGGTTATGCTTTGTTTCCACGGGGAATGCAAGGCTGTGGTTTCCTTCAAAATGTATTAATAGAGACCAGATTTGATTGGGGGAGACCTCCAGAGAATCTGGGCTACAAACACAAAGAAATAAATCTAGAGAAACTACAACATGGGTGGCACATATGGTGATCCCTTGACACGGGGACAGCTCTAAGACTAGATGAGACCGTGATAAATCTGGTTGGTTACAAAATCCTCATGTGATGGGAGATGTTATTCTGTAAATATGTTTCTCATACTGGTTAATTAATAAAGCCCTGTTGGCCAATAGGAAACTAGATAGGCAGGACTAGAAAACTAAAAAGAAAAAAGAGGAAGTAGTTAGGAGGAGTCAACATGGAGAGCTTGGAAAAAAAAGATGCAGGCGGCGGCTCCCCGGTAAGATGACCACATAAAAATACTTAGATAAATAAAAATGGGTTAATAATTAAGACAGAGCTAGCCCATAAACAATAATGGTAACTGGCCAACAGGATTGTATCAAATACAGAGTCTCAGTGTGTTATTTGGGGGTGGCGCAGCTGTGGGCCCAGATCAGCAGTGGGCAGGCTGGCGGAAAACAAGCTACACTCATGGCTTATTATTCCATGCCATTCTTTCATATGGCATTGATAGAGGTTTGGTTATACACTTCAAACATAAAGTTGACAGATGTCTTTTACCTGCTCAAACATAATCTTTGGTTGGCTTGTGTGTAACACACAGCCCACACTGTGTTACTGCTGATGTGTATGTTACCTTTGAAAGTTTGTGTGTTTTCAGAACAAGGGGACCAGACACCAGGTGATCCAGCCTCTCAGAATACCTCTGTTTCAGTTTCCTCAGAGTTCTGCGTTCAGAACAACCTCAAGGCTGCTAGCTGAGCTGGTCCAGCTTCACAGACTACTCTAGCCAAGACTTCAGACAAGCTCTACGCTTTCCCATTACACAGCGACTAGACAACAAATTCTGTAGCCAGCTTTCTTAGGACTTTACCATTATCTCAGTTTTCTACTCCTGCACATCTGTGGACTCTGCTTGGAAGGAGATGCACTTGTGCCTGGTATCCCTTAGACTCTGAAACTTGGCAACATAATGGTGAACCCCAATAAGCTCAACCCCGTGCAATAACCACAAGGCCATCGGTCCCCACACAAGCCCAGTATGACTTGAATGGATTACCCGGGGACTTTGTTGTCATTTGGATTAATATTGGCCATGAGCATAACCAGGAATCATAAATAGTCACTCCACGAGAGAGTGATCCACAGCACGGCAGACAAGGAATGGAGTATCTTCTTTTCTCTTCCCATCAGTTAGGAGGAGCCATGTCAAATGGAGCCACACAGGGTATGTGAGGACCCTGCTGTCAGCAGATGCTTGCTAGCAGCTGATCGGGGGTTCAGGGAGCATGGTGGCTGTTTCTTCTCAGCTCGATCGCGTTTTCACATAGGTGATTGATTATCATCGAGTGGCACGGGATGCATCAACCTTTCCACCCTGTTTGAAAGATCAAGATGAGACATACAAGAGCTGGGGGTCACCCAGCCGGCTGCTCCGAGGACAACCAAGTCTCCAGACGTCCATATCTAAAAGTCTGTTTGCTCAGCAAGCACCTGCACTGAGTTGATGCTTTGTATACTTGCTCTTCCAAATGAGCAGCCCGGGTGAGACTGGGAGCAGACTGGCCTAAGCGAGGGAGGCAACGGGCTCAGCCAGAGGGCCAAGCGCTACTCGAGTACTTGCTTTAGCATTTGGGAAGCTTCTCCCATCACCGCTTTTGCCAACCCTCTGCATCTAAAATTCCTTTACTGGGAGACAGGAGTGGAGTGTCCCCAGACACTCGCACTGCTTTCCAAGGGGATTTTTCTGTGGACAAGAGGCCACCCAAGCGGGATGTACATGAACAGTTCTCCGTCTGCATGCTACCTCCTTACCAACTTCTTGCAAGCACCTCTCGCTTCCGTTCGGGCCCCACTTCAGCCAGAGCACTTGACCTCCTTGAGCACAACTTTCCCAGCTCCTTGGTCAAACATTTGTGCTCTTCTAAGTTCCTTTTTTGATGGGAGATGTCATTCTGTAAATATGTTTCTCTTATTGGTTAATGAATAAAGCACTGTTGGCCAATAGGAAGGCAAGATAGGCGGGACTAGGAGACAAGGAGGATTCCTGAAGGAGTAGAGATAGAAGACAGAGAGAGGTGAACGCCAGCCCCTCTCTCTGGTAAGATGAGACCACGTGGAAATACTTAGATTAATAGAAATGGGTCAATCATTAAGACAGAGCTAGCTGATAAGAAACAAGTAACTGGCCAACAGCATCATATCAAATACAGCGTCTCTGTGTGTTATTTGGGGCTGGCATGGCGGTGGGACCAAACCGGCAGGGAAAAAACTACTCATAACACTTTTTGTTCTGTTTTCTCCTCAATGTCATCTTCTCTAGTCTTCATAGCAGCAATTTAGTTGGAGCAAGGAGGGGTGGAAAGGTTATTCTGAGTCTAGTCTGCCTGTCCCTGTGCCACAGGGGCTTTCTTCCTTGGATTCGGCAGATGAGGTGGCATCGGGAGCCAGGAAGGGCAGAAGCCACACTGAACAGGCAGAACACCAAAGAGCAGTCAGACTTGTTTTGTGAGAGGGAGAAAACTCAGAGCATGAGAGCAGGGCAGATGGTTCCCTGTCTTCCCCCGGAGAAGACAGCCGGGAGACACCCATAGCCTCCTGCTTATTGTCTGGCTTCACACCGTTACTAGGGGTGGTTTTTTCTCCTCGCTACCCTCCTACACAAGAGTCTGTGCTACCTGACACCAAATGGCACATCTCTCAGGCTTTCTGTTCAGTTACCCCCACTTCCTACCCCCATATCAGAGCCAACCTTAGACTCATCATCTAAAGGCTGATGCCAAATGATACCAACCTCCCGTCCCCTAGTGGTGCAAACTAAGGCAGCCACCCCTCCTGGCTGTCCACACCTGCCATGCAATAGATGGCAGTTGTAAATAATTAAGGAGAATCATTTTGTAATGTCCTGACCCCTGAATATTACCCATCACTCACTGTGATCCCCCTTGCTCCCTCCTCATCTCTCTCCCCCTGACAGCTCAGTCTTCCCTCCTAGGCTGACACTGTACACCCACCAACTGACTCCCGAATATTTCACAGCTGAATCATGCTTCTGACACTACTTCCATAATACACTGGAATCGTTTGAACAACTGGAATAGGGTGACCTTGATGTTCCTGTGTCAGCAGTCAGGCAATGCCCAAAAGCTCTCCTATGAAGGAGATCATCCCAAAGAGCAGCAGGGTTAGAAGGGAGACTCTGGCAAGGTAGGCAGCCTTCCCCTCCAGGATCTTTACTCCCAGGGAGAGCTCCCGAGAGCTATTACCAGCTGCTCAGGGAGCCTGCCAGGGCTGGATCCCACTCTTCACTGTGCAGAATATCTACTGAGGACTGTTTACAACATGTCAACTCCTGGATAGCTTGGGCTTTTACGTGTCTTATGATAGAATGACAGCGTCTATGCATTTTATAGAGCAGAATCTGGTTTCTCTGTTACCTTTCATAGTTTTAACACTTCTATTGAGAACTTGCCAGATCAAGATTGGAATATAAGCTGCTGAGGTGGGGTATGTCAAGTGTCTGTTTGGGGTTACAGGATAGAGAATCCCTTGAGCAATGGAGATGCTCAATTAAGAGTTGATGGATGTGAAATAAAGCATGAAAGACTTGGTCTGGGGAGGTACCATGACCAACCAAACATTTTAGAAGGGAACCAGGAAGACATAAATAAATAGAAAAGGGTGAGAAAGGACAGTGTAACCAAGATAGCTTTGGATGGATGGACGGGAGGGCAGATGGACGGACAGACAGATGGATATTGTGAACAAGACAGAAAGGTGGAAGAAAGAAGCAAGGCCATGGGGGACAAGAAGAACTGGAGATTAAACAGACAGAGAGCTTGGAGCCTTGAAAGGCAGGCAACTGCTTCAAGGTTGTCCCCAGGCATGCCATGGCTCAATGATCTGCCTGCAGCCCCGCACGCAACCGCCAGGGCTAAGATCTGGCCTCCTCATTCCACCCACTGCCTCCACAATGCTCCTTTGCCCCTAAGCCATCAATCCCAGCCCCAAACAACACAGAGCCTCCTAGATTCTGAATCTGAGCAGAGATTGGGTCAATGAATAGCACATTTCTAGGATGTAGTCCCTCAGATTCCAATGCAGTAAACTGTACCCAGGAATCTGTATGCTGTTATCAAACTGACTGATAATTTCAGATTACCAAGTGACAGCTTGATATTTGTGTGTCTACATTTTGAGATGGTTAGGCTGAGTTAATTAATCCATCATCTCACATGCATTAACTATTTTTTGTGATACAGACATTTTCTTGCACTGTACAAACATTACTACTGGCAATACACATGACAGTACCATTACCATTGTCACCTAAAGGTTCTGGTTGCCTTCTTAGAAGAAATAAGAGGACCTGAAACCACATGGCCCAACAGCAGCATGTCATCAATAGCTGTGGTCACTCCCAAGGGTCATCTGCTTAAAGCATGAAACAATGTAATGCAGATGGCTGGTCTGTGGCCAGGGTTACCTGAGAGTTTCCTGCAATAAGAAGGAAGAACCCCACAAGAAACGGCTGGCAATGCTAGAGACAGAATGCCAGCTATGTGATTTTGTTAAAATCAATTTTTTCCAGCACAGTTATAGGCATGCAACCAGTACTCAATAAATCTCTGCAGTGGGACTAGGGGATGTACTTGCCTAAGTCACACAGACAATGTGTTTGATCTCCATCATGGAAGAGAGACAGAGAGAGGGGGGAAGGAAGGAAAATGGACAGAGAAATGGAAGGAGGGAGGGAGGGGAGGAAGGAAGGAGGAAAGAAGGGAGAGAGGAAAGGAGAGAAGGAGGGAGGGAAGGAGGGAGGGAGAAAGGGAGGGGTCTTAGCTCTGCTATGGATCTGATTAACCTACACCTGACTGGATCTGTGGTCACTTCAATACCTAGCCCAGAACCCTGCCCACAGATATCTCAGGTCTAGGCATTGCTGTGAACTTTATACCCCTTCCACAATCCTTACAGGAAGCAGGAAGTTACCTTCCCAATCCTTCACCTCCCCCTTCTTCTTGGGTAGTGGAAGCTATAAAGCATAAGGCTCCTTGGGGTGCAGCCTAAGTGTGATTATGAACCCTATTCAGTAGTTTTTGAGTAAGACAACAGGAAAAACAAATTGCTTTTCCCCCCAGTTTGAGCCCAAATAATGCCAGCGCCGAGATTTGAAGACTCTGGGCCCTGGTGAGAAGCTGGGATAATTACTCTGACAAGCTTCCAGAAGATTGTGGAGAAGTAATGACTCCGTAAACAACCCACAGCATCCTTCCCTCCCGGGCCCTGCGGATTTTTGTGAGGTTCTTACTTATTCTGTTTTGCAGATCCCACCCTTGGTGAGGTTCTTACTTATTCTGTTTTGCAGAAACCCCAAAGCCTGGGCTTCAGGATTCATTTTGGCCTTTATAAGCCCACCTGAGTTCTCTAACCATCTGTTTCTCAGGCACCCAGCACAGTCCTCAGCCTCTCCTCATAACATAGGAATGAGGAGTGAGCTAGTAACACTTAATTTTCATTTAACCCTGTGTTTATCTAGCACAAGAATCGCTATGTTCATTCTTACTGCAAGGTGATAAACATTAGTAAGAGCTGGTGTCCGTCCTGGTGTCCGTCCTTCCTCAGCAATAGGCTTGGTGGCATAGAGACAGACTCCCCGGGGCAGGAAAGTCCGGCAAAAGCCACAGGAGGAACATAAGGCCTGTGCAGGCAGGAGCCGGAAGAAACATTATCTAGGAGATTCACAGTGGAAGGGAGGCTCTTCAACTTGGGCTCTGTGGGTGAATGGCTTGGATAGACAGGACAAAACAGCTTCAAAAGGGACCAAGGTCACAGCACAGCAAGCTGGGGAGCTGGAATCTGAATTCATTTTTACTCCAACACCTATGGCCTCCCATTGGTCCTCAGCTGCTTTGACTGTCAGAAACATGAGCCAATGGGGGAACAGGCTGAGGGGGGGGGAGGTAAGGGAGGGGATTCATGGCCTGCTGTGGACGTCTCTCAACAACTCCAAGCTGTGAGACCTTGACAAGTTGCTTTACCTCTGGGTCTTCCTCAGCCAGAAAACCCACCCTGCGGCTGTGACTAGAGAAGTACCGTGATTCTCAGCAGGCAAGGGTGCTCGCTGCCAAGATTGGGAAGCCATAGAAAACAAGGTCCTCCATCCTCCACAAGACATGTCTGTGACCCACACACACACACACAAAGAGAATCTTAAATGAATAAAATAAATAAGTAGAAATAAATGTAAAGGGATGTTTTAAAGGAGAATTATTTTTTAAAGCAGGTATGGTGGGGTCAGAGAGATGACTCAGCTGGTAAGGATAGTTGCTGTTCTTGCGTAAGACTCAAGTTCGGTTCCCAGCACCCACATGACAGCTCACAAACATCTGTAAATCCATTTCCAGGGAATCGAAAGTCTTCTCCTGGCCTTTGCAGGCACCAGACATTCATGTGGTACTCATACATGCATGTAGGAAAAACACTTATACATTCACAGAAAATTAAATGTCTTTCTGCCTTGGTTAGGGTTTCTATGGCTGTGAAGAGACACCATGACCTCAGCAACTCTTACAAAGAAAACGTTTAACTGGGGTGGCTGGCTTATAGTTCAGAGAGTCAGTCCATTCTCATTATGGTGGGGAGCATGATGCGGAGCATAGCGGGAGCAGAGCAGGGAGCAGGCAGACACAGTGCTGGAGAGGCAGCTGAGAGTCCTACCTCTTGCATGCAACCAGAAGTCAACTGAGACAGTGAATGGTATCTTGAGCATAGGAAACCTCAAAGCCCACCCCCACAGTAACACACTTCTTCTAACAAGGCTATATCTGTAAGACCCGTGAGAGCGTGGTCCCTTGCGCTCCCACTCAGGAAAGGCGCCCCCCCCAAATCACTCACGAGAAGCGGTCTTGATGCAAACGAATAAGGTCCTTTATATTCCAGTGCACTGGGGCCATCAGCCATACGCCATGCAGGGTAGAGGACTGAGGAACGTCCGGTACAGAATTGAGACAGCTTTTATAGGGTTACAACAAAGCCCGCGCACCGTGAACCAATCACTTCATAGCATCCAGTGCGGACCAATTAATTTAAACTATCCAAGCCCGAGCTTAGCTCAGGAAGTCTGCTTTCGCACAGGCTTCTGGATGTGGTGACAAGGCTCATTTCCTGTGTTCATTCACTCACAGGTTGTCGCAAACATTAAAGTGGGTGACCGTCAGCTTGGGATTTAAGACTCCCAGCTTTCTGGGGTCATTGGAGAATAGGCTAAATTTTTTCATCCTAACATATCCACTCCACCAAAGCCACACCTCCTAATATTGCCACTCCCTATGAGATTATGGGAAGCAATTACATTCAAATTACCACACATCCTTTAAAAAAAAAAGTCACAGTGACTCACGCCTGTAATCTCAACATTTAGAAAATTGAGAAAGGGGTATTGCCTCAAGTTCAAGACTGTCCTGGCCTACACACTCTGTCTCAATATATATACACACATACATATGCATATACATATACATACATACATATATTAATCAGCAGAGCCCTTTCTTCAACATGAGATAAATGAACCACAATAAAATAACTACAGCTGAGACTTGCTGTCTGATGCTGAAGTGACAAGAGGAGAGGGCAGAGGCCCCGATGCTGCATACAGGCACTTCAGTCCCCACGATACATTTAGGGAGCAGAGTGAGCTGGGCAGAGCAAGCACATGGCCACCCGGAGGCTGAACTGGATGCTGAGCCCCAGTGTGGCGTCTCACTCAAAGCCTGTTATGCCGCCATTTCTATCTTCTTGTCTTCTGAAAGGGAACTAGTCTAATACTTCATTTAAGATGGCACATTTACAGCAAGCTATCAGACACAGAAGTTAAGGTTCATAATGGCAATAATCCCCCACATTGGCCCGTGTTGAATGGGAGAGTGCTAGGTAGGCAGTTATAAATGCAGGCTTTATTACACCACAGTGCAAGGCGAGAGAAATAATGTTGCCGGGAGAGCATCCATCCCCACATTTCCTTACTTTTGCTCGTCTTAATTTGCAACTTAATGTGGCATTATCATAATTTTTTGCATTATGTAATGATTAAAGTGAGGCATATCATATTTATTGATTTATTTGATTTATTTAAAATGTAACCATTGCCCCAGGGCAGGTGCATGTACAAAATACAAATGCAACAGTTAAATTGAATCCAGCAAATAAATTCCCTATTAAGAAAAGATATTTTAGAATTGTCAAGATGATAAGAAATGCCTTCCTGACAACATCTGGAAAGAAAGGATATTAAGAGGTCATCTAGTCCAACCCTCTGCCTCAGGCAGAGTTGCTCCTAATCCCCCAAGACTGAGAACCAACTAGTTTCTCTAACAATTCTAGAATGAACTACTTCTTACCCCATTCTCTCATCTGCCTTCAACTCCAAGACCAGCATGCCTGCCCTGCATCTTGGAGACCTCTTTTTCCTTAGAATTCATGCTCAGTCTGTAATCACCACATTCTTAAAGACAGTTGCACAATCCATCTCTCTTCAGCCCTTCCTCATGCCTTGCATCCTAAAAGGCTCATACGAGAGCATCGGGATCTCACTGTAGAGTCTCCATTTTCCAGGGAGAACAACCAGCGTCACTCAGTTCCTTGAGCAATCTTTCCCATTTCTGAATCTCTCTTCAAACTATCAACCCAGGGGGTCTGTGCTGTGACTGTCTCACTCGCTGTGACCTTGTCCCCAGGATATAGCGGAATGCACAATTCTAATATCCTCAGCACATAGGGAAGGGGAGAGGGGGAGAGAGGGTAGTGGGGGAGGGGAACAAGAAGGAAGAATGGGAAGATGAGAAGAAGGGCAGGGGAGAGAGATGGAGGGGATAAAGGGAGGAGAATGGAGTAGGGGAGATGGAGACAAGTAACCAAATTATCCAATCATGTCTTCCCACTGCTTTTCAAGAAAAACCCCAATTGGTGTCTCTCTGCTGGAGTGTTCCTTATCGTCACTAATAATGATTGCTTTTCCTCAAAGTTCCTTTGATCTGCTTGGAAGTGTCTTATTCTCCAGGGGCTGTGTAGCCAGAGGCCGCACAGGAGCAGCCTTTAGGGATACAGCCTTCCTCTTGCTGGGATACCAGGGCTGGGAGAGCAGCTGGGAAATCAGAGCCCGTAATGGGCTCCTGATCTCTGTCCCCTGACTTTCCCAGGATGTCTGGCCCTGGCCACAGAGGCTTCGGAAGGTCGGTCCTTTGTTGAGATAGGATAGAGACTATCTCAGGCAAGGCTGAGGTGGAGTTTGGTGAGAAGGAGAGAAACTTCTAGGTGAAGAAGTCATGGCAAAGAGAACACTGTTGTGGGAGTAAAGTAATCTGAGAAGTTATGATAGGGGAGCCTAGAACTTGCTGACTTCTGAGAAAGTTAGACTAAAGCCCCAGGGCAAAATCTCCATGACAAAAGTCAACAGAAAGAAATAGAAACTCTTACAATTTAGCTTTGAAGAAAGAAAGAAAATAACACCCAAAGAGGACAGTTGCACTCTGAGAACAGCTGCTTAAATTAAAAAGATTCAGGGGTGGACAGGTTTTTCAGTTCATCGAAAACTCAGTATGAATTAATAAAGCAATATAATTGTCCCCAAAAAGCTAATTAAAATCCTTATGTGGTATTAATACGAATTTAGCTTCTGTGTTGAAAGAGGTGAAGCTCCCACTGTGTGGTCTGTGCATTAGAGGGGCCATACCCATGCTTCTGCTTTCTTCTTCTGGCCTTGCTGGTTTAAAAGGAGCATTGAATTCAGCACACATTTGGAGAGACAGAGAAGACATGGGGGACTTCCTTCCCTAAGCAGTACTGGAATTAGAAATTCCTGGACTTCCTTCAAGGAATTTCAGTGTTCTTTGCTTGAGCTGATTCCTTTGGCTCCCGACGGCTTCATCTCCTCTCTGGCTTCCTGGGACTTCACTGAGGTACATTGTAGGTGGGCCGTTCAGTGGTCAGAGTGGCAGGGGTCAGAAGCCGTGCTCCTGCCATGCCTCCCTCTGATGGAGGAGGCTGCCTTGCACCTCCCACCCTCTAAACATGGCTCTCAAAGCTCCATGGTCAGTTCTCTGGGCCTTGGACTTCCCTCAACTTTCTGGCTCATTGCTTGAACATAGCTGGGACCGGAAGGAAACCTGAGCTCCATGTCATTGCAATGCCAGGCTCCTTTTCCATGTGAGCTTCCATTGTGGGCAGTTAATGGAGTAATCAGGAAACCCAGAGGGTTGGAATTGGGGTACAGCTCCCTAACCATAATCAGACAGGAAGAACTTTCGTTCTGTAGCTGTGGGGAAATATGAACTCTCTGATCACAAGGACAGTCACCTACTTCTATTGAATATATAACAAGACAGTGTTTCTCTCTGCTCATTCCATGGGCATATCTTCAACACCCTGTGTCTGCTCCTTCCTTTACCGGGAGTATAAACGCGAATTAAGCACAATTTGATATTTGTTTCAGGAAAGGAGGTATAGATAGATGGGATCCCCCCTTTCCCGTGCCACCATGTTCCCAGTCCAGGGACTACCATCCTGACTGGGGGGGGGTGTGCACCACCTGGGATGGGCACAGCCTTTTCCAAAGAAGGAGGAAAGACACCGAGCAGGCCCAGCATGGCAAGGAGAGCCACGCTGCGGGTCTTTACCAATCCTAGGAGCTCATGGCAAGAGAAGCTTCACAGACTTGCGAGGAGGGCTTTGTATTTTCTGGCTCCTCCCCCAGGAAGCCTTCTTCCTGAGCCATGTCCACTCCCAAAGCGTGGTGATGACATCAAGGCCCACGTCCTAAAGCTTGTCAACGTTACTTTGGGCAAAAGAGGGTCTTTGCAGAGGGGTTAAAATATCTTGAGATGAAGAGAAAGACCTGGGGTGCTGGGGTGCAACCTGTGTATCCCACACAGAAGGCCCAGGGTCTCTGTGATGATTGACAGAAGATGGACAGTAGGAAGGCTGTGAAATCAGGGACAGAACCGGGAATGGTGAGGCCATGGGCTGAGGAAAACAGTGAGAGGTAAAGAAAGGTTTCTTTCCTCCAGGGGGAGAAAAGCCCCATGAACCTACACACTTCATCCCAAGAAAGCCCAGAACCGTGAGAGGCAAACTCTTGTTTGTTTGTTTGTTTTTAAGACACCGACACAGACTTGCTTCAGCCATCACAGAAGTCTAATTCGGATCTGTCAGCGTGGTCTCAGGTCCCCTGGGATCCTTCTGTTACCACCAGTGAAAATAGCAATGGCCAAAACTAACATCCGAATGGGGCTAAGAAACGTTTTCCACTGTTTAGCTGTTTACATTTCTCATATTAATTTTTTAACTTTGTGGGTGTGAGTGCACGTGTGTCCATGTGTGTCCCTCTCAGGGATGGGGGAGGCCAGTGTTAATGACTTTTGTCTCTCTCTACCTTATAGGGTCTCACTGACTCTAGAAGCCACCAATTGGCCAGGCAGTCTGGATCTGCCTCTCTCTGCCTCCAAGTGCTGGAGTTACAGGCACATGCCATTACATGAGGGGTTGTTGTTGTTGTTGTTGTTGTTAATATGGGTGCTGAAGAACTGAACTCAAGATCCTCAAGTTTGTGTGGCAAGAACTTTATTAACTGAGGCATCTGTCCACTTTCCTAAAATTAATTTTTAAAGCGCTCTGATGATCTAATGAGTTGGGGTGTTTACTCAACTGTTTACATGAGTGGGGGCTTTCATATCATAAACTTTCCTCCCTGTGTAGTGAGGACCACAAAATAACATTCATGATAACACATGAAGGGGGTTTCCAAAGACCTGCATACATTTCTGGGTAGCGCATCCAAGATCATGAACATACGGATCAAGATTCACTGGACAAGGCTCAATATAGGTTAATATAATTTTATTCGGGGAGAAGTCACTTACACAAGAAACACAAGATGACCACTGCAAGTTTCAGCTCCAAAGATCCACACAGGCTTCTCTCTGCCACCAGAGGGGAACCAAGAGATAGGGAGCTCGGTCTGACCCCAAACCTAATCCTACTCTGTATCAAGTCTGTACCTATGACCACACCCAAGTAGGCGTGGTCAGCGCTAGGGTGGGAGAGGGTTGGAAGGGGGGGGGATATGTCACTCCACAAAATCTTTTACCTAAGGAAGTACCCATAGCCTGGCAGCAGAGCTGGTCAGGGCCAGGACAGGAGAGGTTGTGGGAGGACTCAGGTTGGCCAGGGTATTTTTAGGGACATCCCTTCTGTCCAGAGGTCTGGGCATCTACCTCATCCTGAAAGCACACGAAAACATGTCATCACGTCACTCTTTCTACCTCTGTCTCCTCTCCTGCCCACCCCAGCTGCCATCTCAGCCTGCTCCTATCCTGTCTCCAAGCTACAAAGGGATGCCCAGTCACAGAGCTGGTCAGCTGGGATTCGGGCTGAGAGAATTACCCGTAAAAAAGGAGAGGAGGCAGAATGAAGCCCCGAGGGCTCAATCTTTCCTTTCTGTGGTGACAGCAGATGGGGGAAGGGCTGCTTCATGAAAACCAGATTAGCTGGGCCCCTGGACCAGCGAGGGAGGGGGAGAAGGGTGGGGAGGCACAAGCAGGCTAGAAGAGAGGCTGGCTCTGCCTGAGCCTGTGAGCCTCTGAGCAGACACCTCCAATGGCTTGTGTTTACTCACCCTGCCCAGTGCACCCCTAGAGAGAAGAGCACACTCACACAGGTACACTCCAAACACACAAGCCCTCAGCCTTGAGCCGGTGGGCTGTGATGTCCATCTTAGCTGTTGGCTTGGTTGCATTAAGAGGTACACATTAGCAAAAGCAGTTAGGAAGGTGTGTGTCTCCGAGTGACAGCCGGAGTGTTTCCAAAGGGTGACTAATTGGGAAGAGTTGTCCTGGAGCAGGCACAGGGAAAGCCAATGGAATAAAAGGGGAACAGGGAAAGCCAATGGAATAAAAGGGAAACAGGGAAAGCCAATGGAATAAAAGGGAAACAGGGAAAGCCAATGGAATAAAAGGGGAACAGGGAAACCCAATGGAATAAAAGGGAAACAGGGAAACCCAATGGAATAAAAGGGAAACAGGGAAAGCGGGCATTTGTCTTCTCATGGCTTGCCGGCGTCACCATCGCTCAAGCTGCTGTCCACCACACTTTCTCCACCACCCTGGAACAAAACCTCTGAGGCCGTAAGCCAAACAAACGCTTCCTCCTTTTACACTGGTTCTCTCAGGCATTCTGTCAGAGCAGACAAGGTCTGACTAACACACAAGCACATCCCACGGAAGGCAAAGGCTAGGCCCAGAAGCCTGTTTCTTCCGGTCGTCTTCCCAGTGCTGTCTGCCACCAGCTGTGCGCGGTCAAACAGATTATTATTTTCAATCCACACCAGTCTCTGGTCCAGGCTGCTCGTTTGCTGTCTCTGGTCCAGGCTCCTCGTTTGCTGTAAATCATGCCAATATCCCTTCAATGCTTTAAACCAACGAATCTGCCCTTTCTACTGCTGTAGCCTGGCCCCAAGCCGTGGAGTCCACAGGGACAGTCTTTCCTCTCCTCCCTCCATCATTGGAACCCAGTCTGAAGGGTCCTTCAAAGCCAAGCCATGCCACTTAGCTCAGAGCCCTGCCAGGCCTTGTTTAGGACACCCATTGCCCCTCTGGTCTCCTGCCTACCACTCCCCTCATGCCCACTTCCCAGGCCTCCTTGCCTTACCTCACCCCTGTCAGTCCAGAGTCTAGCTCAGAGCATCTGCTGGGCTCTCCCAGGAATGAGTTATCCCCACCCCCGCCACCACGCCACGATGCTGCAGGGCTCTCCCCTTACGAGTCTCCCATTCCACGAGACCCTTTCCTACTTAAAGTGCCACATTCTTCACTCCATCTCTGGTCCTCTCTGGACCCCTCCTCTGCTTGGTTTTTCTTTGCATAGCTGTTGAGGTAGGTGTGTGTGTGTGTGTGTGTGTGAGTGTATGTGTGTGTATGTGTGTATGTGTGTGTATGTGTATATATGTGTATGTATATGTGTATGTGTGTGTGTGTCTGTGTGTGTGTATGTGTATATGTGTGTGTGAGTGTGTGTATGTGTGTGAGTGTGTATATATGTGTATGTATATGTGTATGTGTGTGTGTGTCTGTGTGTGTGTATGTGTATATGTGTGTGTGAGTGTGTGTATGTGTGTGAGTGTGTGAGTGTGTGTGTATGTGTGTGTGAGTGCGTGTATGTCTGTGTATGTATGTGTGTGAGTGTGTGTGTATGTGTGTGTGAGTGTGTATGTGTGTATGTGTGTATGTGTGTGTGAGTGTGTGTATGTATGTGTGTGAGTGTGTATATGTGTGAGTGTGTATGTGTGTACCCTGGTTTATTTATTGTTTGCTTTACACTTTCAACCAGTGTGTGACTCCCATGAGTACAGACATTTTAGTCCATATTCTTCATTGTATCTTCATGATTCTAGAATAAGGATGACACGTGAAGATACTCCAAAAACACTTGCTTTGATCTTGTTTTGATCCCAGTGAAGAGAGAGGTGTGACAAGTCACTTACTAGCACTCATGCCAGCTCCGTGGAGGTGTGAGCCAGTCTGAGGACAGCTATGATGCTCAAAGCCCTGCCCAGGCCACCTGAATGAGGGTTGGGACTGAAGAGCACAGGCTGTCATCGAAGTCTGATCACACCCAGGGTTCCACACTGCCATGACTCCCAGAACACTCTGGATGGGGGTGGAGCAAGACAAACAGGTCAGAGACGTTCCCCAGCAGAGCAAGCAGAGGAGGGTCTGAAGATGGCTTTTTTTTTAAGGACACCTGGCCCATCTGCGGGGAAATTGGTGCAGTCACATACAAGTCACTGCTCGCTATCGGTAGTTGTCTAGATGGGATATAGCCACGGAATATCAAGCGTGGCTTCCGCCAACAGAGCTGATGGCGACACTCTCCACAGCTCTTCTCAGTTTTGCCTTTTCCTTTTTGTCTACATAGCTGTTACTGTGTTTGCTTGCAATAGTCTTACACGGGAAGCTGAGAGGGAGATGTATGCTGCTGTTTCCATGTATGTGCATGCATGTGTATGTGTGCGTGTACTTATGTGTGTACGTCTGTGTGTGTGTGTGTGTGTGTGTGTGTGTGTGTGTGTGTGTGTTACAGACAAGAACTTTTATGGTTTGAGTTTGAAATGCCCCTTCACAAGTTTATATTTTGAGTGTTTGTTCCCAAGCTTTGGAGGCTCCAGGAGATGAGGTCCAGCTGGTGGAAATGAGATGCCAGATAGGATTGTGAAGGCAGCTCAGACCCTGGAACAGCTTCTGCCTACTTCCTGGTACCCTGATGCAACCAGCTTCCACCGTGATTTCTGCCCAGCCATTCCTTCCCTCCTGTGATGGACTAAAAGTCTCCCAAACGTGGGCCAAAATAAATCTTTCCTTGCATCTGACTGGCATCACAGGCCTCATCAGGTCCCACATCTGATTTGAGTTAACACTTCAAGCATCTGTCTGCAAAGGCCAACCTGATACACTCCCTCTGCAGCTGGATGTGGCCCTAAGGCTTTAAGTTGGCTGAAGCTGTTGAGCCTCCTACACTGCCTGAGCTCACTGCAGACAGAAAGCATCAGTTGAGGTGGTGTCATAGCCCCCTACTCAAACAGCCCTGCGATAAAAGAGGAGGTAAAGACGACATCCTTGGAACTCCTGGGGAAATGTTTGCAGTGCAGACTGTCAGCCCTGTAGAAAAGGATCCTGTAAACATGACTCTAAAGAAGAGGAACTAACAGGGGTGGCCAGTGACAGTGTGGCAGCCACCCCCCCCCAGGCCCCTACTCAAGGATTTGTGACCTAGCTACCAGGAAAGCAGTTAGAAGTCATCACTGGAGGTAGATCTGTGTCAGCCTCAGAAAGCCACTGGGCCCTCCAGGGGCCACCACCTCTAAAGGTACAAAGGCCACAGTACAAAGGCCAGGCAGTGCTGGGCATTTCCAATCTACTATTTCAGCCACAGTGATCTCAATGGGCTCAGCTAAGCTGTGGCGATCGTCACCGATGGACGATGGACTCTCCTGCAACAGGGTTTCTTCTAGCAAAACCCCTCCCGGACTTCTGCTGCAGAGATGGACGGGTGTGGCTATGATCCACCAAGCTTTGCTTCAACCTCAGAGGTATCTGTGGCCTTGGCTCCCTGGTGTTCTCCTCTTCTCCATCCTGCCTCCTCCCTCTCAGTGGGCCCTTGACCTCTGTTTTTTAAGTCCCCCCCCCAGGAAGTGGAAAGCATCAGTCACTGCACAATTCACTGGAATCCATTGTTCCCATTACAGAGCCAAACAAAGAAAAGACGGGGTAATAATATCTGTGTCCAGATGGCAGCCAGCCCCAAGTCAAGGAATTAGGTTTCCCCTCCAGACCCTACTAACTAGGAACCCTTTCACCTTCCCTCCCCACCCCCAGACTCTGAGTACCTTTGGATCACAGGGGAAAATCCCTGATGGTGGGCAGGAAAGAGATGTACAAGGCGTGGGAGGGTGGAGCCAGGCTCAGAACACTGGTGTTCTTTTCATCCATCACTCAGCTGGATGGAGGAGCCAAGACAGCTCGCTCACGCTTGTTCCTGCTTCCTTTGTAAAGGACATAGCCTGTTTCAGCAAGGCTCGCTCTGAGGGCGGGCGGGAGTCACGGAAGTTCACATCTGACTCAGGAGGGTCAGAGGTGGCAGTTTGAGTCTGGGTCAGTGACGTTACTGAGGCCCTGGTGTCTTCCCTTTGCCCGGCTGTCTTCCTCACGACAGATTCAATTTAACACCTGCTCCCTGGTGCTGACTAGGTGACTGCCAGTGGCAACAGGGCTATGTGCGTCTCTATTTCCACCCAGCAGGCAGGAAAGAGGAAGCTTTTCCCTTGTGTGGCCCTCTGTCTGCCTGAGATCGTCATTCTTCATGCCCGTTGCTCTAGGCCTAGGGTAGTCAAAGCTTTCTTGGTCCTTTGGAGAATGAGTAGGGTGCACGTGTGACTCCATCTTCCCCAGTGAGACTTGAATGAACACCAAGTGGGAAACCTGGGTCAACTTTAAAACAAGTGGAGAGACATACCCTCTCACTGGCTGTCACCCGTCTGTGTGCAATGTTGGGAAAAACAGATGTAGTGTGTGGCCCTGGGGGACCCAGTGGGATGGAATGGTTCATCAAACTACAGACAGGAACGCCATGGAGCTGCAGAGCTATGTTCCCCAGAACTGCCCCCACTCAGGAAACCTGTTGAAGGGAGATGTCATCCTGTAAATATGTTTCTCTTATTGGTTAATGAATAAAACCCTGTTGGCCAATAGGAAAGCAAGATAGGCGGGGCTAGGAGACAAGGAGGATTCAGGAAGAGGTAGGAAGAGTCAACATGTAAGACCAATAAAACAGTGGTCCAGGCCCTCTCTCTGGTAAGATGAGACCACTTGGAAATACTTCGATTAATAGAAATGGGTTAATATTTAAGACAGAGCTAGCCAACAAGAAACACTAGTAACAAACTCCTGGAATCCAGTTGCAGAGAGGGAGGAGTGATGAGAAAAGGGGCCAAGACCAGGCTGGAGAAACCCACAGCAACAGCTGACCTGAACAAGGGGGAGCTCATGGACCCCAGTCTGATAGCTGGGAACCAGCATAGGACTGACCCAGACCCCCTGAATGTGGGTGTCAGTTAGGAGGACTGGGCAGTCTATGGGGCCCTGGTAGTGGACCAGTATTTATCCCTAGTATATGAATGAACTTTGGGAGTCCATTCCACACAGAGGGATACTCTCTCAGCCTAGGCACATGGGGGAGGGCCTAGGCCCTGCTCCAAATGTTATGACAGACTTTGAAGATCCCTCATGGAAGACCTCACCCTCCCTGGGGAGCAGAAAGGGGATGGGATGGGGGTTGGGGGGGGACAGGGGAGGAGGGGAGGGTGAGGGAACTGGGATTGACATGTAAAACAAGGTTGTTTCAAATTTAAATAAAAAATATTACCATAAAAAAATTAGAAAAGACAGTGACCTCTGGGGGCTGGGCAGCTGGATCTGCTGGTAAAAGGGCTCACCAAACAAGCATGGGCACCTGAGTTCAGATTTCCGGGATCTGCATGAAAAGCCTGGCATGATGGTATGTGTCTGTGACCCTAGCACTGGACAGCAGGAGACCCCAGCACTAGGCAGCCAAATCAGTGAGCTCTGGGTTCAGTAGGAAACCGTGTCTCAAAAACTGTGCTAGGGAATGACTGAGGAAGACCCTGGACAGGAGGTCCCCAGGGCGAAACCGTCTGCCACCGGAAGGGTGAGAGTGGACACTGTGGCACGTGCAGGGACCTTGCCTGCCTGACACTGAGACTCCGAGGACACAGGTTTCTGTGTCCTTCTGCTAAGTCAAATGTTCCCTGAAGCCACGTGCTCACTATCTGGGGACTCCGTTGCTCAGTCAATAGAGAAGTTAAATCATTCATCTGAGTAGGTCTTCAAGCTGTTTTGAGATCAAATGAACAGACAATGAAAGTGGCTGGCATTTCTAGAGGACACTTTGTACCCACCCAACCCACCCTTGTTCAGCATTTATGCATTCACTAACTCACGAAGCCCTGGCAATGCCCTGTAATGTTGGCATGTCACTTTCCCACTTACAAGGGAGAGAAGTGAAGCCCTACAAAGCCAAGCAGTTTGTCTTGGGAGGTTAATGAACTCAGGCGTGCAGAATGGAGGCTTTCTCCAGTGGGTGTCATGGAGCTCTATAACGCAGCACCCCTATCAAAAAGCCCCCCCAGAAGGCCCTGCCATAACTACAATGGCAGGATGTCATTGCTTCCTTTGTGACTTGTATGTTAATTAGAAAGGCCAGCTGACAGTCCTCTTCCAAGAATGAACCCCTGCCACCCTGTGCCCCAGGGAAGTGGGGTACTTGGGATCCCGGGCTGAAAATGGATGCCCTAACATTACAGAGAAACTTTGTGTGACTGTCCAGGCAGCAAGATTTCTCTATCAATTCTAGAGTTTATATACTATCCTTCTGAGGTCTTTGATGGAGTTATGGGTATGGTTTTCCTTAGTTATGATAAAAGATAAGTTATATATAAAACTTTAGACTCACAAAGATAGGATAAATGGTAGAATATTTTCTTTAAATGTTGCCAAGTGTTAATGAACTAAATATTGTTAACTATAGTTCTTGCTTGATAACTATTTTGATATATAAAATTTTACTACATTAAAATTAAAACCTTCCTTTATATTTAGACAGGACAGAGGAGATGATGGGAGATTTCCTTCTGCATGCTGTGAATAGGTTTCTCTTATTGGTTAGTGAATAAATGCTGATTGACTGGTAGCCAGGCAGGAAGTATAGGCGGGGCTACCAGAAATGCTGGGAAGGGGAACACAGAGAGGGAGTAGCAAGGGAGACGCCATGTAGCAGTCAAAGGAATAAAATGCCGGAGCATTACAGGTCAGCACAGCCTCGTGGAAATACATAGTTAATAGAAATAGCTAATAATTAAGAGAGCTAGCCAATAAGAATCCTGAGCTATCCACCAAAGAGATTATAATTAATATGAGCCTCTGTGTGTTTATTTGGGGCCCAAATGGCTGCAGGACCAGGCAGGACAGAAGCTCCTTCTACACTGAGGCATTCCTTTGCTGAATAGAGCCCACTTCTATGGGAGTGAACATGGACTGAAAACCAGCAACTCTGGGATTCCAACACCAGACTGAGACATCAGTATGATCAGACGGAACGCCTGCCAGGTTCTTGACCTTTTCATTGGGAGAAAATCATCATTGGGGTACTAAGATCACAGCCTGTACACCACTCTAGTAAGTCCCTAATAAATCATTTTATATATATGTATATATATATATATATGTGTATACATACATATACATATATATACATTCATTCTAACAGTCATATTTCAAGTTTTACTGCAGTACCACAGTAACAAAAACAACATGGTACTAGCATAAAAACAACACTTGGATCAAAGGATTGAGGACCCATATATGGCGCCTGTGCTCCTACAATCACCCAATCTTTAATAAGGGGGCCAACAATACACACTGGAGAAAAGACAGCATCTTCAACAAATGGTGCTGGTCAAACTGGATAACTACATGTAGAAAATTAAAAATAGACTCTTAGCTCTTAGCCTGCACAAATCTGCAAATGGAGCAAGGACCTAAACATAAGACCTGGCCCCTGACTCTGCTAGAGGGTAAAGTCAGGAATGTCCTGGAAAGGACTCTCTGGCCAGGGCCTTGGTGGCCCAGGCATTAAAATGAACAGTAGATAAAGGGGACCTCGTAAAATTAAAAAGCTGACATCGTTTGAGTGAAAAGGCAGCCTGCAGAATGCGAAAAAAACAATCTTTATTTACCACTATAGAACAAGCAGAGGACTAGTATCTAGACTATACAAAGGGTTAAAAAACTAAAAACCAAGGAAACAAACAACCCAGTTTCAAAAACAGGGCTTTGAAGGACCGGAGATGGTTCTGTGATCAAAAGCACTTGTTGCTATTACAGATGACCAATACCACTGGGACAGTTCAGTTCCCAGTACCCCCATGATAGCTCACAACCTGCCTGAACCCCAGTTTCATGGGGTCTGACATTCTCTTCCGACCTTTTTGGATTCCGGGTATGCACATGGTGCACATAGATACATGCAGAACATTCAAACACATAAAATAAAATAAAACAAAATAAATAATTTGAAATGGGGCACAGAACTAAATGAAGAAGTCTCAAAAAAAGAAATGCAAATGGCTGAGAAATATTTTTAAGTGTTCAACATCCTTGGCCATCAGAAAAATGCAAATCAAAAACGCTTTGAGATTTCATCTTGTACAAGTCAGAATGGCTAAGATTTTAAAATTAGTAAAAATAAAATAAAATACAAAAACCAAGACTGGGTGTTGGTGGTGCACGCCTTTATCCCCAGCACTCAGGAGGCGGAGGGCAGAGGCAGACGGATCTCTGTGAGTTTGAGGCCAGAGCCTACAGAGTGAGTTCCAGGACAGGCTCCAAAGCCACAGAGACACCCTGTCTCGAAAAACCAAAACCAAAACCAAAAAAAAGAAAAAGAAAGAAAGAAAGAGATTATTGTATACACCCCTGTCAAAGTCTTCCTACTTCTCCATTCTCAGGGTTCCTGCTCCGCAGGCCACATCCAGCCCTGAAACTTTCTGGACCCAGCAGGCTGTAATGAGCCTGACTGAACTTAATGAGCTTGTCATCATTCATCTCTGCCACAGCCAAAAGGAAAGGCTCTACTTGGCAAAAATTTCACACACGCGCACACACACTCACTAAATAATAATAAATACTTCTTGACTCAGTTGTTGCCAGAATCAGTCAGTCAGAACAACACAAACCATCCTAGAGGCATCTGACAAGGGGACAGGGAAAGGTCAATGACTTCTCCGCCCTGCAAAAGTGGGTTGCAATTGGACTTGGGCCATGTTCCTGGGCTCAGGTTACCCATCCTAATTTATCATCACCCTCCTATACTCTTATATAAGTAGTAATACAGATCACCCAAACCAATTAATCAACCTGCAATTAGGAACTGACACCAACATTTACTACCATCAGGCATAATTTATATGATTACAGATGATTAAATAAAACGTAATTGAGTGAACAGGCAATTTGTTAAGCACATCTAGACACAGCCATATCACCTAAGGCTGGAAGTGCCGGAGTTCCCTCCCACAGCAGGTCAGGAGTCTGGCCCTGGGAAGGGGATGTTTGGGGTGGCCTGGGAACAAGGGAGATAATACTGACTCTCTCAAGGGCCTGAATAGAGGCAGTGGAGGGCAGCCAAGCCACAAGGACCTTAGGGCACAAAAGTACTCAGATACTTTCCTACATGAGGCCCCCTGGGTTTCCAGAACTCCTCAGAAGACAATGAAGGAGGAAGAGGGGTCATTTAAACAGCATGCCCTGGGGCAAAGCCAGGCCTATGTTCTCATTAGAATTGTGCTCACTCCATGAGAGGCACCCCTACTTCCTTCCACGCATCCAACAGCATCATCTAGAAGCATTTCTCACTGTGAAGGAAGACTTTACTAAAGACAGAGCAGGAGATGCTGTCTTCCCTAAAGGATACATCCCAGGGACACCGGAGCCCAAAATCTGCCTGCTGCTAAGTTAACAACGCAGTTCTCTTCCTCCTCCCTATACGCCAACAACAACCCGCTTAAAGCTGATTTTGCCTGACTTTGCTGTAGCCCTGAGTAGTGTCTGTGAGCCACAGCATTCAGACAGCAAGAGTCAGCAAATACAAATGCATGACCCCCTGTTTGGTTTCTTCTCAGATAAGCAAGACGTTTTAGAACACATTTGTCCCCAGTGTTCCTTCCAGGGAGACACCCCAGCTGTCCTGCCTTCCCGGCTAACCTTGCTCATCCACTGAGATGTAAGCCATGCTTTCTTTGCTCCTTTCTATCCAGGAACCAGCATCTCCCCCATATTCATGAATCTGTCACAACATTTAGAACAATATTCAGTTGCTGAACTTTCTGCCATCCCCATGTATACACGAACGGATCTCTGGAGTTCTGGCTGAGTCACATTCATCCTTACAGTTTTAGTACTAACCCCATGTCAGCCACATAGTACACAGTAAGTGTCTCCCAGATTAAGAGACTCCAGGATTTACCCAGGCTCACATAGCTGGTAAGGTAGGATGGATCCTGGATTCTGTCTTGTTTCATTCTGATTCTTTATACAGAATGGGAGGCCTTCACTCACCAAACAAACAAAACAAAAACCATAATCTTACTGAAGAAACAACAGGGCCCAAAATTGGGGTAAGAATAAAGGATGGTAATAAAGTGTCTGTCACACAGCAGAACAGAAAGACTGAATTTGACTGAGGAATAATAAAAAATAAAAAATAAAAAGAAACTTGATCTCATACCCACACAGAAATAATTTTAGATGGATTATAAAATTAATATTAAAATCTTTAAAAAATAATTAAGTAATCCAAAGAAAGCCCATAAGACTATCTCTATAATTTGTGGTCAGGTAGCAGCTTCTTACATGGGTCACAAAAAGCAGTAATTATTTTCTAAAAATACTTGACAAGGCAAACCTTATTAAAGCCAGAAATTGGAGGGGAAAAAAATTAGATGTCCCTCAACAGAAGAAAGGATAGAGAAAATGTGGTACATTCACACAATGGAGTATTACTCAGCTGTTTAAAAAAGTAATAATAACATCAAAATCTCCCTGAGCAAGGTAAACCAGACCCAGAAAGATAAATACAGCATGTACTTACTTATAATTGGATATTAACTGTTAAATAAGTGATAACTGAGCTATAATCCATAGACCTAGAGAAATTAGATAAAGAAGAGGGATGTAGGGGGATGTATCATCTCCCTGGGAGGGAGAAATAGATGTTATGAGTGAACTGGGGGTGAGTGTGAATGGTGTGGATCAGGTAGGGGAAAGGTGGGGTGGAGATGGGGTGCAGGGAGAGAGTGCAGGGAGAGACACCTGGAATTGGGAGGCATTTGGGAGGTGGTGTGGAATCCCAGTGCAATGGAAACTTCCTAGAATATGAAGGTGACCCTGATGAGGACTCCTATTGATGGAGTATATGGAGTCTCCACAGGACATCTCTTATTGCTAGGTGTGGCTTCCAGTGACAGGACTGCGTGGCATTCACTTGAGTTGTTGGCCAAGCAGGTCCCCTGGAAATCCCCCAAACAACTCAGGGTGTTGCTAAGACAAAGGGTTTTTCTCCACAAACTGACGACAGCAAAGTCCCATTGCTGAGGACAACACCCACACAGCCCATTGAATACAGAGCGGTCGAGCTTCTGCCTACATGGAGCCCTCATCCATATGTTCCAGTCTCTTCGGTACAGAAAGGTACTCTTTACACTACCAAAAAATGAATGTTGACACCAAACCAGCCACAAAACCATTGCCTACAATCTGTCCTGCCTGTAAAATATGCTGGGACAATGGTGTCACAAAACGCGCAGGAGTAGCCAACCAATGTCTGATTTGACTTAAGGCCCACCCCACAAGAAAGAATCCATACCCAGCACTGATGGGAGATGTTATTCTGTATATATGTGTCTCATACTGGTTAATAAAGCTCCGTGGCCAATAGGAAACAAGATAGGTGGGGCTAGGAGACAAGGAGGAAAGAGGAAGTGAGAAGGGGGAGTTGAGATCAAGAATGAAACTATTTAACCCAGAGACCTGGGGTAAAATCAAACACTACTCCTCTAAAAAGTAAGCATCAATAATATTCTGCTGCAGTCATAGATCAGAGTGCCTTTTCCAGTCATCATCAGAGAGGCTTCCTCCAGCAACAGATGGGTTTGGATGTAGAGAGCCACAGCCAGACATTATGCAGAGAGAAAGTCTAAATGGGAGGTCTCCATCAAATCCCTCCCCTCAGTGCTCAGGGATCCTGTGGAAGAGGAGGCAGAGGGGATGGGGGACTCCAGGAGAACTAGGGCCTCTGAATCAACTGAGCAAGGTGCAATGAGCTCACAGAGGCTGGTGTAACAAACACAGGGCCCGCATGGATATGCACCTGACCCCCTGAGTATGCATCATAGCTTTTAGCTTAGCATTTTTATGGGACTCCTGGCTGTGATAACAAGTGGGTCTCTGACTCCTGTGCCTGCCCTTGAGATTATTTCCCCTGCTGGGTTGCTGTGTCCAACTCCAAGGTAATAAATAGTTCTTGCTTCATCAGATTATATTTTATTTTACCATGTTGGTTGTCGTCTCTTAGAAGACTTTTCTAACGAGAGGCAGAAAGGGGGTGGATCAAGCTAGGAGAGGAGGTGGAGAGAAACCGGGAGGAGTAGCAGGAGGGGAAATTACAATCAGAATATATTATAAGTAAAGAATACATTCTTAGAAATGAAACACAGACCCCAGAAATTCTGCTCCTAGAAAGCCTCCAAGGCGAAATGAAGACACGTTCATAAAAAAGACTAACAAATATCCATGGCAGCTTTATTCATAAACACACACAACAGTCTCACAAATACCCATGGCAATCTTAATCATAACACATGCAACAGGTTCCATGACCTCAGTGTTATATTAAATAGTAAGAAAGAAGTTTTCATAAAATAATGAAGTTCTATAAAAGGAAAAAGAATCTATGAGAGAAGAAAAATCAAATAATACTCATCCTTGGTGGGGAAGGGGGCTGGGGCTGTAGGGAGGTAATGACAATCTTTGGTGAGTGCTGCACTCAGAGCACCTGAGGAGCCTACCACCAGCACAGGGTGCCGTCTAGATGGTGATAATGATGAGTGAGGTGAGTAGAAGATAAAAATGTCCCAGGTTGAGGGGCCTCTGCCATGCAAAGCCTTGAAGGGATAAGAGAGACACATTAGCAGTTTCTTACAAATCTACACAGTGGTTTTCTCAACGAAGCCATGGAGAGACGTGGATAGACAAGGCACATGTTTGTTCTATATTTTCAGAGAGAGAATAGTAAGAATGAAACTGAAGAGAGAGGTTATAAAGGAAGTGAATTATAGAGGGCTTTTTGACACTATGGAAAGGAATTTCAAATGCATGTCGGGACAAGATCAACTAAATAGGACGGTGACGGCAAAGTTTCAAGATGGACTTTTGACATTCTAACTTGGATATGAAGAATGAATTCAAGGAGAAGACAGCAGGCAATAAGAGCTGGGGGACGAGTGAAGCAAAGGAGAGATGAGTGTTGCCTGGTAACAAGCATAGCATTTGGGACATTTTCAAGAGCTGTGTGGGAGGTAGAATTACTGACTGATTAGATAGAGGTAGAGAAAGAAATTACATCTACAATAAAAGGATGGGAAATGATAAAACTAACAAAAATGAGAACTCAACAGCCAAAAAAAAAAAAAAAAAAAAAAAGCCAAAATAGACCTCATTGCAAAATGGGCAAAGGACTGGCGAAGAAGATTCTGTGGAGAGCACACTGATGTTACACATAATTAGCATTGGGAAGAGGTAAGTGGCAGTGGCATTCCTCTGCTGAGGGATGAGGCAGCTGGGCATCTGTTGAATGGAGGCAGATGCCCTCAGAGTCCAGGACAGTAAGGGCTCCAGGTTGTTCAAGATAAAGCTGACCTGCTGTCATTCAAGCTCATTCAAGACCAACTGGACTCTCTTAATTTCCATTCAAGCTCATTCAAGACCAACTGGACACTCTTAATCTCTATTTTCTAGACTCTCTTAATCTCTATTTTCTAGACTCTCTTAATCTCTATTTTCTAGACTCTCTTAATCTCTATTTTCTAGACTCTCTTAATCTCTATTTTCTAGACTCTCTTAATCTCTATTTTCTAGACTCTCTTAATCTCTATTTTCTAGACTCTCTTAATCTCTATTTTCTAGACTCTCTTAATCTCTATTTTCTAGACTCTCTTAATTTCTATTTTCTAGACTCTCTTAATTTCTATTTTCTGGACTCTCTTAATTTCTATTTTCTAGACTCTCTTAATCTCTATTTTCTTCCTAACACTTATGAATTTCTAAAAAACTTCTCTTCTGTTCAAATATACCAGGTTTATTTTTGCTTTAAACTGTGTAGAAAGCTGAGCATGTGGCTTGTGCCTGAGATCCTAGCACTTGGGTGGTAGAAAGTTCAGCAGTTGAAGCTAGCCTTAGAGATTCTGTCTCAAAGAGAAAATGAACTGGGGAGATGGCCCAGCGAGGAAACATTTTCCACACAGGTCTGACAACCTACGTGATTCCTGGAAGGCAAGGACCAACACCCAAGACTATCCTCTAACATCTTTGCACACGTGTGTGTGCGTGCACACACACAAACACACACACACACACACACACATACACACTCTTACAAACATACAAAATCTTACACACACACACACACACACACACACACATATGAAAGTAAGCAAATAATTTTAAAAAAATAAGAAAAAAATCAAAACCATTATGTAGTCCCAAGATGTCTAAACAGACCGTCTCCATGGTGCTGCTTAAGTTGGAATTGTCTCCTGACACAGGATAGCCATTCTTCAGTGATCTGAAGCCGTTCCCTCTCTGCCTGTTAGCCCTGGACCTACTCATCCAGTCTGCCCTTAGCAGTGGACAACAGTGGGTCACAGACACTAACCAGGGACTCCACAGGCAGTTCCTGGCCATCACAGAGTCAAGCAAGACAAGAAAGCAAGGCTCGTCACACATTTTCACTTTCTCCAAAGAGACTCCAGAGGAATGCAGGAGTCCCGGACAATCATCTCCCGCATTTGAGCATGTAACCATGCTTTAATAGCAAACCCAGAAAAATGGAAGAGGATTGGAATTAAATCTGGCATTTATTTAATAGGGCACACATCCCATTTAGATACCCATCCCACACACATGGTTTTCCAAGATGCCTGCTGTTTTAACTAGGATTCTTGGATGGATTTCTGCTTAGGCCAACCCTACAGAGAATAATTACTATCTAGTGCCAGATGAGTGTTGGGAAATTATCATTTTCCTCATTAGACTCATAGCCTAATACTGGAAGGCATGAGTTGGCCATGACCTCACCCTTTGTATGAGCCAATGGTCCCTAGGCAAGATGAGCTGGTAAATAAATGTCATTTGTGTGGTTTGAATGTGCATATACCTCTAACACTTGGAGTTAACACTTGGAGTCCCCCAAGCTGGAGGACTAAGAGATAGGGCCTTTGAGGAGGTAATTATATCACGAAGGCTCTCCTACCTCATGAGTGAATTAGTGCTCTTATAAAAGGCATTGAAGGGTACACCTTAGGGCCTTTCATCCTTCTACCTGCCACCATCTGAGGACCGAGCATTTGTCATTCTGCCCTGTGAGGGGGCATCAACAGGAGCCATCTTTTTTAAATGTGTGTGGGTGTTTTGCCTGCATGTCTGTCCCTGTACCATGCACATGTCTGGAGTTTGGGAGATCAGAAGGGGACATAGGGTGCTCTGGAACTGGACACCCAGTGAGTCACCTAATGTGGATGCTAGGAAGCAAACCCAGGTCTTCTGGAAGAGCAGTCAGTATTCTTAAGCACTGAGCCACCTCTACAGCCCCTTAGAGAGCCAGCTTGGAAGCAGAGAGCAGGGTAACATTAGTAATGAGAATGTTGGTAGAAATCCGGATGCCAACGGCCATTCTGATGAGGTCTAACACAGAAACTGGGAATGCTACTGAGAAGATGGAGAATTATCCATTAGTGTGTAGCAATGTGGCAAAGAACTTGGCTTACTTATGCCTTCTGCAGAGCATGGAAGATGGTGTAGCCAGTTGGTAAGACTCTCTTAAAAACATAGGGTGAGACTGATGATGTCAAATCCCTGGGTTCCATACACAGCACGGAAGAGAAACAGCATAGCACAAACTGCAGAGCTTAAAAGGTCAGAGATGACGCCTCCATGATTAAGAGTATGTACTGTTCCCAGAGAATCTACATCAGACTGTTCACACCTGCCTATACTCCAGGGTATCTGATGACCTCTACAGACACTGCACTCACAGCACACACGCACGCACACACACTTAAAAATCATAGAAAAAACTTAAAAAATCTTTTAAAGTTAGTGAAACTATAGTAAGTTTATACTCACCGTTTCGAAGACCTTGAATTCAAACTTTCTGGGTCAAACTTTCTGGGTGTTTGATTTCCTCCAGAAACTCTGAAGCAGCCTGTTCCATTCCCATCTCCTAGCTTCACAGGTTTCCTAGAAACCATCAGTGTTCTTGGCTTGTAGATGGGTCACTCAGTCTCACCCGTGATGACACTCTTCTTGCCATGTGCATCAGTGTCTGCACCCAAATGTCCCTCTTCTTTTAGGTACATCAGTCATTAAAAAGGGGACCCAACTGGACCCAGTGTGCTGTCACCTTAACCTCACATCAACAGAGTCTTTGTTTCTGAAAGAGGCCCAGCGCTCAGGACCCAGGGATTTGGACTTGGGCCTTCACTCGAGGGAGAGTCGATGAAACATACACAAGCAGTGTTGTTCAGGGCCCACAACTTTTTAAAGTTCGTCTTTGAGAATGCTGACCTATCAGGACACCTGTTCTGGCTGATTTTGTGTCAACTTGACACAAGCTAGAGTCATCAGAGAGGAAGGAACCTCAGGTGAGGAAATTTGTCCATGAGATCCAGCTGTAGGGCATTTTCTCAATTAGTGATCAATGGGCGGGGAAGTAGTCCATGGTGGGTGGTGCCATCCCTGGGCTGGTGGTCCTGGATTCTATAGAAAGCAGGCTGAGAAAGCCAGGGGAAGCAAACCAGTAAGCATCTCCCCACCAGGGCCTCTGCATCAGCTCCTGCCTCCAAGTTCCAGCCCTGCTTGAGTTCCTGTACAGGCTTCCTTCCTGGAAGTATGAGCCAAATAAACCCTTTCCTTGCCAACTTGCTTTTTGGTCATGAGTTTTTGTTACAGCAGTAGAACCTTAACTAAGACAGCACCCTATCATAATCTACCTGGCTTCCTGGTGTCTTCATGGCAAAGCGATGGTCCAGGCAAGAATCAGAAACACATAAAGAAACACATGTTTTGGATTTGAGGCCAAAAAGGAATTCAGGCTACCTCCAACCAAAAGGTTTGCAACATTTGGCCATACTTTCCACTCTGGCAAAAGTGTGTAGGTTGAGATAAACCAACCTACACAGTCAGGGAAGAGGGCAGAATGACTTTCCCAGCTGTTACACTGTAGTGTGGCTGCTCAACCCTTCCTTCAGTTTCTTCAGTCTAAAGCTGACCAGTGTGGAGTTCCTGCCACAATAAAATAATCTTTAAAAAGATTAAATAATTTTTGACTCTGAGAGGTCCACGATTGTAAGGCAAGGATTTATAGTCAATACTAATTCCAAAACTAGCCCACTGATGAATTCAATTTGCCTGGGATTTTTTAAATTCACTCACATATTCAAAGGTTTTTGTCTCTGTGTTCCTGTACCCAACACAGCCCTGACACACAGGAGTCAGTTAACAAGTGTCCCTAAGAAAGAACACCTGGAGACAAACAGCCAGAGAGCAGAGAACACCCTCAACACCCAGAACCGTTGAGCACAAACCCGTGATTGCCAGTCAGAACTGTTATAAGGTGACTTTGGCCAGCAAATAAATCAGGGCCCTGGCTTTCCTTTCTCCCGGGGACAAAGAGTTCATCTGTGTGGTTTCGACTCTACAAAGAGAGAGAAGGAGAATGGAAAAGGAAAGGAAAGCTTGGTGTTTGCCAGACCAAAGTCCCTTGTACCCCAGCCTCACACCCACCACGGACCAGCCATGGGTCCCCAGATGGTGTCCTTTATTGCAAGATGTTTCAGACTTGAAAAGTTTCCTGAAACTCTTACTGAAATGTAGATTCTGATTTAGAAGGTGTGGGTAGAGCCCAGGGCTTTGCCTTTCTCACTGCTCCCAGGGGATAGTGGAAGAAGTATTAGTAATGGCAGTGAGAAGGAGGAGGAGGAGGAGGAGGAGGAGGAGGAGGAGGAGGAGGAGGAGGAAGATGATGACGACAGTTGGCCCACTGACCACATCTCCAGTAGCAAAGCTGTAGAGGCTCTTCAATGACAGAAACTCTCAAGTCCCCGAGGGGAAATCTAGCTTGTCTAAAGAGAATGGAAGGGTAAGGAGACTCTGGAATGATCCCTAAGGTTGATTAGGTCCCAGGAACTTTGGAGAGCAGACCCAGCATTGAGGCGGAGTCCTGGTCAGGCATCCAGATAGGACGCACATGGGTGGAGATGGAACGAGGCATGCAGGACAGGGAACAGAGCTGCTTCTTTACTACTTCGCAGAAAAGATGCACAAATGGCCGCAGCCCAAAGAAGCATAGAAGCAGCATCGCCTTACTTCCTCAGTCACGTAGTCACTGAGAATAAGAAACGCAGGCCTTTGGGCACCAATGAGTCACTCCTCTGGGACCCAACATGTGTGACTCTGCTAATGTGGGTTTCAACCCTCCAACAGATGACGTCTGGACTTCATCCCCCTAGAAGAATACACCAAGACAAGGACCTATATGCTTGAGAGACTGGCTTACATCCCTCCTCTACTCACTAGCAGACACTGGCACAGGAGGCAGGGATCTTATTGTCATTGGCCTGAATGTTAAGCTGCACAGAGCTGAGTTAATCTCGACTCTGTCATTTATTGGTTGTGTGGCCTTTGTCAAGCAGTTTCTTCTCCCTGAATCTTGGATTTTGTATTTATAACAAGAAAAAGTATCTATCCCTCTCTACAAAGCTATGCTGCCATCAATGTTTATAGGAAAATTATTAATCCTGCTGTAGGTCAAATAAGAGTTTATATGAAGACACTGGAGACAACTTTGTTGTTTTTGTTTGTGATTGTTTTAGCAGTTCGGTTTGATTTGGTTGAAAGTCTCACCATGTAACCTTGGCTGGCTTGGAACTCAGAGATCTTCTTGCTTTTGCCAAGGATTAAAGGCATGTGCCATCCATCACGCCTGGCTTTGAAAACTTTTAGAAAGATAAGACCATGGAAGTATTTGTAGAGAGCATGGAGCAGATGCCACTTTGGGGGGTGGGGTTGAGACATGGTTTCTCTGTGTAGCCTTAACTGTCTTGGAACTTGCTCTGTAGATCAGGCTAACCTTGAACTTGGAGATCTGCTTGCCTCTGCCTCCAGAGTGCTGGAATTAAAGGCATGAGCCACCACTGCCCAGCTAGATGGCATGTTTTATTAAAACAAAACAAAACAAAAACCCTTTTATGTCACATATGCTTCATACACAATTATAAGAAAAGTAGAAAATGGAGTAATAGAATCTGCACATTCAGTGAATTTCATCTTTCACAGATCCTTTGGACAGCTTAGTGTTTGTTTCATCACTGGATGTGGGGTGAGTGGCTGGTCAGAGCTTTGTTAAATTAGATACGCCCCTTGCTCCATCAGTTTGCCACCAATACCCCCTATCACGTACTCACCCACATCTGTCAAGGCTGCCATTGGGCCAAGCAGTTTTAGAATTCCTTTCTTGGCAAACCCTTGATCTACCAGACACACACAAAGGGAGTCACACTGTGTTATCTTCAGGCAAACTCATGTCCAGTCCAGTGTGGTCACACCTCTGCTGTGGGAGTTTGGTTCCAATTAGCATTCTGCTATTTCTACCACTTTCTTCCTCTTTGAAGATATGTGAAAGACTACAGTTGTGTGACTGACTTCTGTCACTGTGACAAAATGCCTGAGCAAATCACCTGAAAAGAAGAAAGGTTTGGTTTGTCTCAGTTCCAGAAGTTTCAACCTAAGTCATGTGGCTCAGTGGCTTTAAGAGCACAGTGTGATGGCAGGAGTATGTGATAAAGAAGTATTCTCACCTAATGGTGGCCCGAAAACAGAGATAAGGAAGGGACAGGGGCAATATACGATATACAGCCTTCCAGGAAACAGCCTAGGAACCTGGTTCTTCTAACTGGGCCCCACCTCCTGTTAATGCAGAAGTATATGAAGCTGTCACTGATGAAGTTAGAGCCCTTGGGATTCAATCACTTCCCAAGAGCCCATCAGATGACAAGTCAGCCTTCAACACATGATTGTTCAAGGACAGTTCAAGTCTAAACCATGACAAGTAGATTCTACCCTGTTGTAATTTAAGAAAAGCAGCATGCAAGAGAAAGATGCCATGAGACAGGGCTCAAGCAGAGGGCTTTATTAATTAAGGAAAAGGATCATAAAAGGGAGGAAAGGGAGGGGGAGACCAGTCTCAGGAGACAGGAGCAGCAGGAGAGAGGAGAGAGGAGCAGGGAGGAGAGAGCAGAACAGAGAGAGGGGAAGAGAGAGAGAAGGATGGGAGGTGGGCAGGACCCTTTTAAAAGGGAACACAGTGAATGTGCACAGGTGGTGCTCTTAGTGGCTGCAGCTGAGGGTGTGTCCCGTCAGAACCCCAAGGACAGACCAGTACAGATGCCCGAGTACTAACGGACCCAAGTCTGTGTATGCTTGCTAAGAAACCCAGGTCCTTGCTGGGGCTTTCTGGCCACCAGCCTGGCTCCAGGTTCAGTGAGCAATCTTGTCTCAAGGGAATAAACTGGATAGTGACCAAGAAGGACGCCTGATGTCATCCTCTGGTCTCTGCTCATGCACAGGTGTGTGTGCACATACATGTGTGTATATGCCACCCTCACGTGCATGAACAGATCCTTCAAATGTACTTTCTTCTTCAACCACGTAGTGGGCACACAATTATTAAGTCTGGCCAACAAAGAAAGAGAAAGCCTGAAATGATTAAGTCTAGCCAGTGAAGAAAGAGACACTCTGAAATGACGCTCAGCTGCTTGGTCTTGCAGTTTCCGGGTCACAGCTGTGTGCTCCAGTGTGAATGACACAGAGGAGGACATAACTGCTCCAAGGTATGCTTGAGGAGGTTCTATTGTAGATGTGAGAGAGAGTAGAGCCAGAGGCATCTGGAGAGGTGCAGGCAGAACCAGACCATGGGGTGGGGAGACAGAGAGGAAAGAGAGAGTGTAAGTGGGTTCAAGAGAGGAGCCGAGGACCAAGAGAGTGGAGTGGACGAAATGGCAGGTTTACATAGGAATCAGAAACTGGGGGAAGGGAAGCCCAGACCCTGGGCTTCACTACAGTTTCTGATTCTATGTAAACCTGCCGTTTCTCACTCCACTCTGGTCTCGGCTCTCTTGAACCCGCCCACACTCTCTCTTTCTCTGTCTCCCACCCCCATGATCTGGTTCTGCCTGCTGCTCAGGCAAAAATCTGGCTCTACTCTGTTTGATTATGATCTCCTCCCCACTCAACAATTCACACTGGGCTACAGCAGCACAGGCCCGGAAACTGCAAGACCAACTGACCGTCCTTCCAGGGTGTACTATTTCTGGCTAGATCTCGAGCTTCTCTTCTTTGTTCAGCCAGACTTTGTGTGTGCTTTTCGTGGTTGAAAGAAAGTACATTTGAAGGATCTGTTCATGCACGTGAGGGGTGCCTCTCCACATGTATGCACACACTGCAATGCATGAACAGATCCTTCAAATGTACTTTCTTCTTCAACCACGTAGTGGGCACACAATTATTAAGTCTGGCCAACAAAGAAAGAGAAAGCCTGAAATGATTAAGTCTAGCCAGTGAAGAAAGAGACACTCTGAAATGACGCTCAGCTGCTTGGTCTTGCAGTTTCCGGGTCACAGCTGTGTGCTCCAGTGTGAATGACACAGAGGAGGACATAACTGCTCCAAGGTATGCTTGAGGAGGTTCTATTGTAGATGTGAGAGAGAGTAGAGCCAGAGGCATCTGGAGAGGTGCAGGCAGAACCAGACCATGGGGTGGGGAGACAGAGAGGAAAGAGAGAGTGTAAGTGGGTTCAAGAGAGGAGCCGAGGACCAAGAGAGTGGAGTGGACGAAATGGCAGGTTTACATAGGAATCAGAAACTGGGGGAAGGGAAGCCCAGACCCTGGGCTGAAGAGGCTTAGGGTGGGGGACAGGGTGGGAAGTGCTGGGTGGAGCCTCAGGTACTGAGGGAGCCTTGCCTCGGGTTTCTTTGGGGCCTGACACCCAGGGGGGCGGTTTAAGGTTGTTAATTAACAGCCAGCCTCCTTCTTCCTCCTGTGTCCAGCATGGCAGGTTTCTAAGAGCTTTGAGGGTGTTGTTTTCACACGTCACATGGGTAAAAGACATTAATGGAACCGTTTGAGACTTCGGGGACTGGGCCCCACCCACAGAAGCCAAGAGGAAGCAAGTGTGAGTGACCATTGATTATTAAATGTGCTCCTAGCAAAGGAGTGGTCCCAGGCTGGCCTGGTAAATGGATAAGGGTGTGGGAAGTAGGGATGGTGCTCTATAGACGCAGAGAGGCACTATAGTGAGGCACTCCAGCTTTCTTATGCAGAACAATTGATGAAACCACTCTGGGAACATGTAGACCTCTTCCTCCTCCCCCACTAGACCAGCCGGCCCAGACCTTGGACATATAGCACCACGTTAGTATGGCTCGAACAATGTGGGTCAGCACAATGTTTAAACTCTGTAGTGGAATCACTAATCTCCATTAATCTGACAGTAAAGATGAGACCTGATGTTTAATACAAAAGCATAAGGGTGGGTATACATGCTCCTCTTCGAGCTGCCTTCATGGGCACACCCTCCTGTACAAAGGGCCAGATCTTTGGGGTTGCATTTCAACATTAAAATTCTATTCATGAACCTTCCAGGAACTCTGACTACAGAGGAGAACAGGGATTCGAGAGATATGGCCGCCATGATGCGCATAAGACACACACGAGGATTCTGGCTCTCGAGACCCGTACCTGCTACCACTTCCTCTTCCAAAGGGAAGCAGAGAATGCGTGATGAGTGTGGGGCTTAGCAGAGCTGCAAACTTGCCTCTGGCTTGATTGCAAAGGCTGAGTAGACCTGTAGGTGTAGTAGATGCTTCACACCTGTATGAACTGAAAAGAAAGGAAGGAAGGAAGGAAGGAAGGAAGGAAGGAAGGAAGGAAGGATGAAGGAAAAGAACTGACGGTGTTACAGCCAGGAGAGAGTGAGATGGAATCGAGACGGAGGCAGGCGGGGACAAGGCTGTGTATGTGGCTCAGTGGGCTGTGTTCATGGCATCAGACAGCCACTGAAGGAGAGGGTTCAAGTGCCTTACCTGTTAACAGGATAAGTCTGCTTGCTGTAAGGCACAAACTGGAGGAGCAAATGGTTAAGTGTGGCGGGAAAGCAGGGAGGTCTGTCCTCACCCAAGCGATGAGAATGGCCTGGGCTAGGCTGCTCAGTGGAGTGAGTATATCTGAGACTAAGAAGGCAGAACAGAATTGATCATTTATGTGGGGTAGGGGGAGACTCCAACTCCTGGCGCCAACACCTGCACAGTTTGTGATGTCACCAGCTGATCTGAAAGTACCAGACAAGAACAGGCTTAGGGAGGAAAAATAGCTTCAGCTTGAGAAGGTTTCATTTTAATGATGCCTGGAAAGCATCTCCGGGAAAAGCGCATAGGCGCAACATCAGGACCAATATCGCAGGTTTACTACTCCCCAATTTCCAGGCAAGCAAAATGAGGACTGTCTGATATCCACGGTCCTTTTTTGGAGCATCTCTATGTAGACTGTTAAGTCTTAACACCCAAGTCCATGCTTTCCACAAAGCACAAGTCTCTGTTTAAATGCACTGAACAAGAGCACTGCGTTATAGTAAGAAGAGCCAAATCAATCGAAAGCCATGTTCTGTGAAACCCAGCACTGGGTGTAGTTTGATGACCTGAGAGTATACAGAGTCATCCAGTGCCAGCTCCCACTGAGAAATCAGCACAGTTCCGGTAGACTTGACATCTCCTCTGTACTTGGAATTCTGCAAGTATTATTAGCCACAACTGTCAAATACATCTAGTCTAATTGTGAGAAGGAAACTATTTCTCAATTGATTGTTTTATCAACCACACCTATATGAGTTATACATCCAGATAAAAGAGACAGAGTTTGTTTAAAACACACACACACACACACACACACACACACACACAGTCAACAGATTGGCTCCTATGGAAGTCATTAATGCAAACTATTTAGCAAGAGGCTACATTTTAATTCCTGGTAAACATTCCATAAAAAGATTAAAAATAAAATAAATAAAATCTCATTCCACTGAACCTACTAGAAACAGGCTATGGCAGAGAGCCGTACTGTCTGTGATGTTCTCTGACCCTTTGCTGCCAAAGGAAGACTGCATTTGGCTTTTGGAGTGGGGGCAGGGCTAAAGCTGACTATGCATGGAAGGAACTGTTTGGGCTGGGCACAGATGACCTAAGGAGGCCACCACAGGTTCTTGAGTGACTGAGGAATGATGGAGGTGAGATAAAGAAAAAAAAACAAACTCTCACTTCACTATTGCCCCCAGAGTCAAATCACTAGCTGGAGGAAGAGTGCACTGGGAAAAGGACCTCATTGTCTATCTCCAAGACAGCTTCCTCTCCCGAGATCTGCATCAGTAGCTCAGGCCCCTGAAGAATTTGATGGAATATGTGGGATACAACAGGAGAGGCTGAAACCTGTAAAGTTTTATGGCGGATGCTGGATGAGATATTCTAAAGCATAGTATGGGTTTTCCTGCTCCACAGAAACAGTTTTTAGGAATGTATGACTACATGTTAGCAGTGGCCTTCACTTCTAAGTAGAACATATTAGTCAAAGATCCTAATACCAGGGTACAGAGGTGGCTTAGTGGAAGCTCACCAGTTGCCCTCCCAAAGGACTAGGATTCAATTCCTAGCACTCACATGACCCCTAACAACACTATTACTCCAGTTCCAGAGGATCTGACGCCCTCTTCTGGCCTCCTTGGATATTGCATGCACATAGGACACAGACATACTTGCAGACACAACACCCATATACATAAAATATTTTTTTTAATCCTAATGAATATTTGGGGAGGGGAAAAGGAGGCGTGAGGTCTTAAGTTTGGTTCAAATAACAAGGTTGGGGTGTTCGCTGCAACTGTGGGGGTGTTCCCAGGCTTGGGAGCTTCCAGCAAGGGTCCAGCAACACCTGGACTGGGCAGGCATTTGAGTCTGGCTCTTCTTGAAGAAATGAGTGCTAAGCTTTTCGGCTTTTCCTGGAATCCTCACATCTGGCTGACATGGGTGGCCTTGTGAAAACAGCTAGGGAGTCAGAACTCTTGGTACCAGCAGTCTGCCCCCTCTTCAGCCTCAGCCAAATTACCCCCCCTCCCCTTTTCCTAATATGAAATCAGTGAGGCTGAGCCTAGTCAGTCCCTAAAGTCCATTCTAGAAATGAAACAGTGCAGATCATTTATAAGTTAAAAAAAAAAAAAAACAAGCTTTCTATTCATTTTTGGTAAAGAGTTTGTCTATACCCAACATGATAGGGAGAAGTTCTAGAAAGACGTAGCTCCATAAATTAAAAATGCACAGTTAGAAAGGTAGGCTCAGGAGAGACAGTGCTACTGGCCAAAGCTGGCCATCTTTGCTTGCATTTAAGTCCAGTCTAAGAGTCCAGTATCTGCTGAGGCATCTGGTCATGGCCCGCCAGGCAGCTCCACCCTGAAGACTCCTGTGCATTCCTCTTGGGCTTCCCAACGGCTAAGTTAAGAATCCTCCAGTGTGTATGTGTGTGTGTGGGGGGGGTTCTTCAGAGATTCCCTTTTTCTAGTTTTTGAAGTTTCCCCAGAGGAACCACGAGCCTTGAAGCAGATAGCCCAATTAACTATTTCTGAAGGCAAAGAATTCATTCATCCATAGTTAGTGCACATGCGCGCGCGCGCGCACACACACACACACACACACACACACACACACACACTCCATCTTCCCTGAACTCACCTTCTCCTCCACATTGACACCCCATCCCCAGAACTGAGATTCCCAAAGGAGAAAGGCTCTTTTTGTTTTTTGTTTTTTTTTTTTTTAAAAAAAAAAAAAAAACAATCCTTCTAGCCGCTCGGCCATTCATCATGCCCGTAAGAGCGTTTATTAATGTCCTGTCAATTGCCCCCAGTGAAGGCACCCTGTTAGCTGTCCTCCCTCCCTGGTAGCTGTGTGCAAACACTGGTGATTAAGCGCCAGATTTAACATCCTCATGAATATTTAAGAGGTTGTTTTTGAAAGTTTCCTGTCCTTTTACACTAATAGCCCCATTAAAACCTGTTTACAAGCCAGTCAAGAGAGTTACTGTATGCACTTAAAACAGAGTGCTCCCCCAAGAGGGGCCCCAGAACCACGCGAGGATCGATACCCAGCTTAAAGTAAGACTGTCTGCCAGCCCCCGGTGGAACCCAGCCCCAGGAGAGCCACCAGAGGACCTGGAAGGGACCCAACTTGTTAATTAGGGCAGTGGGTGGGGGAGCAGCCCTCAGTCCTATACCCCTGCTCCCATTTGAGGGGAGGCCCCAGCTCCAGTGACTTCATAGGACAAATGATGTTAGCACCTTACAAGCCAGAAGGGACACATGTCCCTCAGTTGCCCCAATCCTGGACCCAGGGTTCCAGGCCATGGTCCACCCAATGATTCTCGAACAGCTAATAAAGGCTGGAGGAAAGCAGTGTCCAGCCTCCTCCTTAGTCTTGAGAATTTCTGACACTCCACACTCCACAGAAATGAGAGTAAAGCAAGACCCCACACCACAACAGTCTGGGGTCATTCATTCCAGAAGTCCACAGCTTTCCACAAGTCTCTGAGCTGTCAGAAAGAAAAAGTAATAAGTTATAACGCCTCATGTGTAAAGAAGCAGGAGGGAGCACAATGCAATTCTTTTCAAAGTTTGTCCAGAAGAGTTAGAGCTAATGCTGCTGCTGCTCCACATAAAATTTATCTCCATGATAGCCCATTCATCTACTGCATTTTTCCTACACTATGTTCCTATTTCACATTTCCACCAAAGTGTATTCAAGCAAGTGGAAGCAAAGGCATAAAGTGGAAGGCTAGGCAGCCAGCAAACAAACAGGGCCGCCGGGAATGGCTTGGCACTGCCTCACCCTCCCTCGAAGTCCCCGAGTGTTGGCCGTTGAGGAATTTCAGGAGCTGTTGATAACACAGCCACTGCTGGACTCTGCACTTGGTAAATGTGATGGTTAGCATCGTCAGCCTGCACAGCTGGGAGGGAAGCCTCCAAGAGGCGGTGTGAGGGGTTGTCTGGGATCAAAGTTAGCCTCTGAGAATGTCTATGAGGGAAGTCTTGACTACATTCGTCGGTGTGGGAAGGCCCCTCTTAATTGTGAGTGGGGCTGTTCTCTGGGTGGTGGGATCGGGACTGCATGAAATGGGGAGGGTGAGCTGAGCAATCACATGCATGCGATACTTGTTCTCTGCTCCTGATTATAGAAGCGATATGCCCAGCTCCCTGATCTCCTGCTGCCATGACCTTCCTGCCATTGAACTGGAGCTAAAATAGGGCCTTTTCCCTTAGCTTGCTTTTGTCAAGCTTTTTTTGTTTGGTTGGTTTTTGGTTTTTTGTTTTGTTTTGTTTTTTCTCTACAACGGGAAAGAAACTAAGATGATAAAACGTGTTATACTAAGTTATACTCAATAGTCGAAACTTGGCATTTCCTAATGGTTGTTTGTGCTCTGGACCCTCTCTGTCTTTATACCAAGGGGAAAACGCTCACTGTGGTGTCCACAATGCTGGCACCTGGCTCTCCCAACTCCATGGCCAGTATCGGTGTCCCCAATGTCCCTGCAGCCTAAAACTGGCTGTGGAGGGAGGTCTGCTCATGGAAACGGGCAACGCTATAGAGGGCTCACTGGGCACCCCCTACACACACACACACACACACACACACACACACACACACACACACCTGCAGAAGCACTTGTCACACATCCTCTGGGGCACACCTCAGGTCTTTGAGGGTCAAGAGTATGGATTCCTCCAGAGACGGAGAAGAGCTGCCATGTGTCGGGGAGCAGACGACTGTGGGTGCCTGCCCTCTCCTGCTCCTTCCCGTGTGGCCTCAGGCTTCTCTCTGGAATGCACAGTGTCTGAAGCCTGACCTGTTTACATGCTGACTGATTCTATGACTGCTCTTTTACTTTCGGGCTAGACAAATATGGAGACATGACATTCCGGGCCCTGGCATGAAGTGTTCGAATACTTCCCTGAGCAGCATGGTAGCAGCTGTGGTGAGGTGACCCAGAGAAGCCCAGATCAGGCTGAGTCACACCATAGCCCAAGAGCTTCCCGTTAGCTTTCACTTTCTTCTGCCTGGAATTTGCAATGTGCGCCAGAAGCCGTTTCTGAAATTCAAGGTGTTGCCCCGAAAAGCAAGAACCGCCAGAGAGTTCTCCTCATGCTTGGTTCTTTGACTCAGCATCTTGTAGGGAGAGGCTCCTCAAAGGAAAGTCGGCGGAGCTGGGCCTGGAGCTGGGCCCCTGCCCTGATCCACTGCCACTGCTGAATAACCTGGATAAACTTGGCATCCTCGAAGTCCTCTTTCCAGTCAAGTGTGCATGATTCCGGGTTGGTAGCTGAGTGCGTCCCTTCTGGAGAGTGGCGGTATACATTCAGACGTATTTGTGCATCCATGTTCCTGACAGCTGTGCTCACAAGAGGTGGAAAGTGGAAACGGGGGGGGGGGGGGGGGGGGGGGGGGAGGAGCAGCCTAAGTGTCCACAGTGAATGAGTGAAGAAACAAAAATAATAATGGGATACTGTTTGACCTTCAAAAGGAAAGAAAGAAGTCCAGTCATGATGGTGCACACCTTTAATGCCATCACTCTCGAGGCTGAGTCTGGCCAGTCTCTGTAAATCTGAGGCCAGTTTGATCCACACATCAAGTTCTAGGGAAGCCAGGATTGTGCAGTAAGACCCTGTCAAACTAAGGAAGGGAGGGAGGGGGGGAAAGGAAGGAGGAAGGAGGAGAAAGCGAGGGAGGGAGGAGCTGGAGTGATGATTTGTGGGCAAAGTGTTTGCCACACACAGGTGTGAGGACCGGAATTCAATTCCCAGCAACACAGTCGGCTCCTGCAATCCTATCACTAGGAAGGCAGGGACAGGAGGATCTCTGGGTCTTGCTGCCCAACCAGTCCAGCTGGACCAGTGAGAGACGCTGTCTCAAAGAAGTACAGGGGAGAGCTGGAGGGATGGCTCCAAAATGAGGATCTCATGCTGCTCTTACAGAAGATTTTAGCATCCATGTTGGATGGCTCACAGCCACATGGACCTCCAGATGCAGGCGATCAGATACCCCTCGTTGATTCTGAGGGCATCTGAGCGCACGCACACACACACACACACACACACACACACACACACACACACACACACACAGACAGACACACACACACAAGGCTCTTGAACAGCCTGCAAAATGAATAAGCCTCAAAGACATTACACTAAATGAAATAAACCTGTCACAGAAAAGACAAATAGTGCATGGTTCCAGTTGCAAAGAGTGACGGGAAGGAGCTAGACTTGGGGAGACAGGAAGCGGAAGCGCTGGGGAGGGTAAGGGGGGAGTACGGCTTAATGACAGTGAGGTTCTAGCTACAAGATGAAGACTTCTAGGGATCCGCTGCACAAAGTGCATGCAGTTAACACTAATCCGAGCATTGAGAAAGATCTAGATTAGGTGCTATTTCCCAGAGTCCTTGTAAGTCAATAGGGCCATTAAGTGTTTTCTAGGTTGTAGATGCAAGAGGTCTTTTCTCCACAATCCAGGGTCGGAGAGCCACACGGTTCCGTACTCTACCCCCAAAGAAAAGCCAAGCTCATTCTCAGCGGCGCCAAAGAGGAGGCCAGGCGCATGCATCCCTGCTCAGACCGGAGTCCTATGTGGAGAAGTTAGCCCACCCTCCGACGGATGCGCAAGCGCTCTGACTGCTGCTGGCCACATCTTTCTAAGCAAAAGGCACTAGGGGAGGCACCTAGTTAAGTGGGTTGCCTTTGGCATCACACATTCCATCCTCTCCATTCTCAGAGGCAGAAGAGAGGAATTATTTTATCCAAGGTCCCACTCTGCCTCCGAGACAGTAAAGGCTGGAACCATCAGATCTTCATGAACTGGCCGCTCCCCTGGCTCGCAGGTAAGTCCGTGGGAGTATTATTTAGCGCTGCTAAAGAACTTCCTATTCGCAAAGTGCTTGGGGCTCGTCTATTATTCATGCACTAATGAGAATACTTAGATTGGGCATTTTCTCCAAGGAGCTCAAAGCACTTTGTAAATGTTAACTCATTCACCGCCCCCCCCCCTGCGTCCCAATGGGACCTACAGAAATCCTCACCCCTCGCCTCTGCACTTGGTAAAACGCGAGCCTGCTTGGAAGAGCAGACCCAGAGGCAGAGGAGAAAGCCGCTGCTCCTCTTTCTCTCTGTCTCCTCCCTGCTTGACGGGGTCTCTGGTGCCTAAAATAAAGACTCTAAGGGAGGTCTCTCTGAGGTGTGTACGGCACCTAGCGGAAGGACGTTCTGAAGGGCGGAGAATAAATGGGATAAAGAAGGAATGTTCTCTGGAAATGACAGCCATTAGTAACCCAGCCTTCGCCATTCATCGGGTCCCCACATCGTCAACTGCTTTAATGAATTCTCGACTTTTCTCTATGGTTTCACGGTGAGTGTGGCCTTTTGCACTGGGTGCGGGCAGGTGTTCTGTTTCATTCTGTTGCTGTGATTAAACCTCACCGACCAAAAGCATCTGAGGGAGGAAGAGTTTATTCCAGGTCCCCAGGACACAGTCCAGCACAGAGGGAGGGACGCCAGGGCAGGGGGCTGAAGCAGAAACCATAGAGGAAGATCACCTAATGTCTAGCTGGCCAGCTTGTGTGCAGCTTTCTTAGGCAGCCTAGGACCACCTGCCTAGAGACCGTGCCGCTGACAGTGGGCTAGTGATCAGTAATAAAGTTGACGCCATACGGACACTCCCATAGGCCTGAGGAAACTTCAGCTGAGCCTCTCTCCCCCAGATAAGTAAGTCCAGGATGTGTCAAGTTGTTGATACAGGACAGCAAGTCAGGCAGCTTTCCCAAGGCTACCCCAGTTGTGGAAGCATTGTGACTGGAACTCAATCCTAACTCCAGGGCCTGGACTCTAGCAGCACCTGAAGCACTGTCACTAAAGGGTAAAGACAGCAGAAGTCACTGATAATGCCTCAGAACTCTGTTCTTGGGAAGAGTTACACGCCAAAGTCAACAGGAAAACAGAGGACGAGGACACTTAAGCGGGGACTTTCCACCCTTTCTGCTGGCGTTCCAACTATGGCTCGCTCTAGAATAGCACTGTCCATGCTATAATATAACCACCCTTTTTTTGAAGTGTCCACGCCATCATCAACCACAGCCGTGTGTACATCAGCCCTTCAGCAAAGGATGCTCTACGCTTGAGAAAGCATCCAGAGATGAAACAAGGCAATGAGCATGCTCTATGGGAAGAACAAGAGGAAAACCAGGCCTTCAGGAGCAGGGCTCCGGGACGTACCACAAAGGCTCGGGGACACACCACTGAGCACAACCTGGCCAGTCACGGAAGTGCCACCAACTGCTTCAGTGTCCGTCATTGGCAGGAAATGGGTAGCACCTACGCAATGTGAAGCCAGGTTCCAAAAGCCCATTTTGTCCACTCACAAAGAACGAGAGTTGGTTAAGCCAGGGTGCCCTTCCTTGGTGAACACAGACTCCCTGAGACTCATAACGTCCGTTTCTGGAGGCAAACCTGAGAGTCAATACAGAGGCAGTGCCGTCTAAACAATAGTAAACTTCCCGGGAATGCAGTAATTAGAATTTCAAACACTAATAAAAGACTGTACAGTTCATTAGCAGGAGTCGTAAAAGCCTAAGAAGGAATATGCCCTGTATTAAATACAACTAATGCAGTTGCTGCACACCGACAGAAAAACTAAAGAAGAGAGGCTGGGAAGCAAAAATGCTTGCCACAACCCAGTCAGCCAGAAGCGGAAACTGAGTCTCCTGGTCTTTGCGACCACAGCGCCTCACAATCAAGCTATCGCTATCACACAGCCTGGACTGCCGGAATCGAAGGGTTTTACTTCTCATTAAGGAGCTCCGCTTCCTTGAGGAGCCAGGAAAATCTGGCCTATCTGGGCCACAAGTTGTTTTCTCAGCCTGGAGACACACAGACACCCATGTGCCTGTGAAACGCATACACAGTTTCTAACTGGTTTTACAGGCTGTTTTTTACACTTGATTATGTGTGGGATGGGGCTCACATGTTTTGGCTCACATATGGAGGCCAAAGCATAACTTGCAAGAGTTACTCCTCTCCTTCTACCATGAGGGCTCTGGAGTCTGAAACTGCGCCATCAAACTTGGGGGAAGTCCCCTTACTCGCTGACCTACCCTGATGGCCCCTGTCTTAGTCAGTGTCCTATTGCTGTGCAGAGACACCATGGCCACTGCAACTCCTATAAAGGAAAGTGTTGAACTGAGTGTTAGTTTACAGTTTCAAAGGTTTGGTACCTCATTGTCATCGTGGCAGGGAGCGTAGCATCACACAGGCAGTCATGGTGCTGGAGAAGGAGCTGAGAGCTCTCCATCTGGGTTCAAAGCAGCAGGAAGAGAGAGACTCTGGGCTTTCTGAAATCTCAAATCCCACCCCCAGTGACAGATTTCCTCCACCCAGGCTGCGCCTTCTATCCTTTCAAATAGTACCACTCCTGGGTAACCAAGAGTTCAAATCTATGGGAACCAAAAACACCACAATCCTTAACTGGTTTTATACATAAGTGATCTTAGGCTGGCCTGGAACTTGCTATGTGGACCAGGCTGTCCTCAATCAAATTCATAGAGATCTGCCGCCGGACAAGTCTTAATACTGATCTCCAGGCCTCCTTGATGGGAAAAGTTCATGGGAGAATACAACAACCCCTTCAAAACAGTCAAATGAACAAATGTGTCCCCACCTCTGATCGAATGGCGAGTTTCTACAAAAGCAAGAGGAAAGAAGAGCCTAACATCCATGGATGCCAGTAGAAAGCACAGGCTAAAATTTTTTTGTTTAGGGAAAGCAATCTAGTTTCTTTTAACAAATAAAATGTAAAGATAAAAAGAATTGGAAATGTACCTCAGTAGTAGAATGTGTGCCTCGTGTGCCTGAGTCATGGGTTTAATCCTTCATGTGTGTGTGTGTGTGTGTGTGTGTGTGAGTGTGTGTGTGTGTGTGAGAGAGAGCGTGTGTGAGTGTGTGTGAGTGTGTGTGAGTGTGTGTGTGAGAGAGCGCGTGTGTGAGTGTGTGTGTGCACGTGTGTGTGCACGTGTGTGTGCACACGTGTGTGTGCACGTGTGTGTGCGTGTGTGCACGTGTGTGTGAGTGTGTGTGAGTGTGTGTGTGTGTGTGTGAGTAAAAAGTAAAAAGACATTCGACCACACTTCCTAGTATTTCCCAAATGTGCTGAAAACCCTATGTCCTCCATGTGGACATTAAAGTAGACATTCATAACTAGAAAACCTGGAAGCATCCTTCAGTAGATGAATGGATAAACTGTGGTACCTCCAAACAAGAGAATAGTACTGCGCAGAAAACAGTCAAGCCGTGAAGAGAGGAAACTTAAGGGCGTATTTCTTCATGGGAAAAAAAGATGATATGAGAGGGCAGGGCAAAACCACGGAAACAGTGAGTATATTCAGCCGTTAGAGAGGGGTAAATAAATACGCGGAGCCGTTAGAGAGGGGTAAATATGTACGCGGAGGAAGATGACTTTGGGGACAGCAGAACAATCCTATAAAAAATGACGTGACAGAGATACACATTCCAGTTTGCCTACACCCTCGATACGTCAATACAAGAGCGAATCCAGTGTGAATTACAGTCCTTGGGCAATAGTGATGTTCACTGGATGTAAGGAATGAACACTGCAAGACGACTGATGAAGGAGGCTGTGTTTGTGTAGGGAATCTCTGGGCTTTCCTCTCAATTTTGCTATGAATTTTTAAAACATAATTTTTTGAGACAGGCTCTCACATGTAATTCTGACTGTCCTAGAATTCACTATGTAAACCTTGAACTCACAGAGAACCACCTACCTACTTTTGCCTCCCAAGTGCTGAGATTAAAGGTATGTGACAATATGCCCATCTGAATAAAAGAAGGAAAACTTTTTATTTAAAATTTTAGAGACAAATGTAACATGGATTTTTGTTTTAGTGTTATTCACATATATGGAAGCGTGAACACTAATGACCTGGACATTTGATCTTATTAAAAATTATCATTCAGTATTTGGGACATAATAAACTTGTTAATGGACTTACTTTCCATACATTTTTGAGACCCTTCCTAAAAGAGTTATAGCTGGGTCGCTTATGTAAACCATCGTATCATCTGCAAACAGTGGCAGTTTGACGTCTTCCTTTCCAATTGTATCCCCTTGATCGCCTTTTGTTGTCTTATTGCTTTAGCTATAGTTGAAGTTCTACGGTAGGCAAAGCCCCCCACTTGAGTTGTCAAGTCCTGACGCTGTCACCTACTATCATTGTTGTACATGTTTGAAGTTAAACATAAAGGAAATTCTTTTTTTTTAATGGGGGTGTGCTGAACTCAGCTCTTCTCTTTGCCCTGGAGAATTTTGTCAATTTTGTCTGTCATTCCTGGGTGGGAGAGCACGTGGTCCCTGACTCGCCCCCTCAGGGGCTTCCTTTTCACCCAAGTGTCAAAGTCAAGGTCCTAGCAGCGCTGTCTTCCATGAAGACACGGAGCCTGCTTCCACGGAAGCCTCTAAAGCTGGGCTTTCCTTGGCCTCAAACTTCTTACACCGATTGTCCCCGTGGCTCAGAGTCCATTTGTTGGGGAAGGCCTTCCCTGTCAATCCTACTCCAAATGCAAAAGCATCCCTTCATCACCACCTCCTGCTCCCTTTACTTCTTGGCATCCATGGCAGGCATCACCATGGAAACAAGAATATACATGGTTCACTGATTATGAGTGTGCATGTCTTTCTCCCCCAGGCATGGTTTACTGTTTGCTTACCATTGACTTGGAGTAAATGTCGCTAAACATATGTAAAGTGGGCAAACGAGGCCACATTGGAGTCAGGAGAGCACTAAGCCACACTTCCACATGCCAATGACAGGAACTGCTGTGTTCCAGGCCTTCTGTTGTTATGACAAAATGCATAAAAAAAATCAACTTAAAGGAGGAAAAGTCTATGTTGGCTCACAGTCATGGAGCTCTCAATCCATGGTCAGCTGACTCTATTGTTCTCAGACCAATGGCAAGGCAGGAGGAAGGTGCCTCTCCTCACCCAGGAAGGAAAGAGAGACAGACACAAAGAAGCAAGTGTGCCACACCCTGCTTAAAATACAAACCCACTTTTTATCATTCTCCAAATGGTACCTGGTTATGTTCAAAGTCCCTGATGCTCTGGGCTGTGCCTTCCTCTAAGCCCCCATCTATCTGATCATGATGACTCTAAGATTTATCAGACTGGACCTCTTTCAGCTCCTGCCAGAGAGCCATGCCCTCTCCTCTCCTCTTAGGACAGAGACATGCTATCATGAGGTGGCTTCTAGGCAGCATTCTCTGGAGCCCAACTGGCAACTCCGTAGTACTGACTACCTAGTTGTCAGATGAATGTACACACACACACACACACACACACACACACACACACGAACATGCCACACTCTTACACTCTTTCAGTTGAGGAAATGTAACTAAACATTTTGGGAGGAGGGGGCCAGGGATGTGTAGTGCAGTGAGAGAGAGTTGGCCTAGCCTGTAGGAGATCCTGGGTTTGAGTCTCCAACCCTAAAAAGCGGGGATGTTGATTTAAATCTTCTCTGGCTAAGGGAAGGTGAAATCAGTGACTTTTAAGGCTACAGCTCTGAAACTAGGATACCTTGCTCAACATGAAGCTGAAAGGTGTCCAGGAGAGTGAGGAATACCAGCTTGACTGAAGGCTGTCTCTAACCACTTGGCAATGTGGCCTGAGGGATGCCACCCCCATGGCCTTCTGGGAAACATACCAGTGTATGGTGGTTTCTGCACTCTCAGCTTCAGTATGCTTTGACTCATGGCCAAATCAATAGGAATCAGATGTCACAAATAATGTTTAATTAAGGGTCCAGGGAGATGGCTCAGTGGTTAAGAGCACTGGCTGTTCCCTTCCAGAGGACTCTGGTTCAAGTCCCAGAATTCACACACACACAGCAGCTCAAATGCCTGTAGCTCCAGTCTCAAGGGATCCATTGCCCTCTTCTGGCTTCCAAGGGCAGAGACATACAAGCAAGCACATAAAATTCAAAATAAATGTTGTTTTATAGGACACTCAATTAAGAGGATACAAACCAGTATGTTTCATTTGGATTCTCCCTGAAGCAGATGCCATGGCAAGATCTCGGGAGGTAATACCAGGAAGATGTGGAGGGAAGCAGGGACTCACCAGGCAAGGAAGGGATGGAAAGCTAACATAGCAAGTGGTCAGTGAGTAAGCTCTGCAGACAGCTGAGCTGACCACGCTGGGAGAGAGGCAGAGCACCAGAGCAGGCCATCCAAGAAATGGGCGGACGTCTACACCTACTTCTATCAACCATCTATGAACCAGGCCCGCTCTCCAGCACCTGAAGTCCTCAGCACCTCCCACCTGCAAGAGGCCCACTTAGGTGCCCGAAATGCACCTAATCTGGAGAGGTGCATCTGGAGCAGTTAGTGTGGGTGCCATTTGCACAGGATGCACTTCCCAGGGAGGCCCTGGAACTGAAGTTACAAACTCTTTCCCACTCCTTGAACTCACGTTGCTATTTTTCCAATGAACATGAGTCTAAGTCTTTAATGGTTAATAACAAAATGTGGACTGACAGTAGATGCTGTTATCCATTACATCATTGTAAAATGGGATTAATCTTTTGAAAGAAATCAGATGGTCAAGAATAATAACAACAACTAAAAGATGAAAGGGGCTGGTGGCTAGTACTCATCTGCCCTGAGGACTTTGTCCATAACCTGAAGATTTCCATTCTGTGATGACTGCATTGTTCCTAAGGCAAGAGTCTACAGGGGACCTTTGTGCGGAGGTAGGATCACAGAAAGCTGTGTCATCTCCTAATGGGGAGATAACTTTGTCTATTTCATAATTATCCTTGGAGAGGAGGAAATGTATATAAAATCAAGGCCTTACACAGGATTTTGGTCTTAATCTGTGCTATAAGCTTAATTGGGCTTATAGAGCCCAAAATATTTCAAGTTTGAACTTAAAATGATCCTGGAAATGTGGATAATCCTCAGACTCCTTAGAATAAGTGGGATAGACCAAAAAGCAAAATATTTTTAAGTTTAAATTTTAAACTACATGTATGATTTTTATTTGATAACTACAAATGGACAAGAGGACCTTTGAAAGTTACAGAAAAGTTTGAAATTTGATCACAATGGTGATTGATGGTGGTTGTGCAATGCTGAGAACTGAATTGTACACTTTAAATGGATGGGATTTATGATACGTGCATGATACTTCAATAAAGCTGTTTTCTTAAATGGTCTTGATTAATAGTGTGTAGATGACTAACAACAAGAATCCTCAGCCTAAAAGGGAGAAAAGAAAGGATTATAGATGGTGCTGAATGTAATAAAGAGGGGCAAATACAAAACGTGTGTGTGTGTGTGTGTGTGTGTGTGTGTGTGTGTGTGTGTGTGTGAAAGTTTAGTAGATTTAAATGTAGTTGAAGAAAGATTTATTAAATTGGAAGACAAATCTAAACAAGTTATCCAGAAGTCATGGCAGGAGAGGAGTTTCAAAGCATGTTTGGTAGAAGAAGACAGACTTCTCTCAGACCTCCAGAGACATAGAGAATATGGAGGAAGTGATGTATAGAGGGATAATCACTGGCATTTTCCTAGAACTGTTGAAAAATGTCAACCCGCAAAATCAGAAAGTCCATTATAAGCATTATGGTATAAATAAAAGACATCAAGATAGCCATGACAGAAGAAAGCCATGACAGAAGAAAGCCATGACAGAAGAAAGCCATGACAGAAGATAGCCAGTAAGAGAGGAGCAGTCACATGAAGAAAGAGCCAAATGATGACCATTGATTCAGCACAACAAGCCAGAACAAGGAACTACTTTTTCAGATACACTAAAACAATACCCAACTTAGAATTTCAGAAGCAGAAAACCTTCCTGCTAAAAACTAAGTGGAAATAGAATAATTCTGAGCACATTAAAAAGAGTAAAAGTGTTACTTTGTTGGATGTTTCTTTCTTTTCTGTGTCCTGCAATCACAGTCTTTGGGAACCTCATGAGAAGTTATCACGTGTTCTCATATTTTGCAAGTGTTTTCTATCTTTTCTCCAGGTGTTATCTTGTGTTTTCCTCCCTCCCTCCCTCCCTTCCTACCTCCCTCCTTCTCTCCCTCTGTCCCCCTCCTCCATCTCAGACAAGGTCTCACTGTGTAGCTCTGGCTGGTCTGGAATTTGCTATGTAGACCAGGCTGGCCCATTGGCTGTAGATGTTTGTCTGCTTTGACCATGCATCCCACTCTTTTCAACCCATGCCCTTGTAGAGAAGTCAGGTCCACGTCTGTGGGCCATTGCCGTCCATTCAGCATTTCCTTCGCAGCATGCGGCTGAGTCCCAGACACTGTTTGGCCTCTGTTCTTTGGGGTGCCTGGGTTTGCTTTCTAGTAGGGTCAGATATACGTGAATTTAAGAAACTTCAGGTTAATAAATGCTACCTCGTTAATGGCTCTGAAAGATGCACAATCCACTACAGAAGTCCAAGTACCCCCAGCCCTCCCCAAGCTTCTGGCTAAAGAAGTCATCAACTTCCACCAAGACCTTGGAAAAGACAGGAGTCGGGTGCCTAATTCAAAGGCCTTGAGAAAATTATCATCTTCTGCTGAAGTTGTTTTAGTCCGTTTTCCTTTGACGCGATTAAACTTCCCTGAAATTAGGCAATACATAAATTAGAAAGGTTTTTTCACCAGATGCAGTAGTATATTCATATAACCCCAGTACTTAAAAAGTAAGATTAGGATTTCAAGGCTAATCTCACCTACATAGTGACTTTGAGGCTATCTATATATGCTCCTGTTCAAAAAACAAAAAGTAGCTGAATATGATAATTCATGCATAATTCCAGAACTCAGGAGGCAGAGGCAGGTGGATCTCTGACTTTGAGGCCAACCAAATATATCTAGTGAGACCTTGTCTCAGATAGATAGATAGATAGATAGATAGATAGATAGATAGATAGATAGATGATAGGCAGAAAGATGATAGATGATAGATGGATAGATAGGTGATAGATAGGAAGATAAACAGATGGTAGATAGGCAGATAGATACATGATAGATAAATGGATGGATGGATAGATCTTTTAAAAAGAAAAGCAGTTTCTTTAGAGTCCTGAAGATGCAGTTTCTACATCTGCATGGCTTTTAGTGAGGACCTGATATAGAGGGTATCACAGTAAGAAAGAAAGTCAGAGAAAGATCTAGGAGTCAGCCTAGATCTTGGCTTTCGTCTTTTCTCTTTGGTGTGTGTGTGTGTGTGTGTATGTGTGT
>JANBXA010000651.1:150130000-150147500 GCA_030556225.1 Cricetiscus sungorus
GGTTTCGCCTAACTGTGTAGAGAAGTGATCCGATCCCCCAAAATTCACCAAAAAAAAGTACTTAATTATTTCACTGTCAACAGAACAGATTGTATCCTACCTCCCAGTCCTTGAATTGGAGAAAGAAAAAAATAAGGAAGTCTATTTCAGTTGTAATTAACATCGTACGCGAGGGATTTCTCTGAAATTTGTTCCCGGTGACTTCTCCCCAGAGAGGGTAAATGCCCACGTGCCTCTGAGTTCTCCCAGACATCAAACTGGATTCCAACTCTTAAAAAGAGGCGGGTTTCCTGCGTGGCTGTCCACTTGTTCGCATTGCTCATCTCACTGCCGCCTCTCGGCATTTTAGGGGCCCGGATTGCCTGCGGTGCGGGTCACATTTTTTGTACTTTACCGCACCCAGCTCTAGAGAGGGACCTTTCTTCCCATGCCTCAGGGCAGGGGAAGGCGCCGCCACTGCTGCAAGGCCAGACCTTGGGAGGAAAACCAACCAGGCCAGCGAGGCTCTGGGAAAGCAACCACAAGCCACACTTCCCAGACCCAGGGCAGCCTCTCATCAGGGACCCGGGTCTGTGCACTCTGCGCCCCACCTGCCAGGAGACCCTCTCCCGCCATCCCTGGGAGGGATCCACCGCTCCTGGGCGGAGACTCAGTTCCGGCGGGGTACCAGATTTCTCTCGAACCCTCTCCAGAGAATCCGAAGAGTGAAAAGCCAGGCAAGACCCTCGTCCACGGAGTACCCAGCCTGAGCCCTCAGCATTTCCTGTCTCCGGCAGCGGGTAGGCCAAAATTCAAGACATCCCTCTGGCGCGTCTTAGCCAGGCACCGAAGTCAGCCGAGTGCCCTGCGCTCCTCCTGGCGCACCAGGCCGGGACTCTACCCTCGGCCGAGAAGAAATCCCGTCCGTGCACTTGCTTCTAGTGCAGCTGCTGCTCGGACGAGGGAAGGGAGCAGCCGGACGCGAGCAGACGCAATCCGCGAGTGAGAGGAGCCCAGGGGCGGGGGGAGCGCACAGCCCTGGCCCTGGGGCTCGCACTGACCGCGGGGAGTCTCCACCCGCCCTCGGGAGGCGGAGCCGGCCCGCGTCGCCCAGGCCAAGTTCCAGCCGCACCTAGGGGGCGCGGTGAGCAGCCGGGGTGACCAGGAATTCTCCCAACCAAAGAAAGCCCAAAAGTGGGGCAGGAAGCAGCTCCACATCTTTTTTTTCTTAACCAAAGCTTCGCTCTGTAACTGTCACTGTGTATGCCCTTTGCTTTGGAAACTCCACACTGCAGCCTGGGGGCCTGAGTTCGGTCCTGTCCAAACTGTGACTCCCAGACCACGCTGACACTTCTAGAAGCTGTCCAGGCCAGGAGAGGGGGAAGGGGCGTCTTAAACTCTCTCCTTTGGGAAAAAACAGTTCGCTGACAAGTTGCCAGGGCTTATTCACTGAGCCACACTTCCCCTTCCTGTCCACAAAGGGATGGCCTCCAGTGCTGGTCCATCCCGCAGTTACAGATACAGAGCCCCGGTCTTAACCACTCAGAAGAAAGCGAGAAAGGTAAAGGAGAATCTGGGCTCCTGCTTCCAGATCTCCCCTTCTGCAGCCAACACTTTCTGGCTCAAAAAGCATGGTCTGATCTCTCCGCGAGCCTGCAGACTGTAATAACACTACAGCAGTGAGAGCTAGAGGGCTAAAGCCAAACCTAGCTTTTTTTTTCTTTTTTCTTTTTTCTTTTTTCCTTTTGCATCTAATGCGAATTAACGGAGTATAGAAGTACCTAACCGGGCCACTTGGTTCAACCTGAGGACTCTTCTCCTCCACCCCGCCCCCAACCCCGCCCCTGTGCACACTGAGGCTCCGCCCCTTTACCTATCCAACAGGTTTGCAAACTTTTACAAACCCCTGGGACTGGGCATAGGACAGGTCATCTTGGTCGCTCAGAGTTGCCAAGTCTGGAGCGTCTGGAGAGGGTGTTCGGGTCTTAAAAGATTCTCTGAGGCCCAACAAGGGTGGGCCGCTGGCGGCCAGCAGCGTGCCGACTCCGCCCAGCACAATGGGCCTGTGGTGCCTTCCACCCGCCAGCACAGGGCTGTTCTCTTAATGAATTACTAATGAGTTAAAATTGGGCAGCAGGCTTAATTAAAGCGTAGAGGCAATGTGTTTACCACATTGTAATTGAACTCATTAGGGCTATGGCTTTTTGTTTTTTAAGCAGACGCCTTCCTTCTCTGCATCGAATAATCTATGGGAATCGTTTATTAGAGGAGGAGGGGGTAGTGAGAAACACTCCATCAATTCTTTGAATAAAAAAGACAGGATGAGGCTGGGGAGGGCACCGTGCCTCCACTCTGGGATGCCTTGGAGGAGCAGCGGCCAGACCATGACCTGCCAAGAAGTGCAAAGGGTAGGCTGCTCCGTGGGTGAGACCAGCACCAGGGTAGCTACCTAGGGACCAGGCGGTGCAGAAAGAAAGCCTCTCCGTGTAAGAGCATCCAGTCCTCCTGAATTCGGTCCTCATCCCTACAGCTCCTCCCCAGCCCTGAGCTTTACCTAAAACCCCTAGTGCACACTCAGCAACCTCCCCCACCCCAGGCTTGACACTTCCTAATGCGAACGACCCGCATCCCCCCACCTCCTGTGCACCCCAAAGCTCCTTCACCCCCTGTGAGAAGGACTCACTCTGGGGACTTTGACTTCCCAGCGTTCTTGGTTCCGTAGATGCTCAATTGGTGTCCACCACCAAGGCTCCCGGCAGAACTCGGGCGGGGGTGTAGCTCTTACTGTGGGTGACACGGGAAGCCTGCGGGCCATGGGACGTGGGATCTGGTGAGGATCTCAAGCTGCCAGCTATGCACCCTGGATGAGCACGGTTAACCTTTTGCCCTAGGCCTCACTGCAGTTGCCGGGCCTTCAACCTCGCCTTCTTTTGGGGCTGTTTGGACAGTTGGGGCACTGAGAGGGTGAGGGTGAAGGGCTGTCTCTGCGCTGTCGCCCTGCCTGACCAACAGGCGGCGTCAGAGGCTCAGGTCTAGGCTGGGAAGTGGGGGTGCGGATCTGAGCAAGCTAAACCGAGAAGCTGGGTGCAAGGAGATCGACCCTCACCCCAAACTTACAAACTTGCGGAGAAGGGGAGTGGGAAGAGCTAAGGGGCTGCGGGGAAGCGAGCGCAGGGGAGGGGCGGGACCGGACCGGGACGCGGAGAGGACCCGCCCGCCCGCCTGCCCGCAAGCAGGAACGCAGAGGAACGCGGGCTGCGGGCTGCGGGCGGCGGCGGATCCCGCGCGGGGGAGGCAGCGGGTGCCGCGGGAGACAGAGCCGCGCAGCCGCCGAGGAGCGCCAGGCAAGCGGGAGAACCGAGCGCTCAGGGCCGGAGACCGCGCGGGCGGCGCGGACAGGTAAGTGGCCTCTTCCTCTGCCCGCGGCCTCTGCCCTGCTGGAGAATCCCGAGCTGAAAGGCACTCCAGGAATTTCCGGCCCCGCAGGAGCCCCGCCGCTGACTCCGATCCCTCCCTCCCCTCTAGCGTTAGACGCAAGCGCCCGCCTCGCACCTTTAGTAGGTTTTGTCAAAGTCTCCCATCCTGTCCATTCCACCCACGCCACCCTACCTCTTCTTCCCTCCTGGCCCAGGAGGTTGAGGTAAATTATTTCTAATTTGTTGGTAAGAGATTAATTGCAGAGGGTGGATCGATTTGATTAAGGCAATTAATCTTTGGTTACAGCGATCCTGGTGTCACGGGGTGGGGGGGGGCGTTGAAGGGAAAGAAGACAAACAAGACTTTTTGGAGAGAAGTCCCCTGCCTGGGGACGAATCCAGACCTTCTCCCCACACCACCATCACCCACCCTCCGGTGCACACCCCCAACCCCCAACCCGCTGCTTTAGGGCTCAAGCCGGAGGTTTCAGCACCTCGAGGTCCGGACAACGACTCCTGCGGATGAGCTTCTAACTTCTAGTCCCTGGAGCTTACACAAAGCAGTTAGCGGCCAAGCATACCAAGATGAGGAGTGCATCCCCACTCCCACCATATTTCCTGTCCAACTACCTGGTTCCCTTTCTCCTGTGCTTCAGGGTAGGACCCCAAATGCAGTCCCAAAAAACCAACCCTCAAAACTACTGCGTGTCCAGGAAAGGAACCCCCAGCTCCCCTTAGTGAAGTTCCCAAAGCTGGAGTTTTCTCTTTTCCTGAATAATTAATGCAGGTCATGAATAATTGATGAAGACAGTGGAGAAGGGAAGAGGGAGGAGGCGGGTGAGAGCCAGAGTGGCCAAAGAGAGATCGAAGAGTTTGTTAAGGGACCATTAAAGGAGCCTTGCTGGGAACGCATTCCTCCATAGATCACGCACAGCACAGCGGCTTCACCCTGGTATGGGGTAAGAGAAGGAGGCTTAGCCGAGCGAGGGTGAGCTGACCAAACCTGGAGCACCCACTTTGGACCTAATATCAGTACTCTCCCCATCACTCCCTTTCCCTCACCAGGATTCATCACAGAGCCCTTGGGACCCCAGTCTTACCCCTCATCTCTGTGTGAAGTTCTAAGCTACGTAGTGAAGATTCCGGGGTGAACCTGATTTGAGCTCTCTTGGTCCTGCTCAGGGCTGAGATCAGAACTGCTCGACCTGTAGTGCTTTGCCCCAGTGTTCCCTCTACCTCATTCCAGACTGGACCATTGCATCCTTCCCAAGCAATCCAAGCATCCCTTGGGACAACAGCTTCCGGCTGGTTCTTTCCCACCTGCAGCCACCATTTCCTGCTTCCTTCGTGTTACATACTCTCCTACCTCACAAACACCTACTTCAAATGCCCTTCAGTCTCCATCTTACATCCAAACTGGCAGGGGTCTCAGAACATATATGAAAACCCTGTGTTTGGGCTGGAGGCCTTTACCAGGGCCTTTGGCTTCGAGAAGCACTGGACAGCTAGCCATACAACTTCATAGAATAGAACTCTCAGGGTCTCTAGACCAAGCAGCAACTGTAGTATTTCACTGGGACTCCTTGAGGCCATCCCACAGGCAAAAGTATGTGTCTTACTAGTAGAATTTGGCAACAGCATTTGGAAGAAGTTATTGCAGACTACACTACCACCACTGACTGTGAGACTCAGAGCTGCCAGGAACACTAGGAGCCTCCCTCTGAGTTTGTCCACTGCTTACGAGTTTCCATCATGCCCTCTTTATAATGTTCATCTCCTGATCTCCAAGTATACCAAAGACCCAGCTTGACTTACAGTATTTCCCAACTGGGAATTACAAGCAGCTTATAAAAAGGGAAATTGTTGCCCAAGCCTCAAAGAGTTTAGGCTTTGTCTTCATATGAAAACCTAAAGTCAGTTATGTTTCCCTCCCAGATCAACTGCCCTCCAACTCTGCAAACCCAGGGCTTACTTTTAAGAACTAGGAGTTCTGAAGGGGCAAGGGAAATGGAGGGAAGAGTCTTCTGGGATTGCATGTGCATTAATAGGAACAAAATCTAGGCGGGATGTGAAGTAGATAAAGGAGTAGAAAGAACTCAGATGGGAGAGGCTAGCCCTGGGGCAGCAATGGATTGTTTACTTCTCATATAAAACACAACTCTCCCAAGCAGGAAGTTACTGCAAACAAGTATCAATAATGGATGGACCTCCTGTAATAAAATACTTACATAATTAGCACAAGTCAAGTGGTTGCATTGTGTCGGCCTTTTGACAATTCTGAGCTGAAAGACTTGCTCCAGAAATCTGCAGAATGACATTTATGTTCCCAAGAGAAGGTGAGAATGAAGTCCTTGCCTAGCCCCCTATTCTGTTATGATATGGTTTTCCATTTCTGAACCAGAACGTAAGTACTTCTGAAATATAACAGAAAACTCTCTTTGGTGAATTCAGAACAGTCATTAACATTCAGTTTTAAGTGAATGTTAACAGTAAATAAAGAAATCTCTTGATTGTAATAGTAGTAACAAAGCAATAATTACCCAGTAGGTGGTCATCAGTAATGATAAATGTGTCATTATTACTGTGTGAGTCTGGAAACTCGCTTCTGGAAACTACTTCAGACTTTTTAGCAGCACGGCTGGTTACAAAGCATTTCTTAGCCTGCAAAAGCCATATAATTTTATTCACAATTTAGGTGAAAATAAATTTAAATCTGTATATTACATTTTTAATTTCAAGTTAGTAATTAAAGTTGGTTCGTTATGTCTCCTCTGAAACCCTCAGTTCTCATCTCCATGGTTTGTTTGTGCAATTTGTTTCTAAGACACCCAAGGTTACGCAGTTCTAAAAGATGGAAAATTTAATTATTTGCCTACATTAAGAGTTTGTGGGTGATATCATAATATGTTCTGAAAAAGTTTGGGATGCTTATTGCCTTTGGTCTTGGGATATTCCTGACAATATGACACCCAGCAAATACTCAGAGTATTGAAAGGACTTTTCATTTTTGTGTGTTTCAAGATATTTCTTTTTTAGAAAAAAAAAATCTTCTAATCTTGGTGCTTAAAGACTTCAAAGCTGGGGTAGCTAACCATAAGATTCATTTGACTAATGTGTCATAACACAAAGTTAAAGTTTGCATGCAGAAGAAACGCTAAAGGCATTCTGCTTACTGGAAACCCAGAGAGCACATGGTAGTTTATTAGTGTAGTGGTGAGCAGCATCAACCTTGGAGGCAAAGAAGATTTTCAGGTGGGTGGTATTGGGGAAAAGAACAGGCAAAGAAAAACAAAAATGTGTTCATTTCCACAGAATATAAAAATCTAACGTTTCATCTAGCAGTGTCGGCTGGGGAGATGTTAAATGTGTATCTATGTCATTTTCTCTCCAGTGACACATCAACAGACAATCTATACCCCTCCCCCTAGCCACCTTCCTCCCTCTCTTCTCCAAACTGCCAAAGGTCCTGTTCTACATCCTCTGTGTCAGTCACTCCTTAAACTAGTTCCCTGAAATAAAGGGCCACTCGGAGAATAAATAAACCCAAAACCCACTTGATATATCTTGTAGTAGCTGAAATCTTCGTACAATTAGAGACTCTTGTGGGAATCCACACATACCCTAGCCTTGGTTTCCTCTCTCACAGTCTCTGCTCCCTGCTTGCTTCCTCCCTCTCCCATCTCCCCTTTTCTCCTTTCCCTTCTTTTGGAATGGCAATCAAAAAGAAAAAGAAAGAAAGAAAGAAAGAAAGAAAAAGGCAAGCATCTTGTCTTGTTATTCATTATTACAGCAGCATCTTTGAGATGCATCTTTGCTATGAAAACTCCATGTAGATGCCTATCCTTTTGTTGTAGCAGCCTAGGTTATCCAGGAGCAGAGACAAAAGCCTCAAGTGATGTGATCTAAATGAGCTCCGGGGTTTTCCAGCTGGGACCACCTCCATTTCAAAGGACCCCCTCCTTTTCAGTGTGCAGAGAAGGGGAGTGGAGGGGGTGGGTCATATGTGTATGCATGCTCCCGGAGAGGGAGAAAGAGGGGAGGGAAGGGAAGAGTGCCTAGTGCACAGGCTTATTCCTTGTGCCACGGTTCATCTTTGATGCACATTTGCAGGTGTGGTTAGGGAAATCGTGCATCCACAAATCTCCTGGTATTTTTTTTTTCTGCCTTTGAATTTTATCTTGATCAGCTAGTATTTGTTAAGTGACCACCACATATGCTAACTTCATGCTCCAATCTGGATTTATTACTTCCTATAAATGATGTGCACACATGCCTTGCTCTATTCATACATGTGTGAGGACTCTGAGAAAATAAATTTTCATTCTCTGTTTTTTTTTTAATCGTAGCAGTAAATGTCTTAATTGTTCCTGGTCTCTGAGCTGATAAAGAGTCTTCTCTGCCACTTACCCAAGTTCAAGTTTTCTTGCAATAATGGCTCCCATTGATAAAGAAAAATTAAGGCTTGATTCTTCTCTGAGGTTTTCTATCTCTTACTGAAGTGTGTACTTGAAACTTATGAAGAAGTCATTGATTCTCATATACAATTAAGGGTACATAGTTTGGGGGTGCATTTTGTCTTTCCTCCTCCAAGAAAGTTTGGGTTCTCACTGCTTTTCACATGCAGCTGTGAGAAGGATCCTTTGTAATAGAGAATATTTAGAGAAACCTCTAAATCATACCTGCCTCCAAGGGCCTTTATCATTTCTTTATCATTTCCATCACGAATGGCCCTTTGGTTGGCTTCTGGTCCTTGTTTTATTTCATGTGACTCTGAGTGAGTCAATGGGATGAAATGCAGAAATTTGAGCTAGGCTTGCCAGGTTGTAGAAAGAATGGCAATTGAGAATTGAGAGTAGTCAGCAATCATTATCATTATGGTCATTATCCTTGGTGATTTTTTATTATTAATTTCTTTAAAGTGGGGTGAACAAACACTTGCTGGGATTTTGGCTACTTGTATTTAAAATAGATGTTAAAACTCAGCTTGTTGGCACATGATTGTAATCACTGTAGTGGATAGGCTCAAGACTCCATTTATAAATAAGTAGATAAATAATGCTACACTTGGGCTGGAAAGGTGACTTGGTGTAACTCGAAGAACACACACTACCCTCACGGATGACTGAAGTTCAATTCCCAGTACCCACACCTATTGGCTCACCGTGCCTGTTAACTTCAACTCCAGGAGAACCTAACCCAACCCTCCTCACATGCAAAAACACATGATTAAAAATAAAAGTAAACATTTGGAAAATAGTATCAGTTAGGGACAAAACACAGTTTTGGAGAGAAGAACTGGCATTGCCAAGCATAACATGGCTGCACCTCTGCCTTAATTTAAAACGTCATTGGTGTTATTTATTGTGGAGCCATTGATGCTATCGAGAACATCTTTTAACAGATGGAGCCTATGGTTGTTCTCATTCTCCAGGGAAGGGCAGGTTAAAGTGTCTAGTATTAAATGTGCCAAACACACCATGTGCATCTTATTTAATTCTCACTTTGACCCAGGGAGCTACCTGTCAGTCTCCTCGTTTTGCAGGTGAAGCTTGTGAAATGTAGATATCTGAGCAAGTTTCCACAGCTGAGGAGTGGTCACAGGAAAATTTGTGTCAGCCTCACATTACTACAGATCGCCTTTATTTGGCGACTTCATCTGTTCACCAGGCTTCTAATTTCCTTATGGATCTCCTTTTTGCACCCCTGGGAGTGACAGGGAAATCATTTGTCTCCCAACTGCTACAGAAATACCATGCCAGGAGCATCTGTCAAGGAACCCCTTCCTACCTGAGATTGTAAACAAACAGGGGGGCGCTGGAGTAGGAGAGGGTATAGGAGTTGGGTCCTCTTGCTATGTAACTTGGCGCTCAGTTCATAGGCACCAAGAGTGGGAAGAGAACCTGATTGTAATGGATTTATTGTGTGAAGGGTTTTATCTTCGAAGTGGGGCAGATGTGAGAACGTAGCAGTGTGATTAGCACATTACCTCTTGCCTGCCTCTTAAATGTAATGGGCCCTGCCTCCGCCCACACCTGAGTCTAATGCTCCAAGGCTCCAGCTAGGTTTCCTTCGGGATCCGTTATGCCTCGGAGCAACGCATTGCGTAAGCACCGCGGACAGCTCCTCCCCTCTTAGGCCAGGGCGTCCTACTCAACCAGATCCACTGAGGGCTCCCCCCCCCTCCCGCTCCCAAAGTGGAGGCTGGACCCGGCACTGGCTTCGTTTGAATTCCCTTCAACCAGCTGTTAGCAGCCTTAGCTAAAAGACTCACTCCATCAGCGCCGGAGTGCTATCCGTGTGCTCTTGCAGAGAGAGGCCTCGTTTCTCGCCTCTCCAGTTCCGAGTGGAGCCGCTCGGTTTGCGGTTTTCCTTTGGGTCCGGGCGTCTGGGCTCCTTTACCTGTCCTTGGCCTGGGTGAACCGCAGCCACCCGGAATGGAGATGGGAGTGGAAATGCTCTCCTTTGTACGGTGATAGATCATGCAAACGGGTGACACCAGTTTAACCAATAAAACTATTTGAATCAATTAGCAGGCTGAGGAGAGTCCCGACGTGTAAAATGCATGTCCGCTCGAATAGGAAAGCATTGATTAACTCATCCCAAACAGCCTTCTCCTGCCTGGGCGGACTCCTCCCTGGGTCTGTCAGGGTCCCTGACAGGACAAGAACTGGCATAGCCCTGGGGAGCTACATCAGGGGAGCTGTTCAAAACAAAGGGTCGAGGTGGTGGGTAGCAGGATTTTGTGCTTTCAAATTCCAAAAATGTAACTGCCCTGATTTTTTTTTTTTTTTTTTTTTTGAGCAAGACACCCAGACTCTCTGGGAAAATAAAATACTGTCTCTTTTTTTATAATTATTTGAATAAAAAATATTTAGCCTTACACTACACATTTCTCTTTGTAGTGAAACTTTAAAAACTGAAGTTGTCAGGCTTGTATCCAGTAAGCCTCCAAAGCACTGTAATAGGGGAGGGAGCTGTGGCTTCACTGCAGGGACAGAAGGACAGATGAATTTCTTTTTAAAGAAAGATTTCTGTTGTTGTTTTTTGAGATGGGTTTCTCTGTGTAACAACTCTGACTGTTCTGAAACTCACACCACACTGGCCTCAAACTGGCAATTATCCTCCTGCCTCTACCTCCTGAGTACTGCCATCCCCTTCTGGAAGATTTTTTGAAGACGCCTTTTTGATAGTGGCAATCTGCCCTTTTAGTGCCAGAAGGGTGCTGCCTGGGGGGGGGGGGGAGAAACAGTGACCCTGGGGCACTTCCTCCCCCAGAGCTGCCCAGGCATTTCCCAGGAGTATCTCAGTGAGAGATGATCAGCTTCTGTCGCCCCAAGTCCAGTTTCAAGGCCGCCCATTTGCACCGTTCTGTGTGGCTAGAGTTTTTCTTCTAGCATCCTGGGCTCTGAGCTCAGTGAGCGAGTCTAAACCTATTTTTGTAGGTTCCCTAGACTCCAAAGAGGAAGCAATGGAGAAGGAAGGTGTAGGCTTAGCCTGAAATCTTAGGAAGAGAGAAACGGGCTTAGGGATGGCTTGTCTTCCTGGTGATGAGCTTGGAAAATGCCAATGGTGCTTTTTTTAGGCAAATGAACTGGAAAGCCCCCAAATCCAAGCTCTCCATCTTGTACGGGGTCTCTAGGAGCATTAGAGAGAAAGCATTAGAGAGAGCTGATTTCAGCCCCATAAGACAGGATCTAATTTGTAGTTTTGGTGCCCTTAGAAATAAGGAGATTGGTATATTAAGAAAATTATTTTACTGCCATTTGAAACTTCTGCCTCCAAGAAGTGTCACCAATTTCATGACCCTGAAAGTTTTCAGGATATTGGTTTAAAAACAAACAAACAAACCTCCTGGCCAAAGGCCCTGACTTGCTTGCGGTTGGCTTTGCTAACCTTTGGATTAAATTAAGATTTCACGTTTTTTGCTTGTACTAGGGCTGTGTGTTTGTGCTGTCATGGGATCTGGTTGGGCTTTGGGCATCTTTTCTGCAGCAAAACTGCCCATCCCTAAGCCTGTTTTGCCTGGCAGTAACTGAACTTCATCTAGGATAGTTGAAGGAGGAACCCAACTTGCTGGCCATGGTGCAGCAAATACCACCCTTAGGATGCCCTCCGCACGAATGGCTTCCTCAGTTTCTGATAAACTGGCCAGTGGTGATTTTGGCACCTAAGAGCCAGCCAATTAGGAGATAACGTTGCACACTTCATTAGTATCTCAGGGTGTGCCTCACTTTGGAGAGCTAGGGAGGAAGATTCTTTCTCATCCTAATTGGCTGCTTTGGGGAGGGGGGTTCTGCATGCCCTTTCAGAAATGTATTTCTCCACGGGACTTGACAATTTGTCCGAAGGCCCGCCAGGTTGGGGACATCTGTAATATATCACCCTACTTTTTCTTTGTGCTAACACGAGCTGCAGGAGTGTTGTAACCATCGCTGGCAGACGAGTGTACACTGACACCCACTGCTGTCTCCATCCAGTTTCCACTGTCGAGCGAGCAGACAAGGCTCAGTGCCTGCTTCGCCCAGAAAAGAAAGGGCAACCCTGAGGTCTCTCGCTCATCTCTTCCCACTCTTTGCCAGCTTCCTCCCTGGTATGTAGAAACTTCTCCCCTTTCTCTCATTCTGCAGCGTTCCCAACGAGGTGCTGAAGGTTATCTGTTGCTCGGCTGACTGCATTTGTATCTTCGGAGACACAGGCTGCTAGGAGGAACGGGTGAGGAAGGAGGGTGACTTCGAGAAGGGGCTAATACAGGCAGGCAGACACTTAGTCTGCAGGTGTTCTAGAAGCTCCCTAGGATGCACGGAAGCAGTTCAGCCTTGGACTCCTAAACCAGATCAGGGGATCCAGCCTCATTGCTGTGGTTTTTTGTTCCCAGGTTGGGGAGCTGTTAGTTGCCTTGGGCTAGGTGCTGGCTTTCGTGCCTGCTGGGAAAGAATTTCTAATGTAGCTCCTTCTCGCTTTCACTCTCCCCCTCCCTCCCTGTAACATGCCAGCCCTTTAATGTGGAGTGTCAGGGAGACGGTGACGTCACCCTGCCCGCTGGGTGGCGTCCCCTCCATCGGACACGAGTTCAGAGACAGAGAAAGGCGCTGTCAGACTGCGCTCCACTTGGGGCTCGCTTGCCGCGGGTTTCCGCGTGCCCACACTTTCTGCGGTGGAGGGGACACCCCGCCGCAACCCAGGCCCTCATTCTGCCCCCCGCCGGGGTTCGAGCGCCATTAGCTCCCGCCAGCGCGGGGATCTTCACTCAGCTCGCCTGAGTCCCGCCTGCTGGATTCGAGGACCCGCTTGGATGCTTCGCCTCCGAGCGCCCTCGGAAGATGGGCCGGCAGCCACGCGCCTAAAGACATCAAGAGGTTACCAGGTACGACCTGAACCGGCTCGCCCTGACTCGGTACCCAGCTGGCGGCTGAAGAAACCCAGCTGAGTTTCTGCCATAGGTGGGGGGTGCGGGCCTCGGAAATGATGAGTAGCAGAACCAGAATTAATCTGGGGGTCATTGCCTCATGAGGCAGATGGAGAAGTTTGTCAGGTTCCTTTTTCAGTTCAGCTAACTTTTAATTGTCTCTCCTTTCACCCCTCAAAATATACCCCAACCAAAATCTCATTTCTGTCTCTGTTGATGGAGTTTCTGGAAGGGTTTCGGGGTAGATGCGGGGAACACCCAAAAGCAGGCTTTTCTGCCGGGTCTTCCGCGCGAAGGCTGCGGTTCCTAACATGGAACCAACTCAGCATCCATGGCGCGTGTTTCTAAGAATCAAGAGTTCGAGTTCTCCCGGGGTCTTGTTGATATAATACGGTCTTCTTTGCGAGAAAAATGAACTTGGGAGGGTCATCAGTCAAACCTGGGGTTGGTTGTGTCAGGCTCAGGTATCACCACGCCTTGAGTGCCATTTAGTGTCCTAATCCCCCGAAAATATGTCCTCTGATCTGTGAAAAGACTGACTCGCCTAGCTATCCTCTCCTTCGAACAAGAAGGCTTGTTCTGGCCTTCTTGGAGGTTGCAGAGCGTAAAGCTGAAGATCCCCGGGGCAGCAGGTCAGGGGAGGTCATTCAGATGTCATGGAGACCCAAAGAAGCAACATCCTTGTAATCATTTGATTGAGGGGATTGCTTCTCTGTGATCGCTGTAATAAAATCCACTTTGCTGCCAGGCCATGGTCACTGGTGACTTTCCAGGGCAAAGGACAGTTTTGGCCTACGCGCGATGCAAGTAGCTACGGGGAAACCATAGCTTGTTTTCCTGTGGAATGCACCATTTAACTTGCTTTGACTTATGGCTCTTTGCACACAGGTTTCTTTCCTCTGCCATTTCCCTATTTTCAGCTTAATAGGTCTTTATTTTTTCCCATTGGGGTATCCAGCTGGCCAGGTGAAATCATAATTTTATTTCAGACTGAACCTATGCATCCACTTTCAGTGAACCCACGATTGGTTACCTAATCTGGAAATTATGATTACCTTTGGGTGCACTCTCAACATGTAACAGTATCGACACAGCCGAGGGGGGCAAATGTCACAGAAGTTGACTTGTGTGAAAGTGAATACACTCTTTGGACCTCTGCCAGTCATGATCCCCAAGAACTGGTTTTTTGCGAGCTTTTGGGTTTAACATGTCCGCCTGTTCTGACCTGTACTTTGAGGCTGGAAAGAGCAACTTCTCCTTGACCCACCTGTCTAGAATTAGACGTCCATGGCTCATGAAATGGGTCTTTGAAAATTTGAAAGTGACATACTTTATTTGGGGGTGATCATGAGTCTCTCACATTTTTTAATTACAGTAAATAAAATAATACCTAGTAGCAAGAACAGGGAAGAAGACATTTCGTTTTGCTTTCATGAGCAACGTTTCGACCAATAGTGACTCTTACTTCAAAGAAACCACAGACACCACAAAACTCGCTTTTCAAATGTTTGGGTTATTTTTTTTTTTAACCAAAATCAATTCTTTCGAGCACATCTGAATGTTCTCTCTCTCTCTCTCTCTCTCTCTCTCTCTCTCTCTCTCTCTCTCTCTCTCTCTCTCTCTCTCTCTCTCTCTCGATTTAGGTATTAATGGCCAAGCCGAGTTCCTCATGACTTCTATAACCATTAACAACAACAGTTGTTTCTTTCTGATTCCTATCGGGCACATATCTTGTTCCAACAATCATTTTATTCCATAAATCTGGGATGTGAATTCCTTAGGATTTGCTGAAACGATAGACAGCTAGGTGGACAGAATTTACTTGGGACGCAAAGGACAGAAGACAAATTACTAGTTCCAAGTCACTTAACTTTCTCAAGGGCGACCGTGAGGGGAGTTTTAAAAGATGACCTTTGTGCATCTGAAACTCGCTCAGTAGCCCAGTAATAAGCATGTCTTAACCAGGGCAAGGAGCTAATGTAATTTTCAGTTAGTTCTCATCCCTCCCCTCTGTCTGAAGACCGGGAGGTTGAAGCCAACTTTCTCTTTTTCTTTCCAGTCTCCAAGGCAAACCCGGAGCGCTAAGCCCGCGGTTCCGCAGTGGAGGAGATGGCTTCCAGCCCACTGCCAGGGCCCAATGACATCCTGCTTGCATCGCCTTCGAGCGCCTTCCAGCCGGATGCTCTGAGCCAGCCGCGGCCGGGCCACGCCAACCTCAAACCCAACCAGGTGGGCCAGGTGATCCTTTATGGCATTCCCATCGTGTCCTTGGTGATCGACGGGCAGGAACGCCTGTGCCTGGCGCAGATCTCCAACACCCTTCTCAAGAACTTCAGCTACAACGAGATCCACAACCGCCGCGTGGCGCTGGGCATCACGTGCGTGCAGTGTACACCTGTCCAGCTGGAGATCCTGCGACGTGCTGGGGCCATGCCCATCTCTTCGCGGCGCTGTGGCATGATCACAAAGCGTGAGGCCGAGCGCCTCTGTAAGTCATTCCTAGGCGAAAACCGGCCGCCCAAGCTGCCGGACAACTTCGCCTTCGATGTGTCGCACGAGTGCGCCTGGGGCTGCCGCGGCAGCTTCATCCCAGCGCGCTACAACAGCTCTCGCGCCAAGTGCATCAAATGCAGCTACTGCAACATGTACTTCTCACCCAATAAGTTTATTTTCCACTCCCACCGCACCCCGGACGCCAAGTACACGCAGCCAGACGCAGCCAACTTCAATTCCTGGCGCCGCCATCTCAAGCTCACAGACAAGAGCCCTCAAGACGAGCTAGTCTTCGCCTGGGAGGACGTCAAGGCCATGTTCAACGGCGGCAGCCGCAAGCGCGCGCTGCCTCAGCCCAGCGCGCACCCGGCCTGTCACCCGCTCAGTTCCGTCAAGGCAGCTGCGGTGGCGGCCGCAGCCGCAGTGGCCGGGGGCGGTGGCCTGCTGGGCCCGCACCTACTGGGCGCGCCACCCCCGCCCCCGCCCCCGCCACCCTTGGCTGAGCTGGCGGGCGCACCGCACGCCCATCACAAGCGGCCGCGCTTCGACGACGACGACGATTCGCTGCAGGAGGCAGCTGTGGTGGCTGCAGCCAGCCTTTCGGCAGCCGCCGCCAGCCTCTCGGTGGCCGCGGCCACAGGCGGTGCGGGGCCGGGCGCAGGTGGTGCCGGGGGTGGATGCGTGACCGGCGTGGGCGCCAGTGCGGGGACTGGTGCGGCAGCTGGCACCAAAGGCCCACGCAGCTACCCGGTCATCCCAGTGCCCAGCAAGGGCTCCTTCGGGGGCGTGCTGCAGAAGTTCCCGGGCTGCGGGGGCCTCTTCCCGCATCCGTACACCTTCCCGGCAGCGGCCGCCGCCTTTGGCTTGTGCCACAAGAAGGAGGACGCGGGCGCGGCGGCTGACGCCCTGGGGGGAGCGGGCGCCGGAAGCACCGGCGCGGCGCCCAAGGCCGGTCTGTCGGGTCTCTTCTGGCCCGCGGGCCGTAAGGACGCCTTCTACCCGCCCTTCTGCATGTTCTGGCCGCCGCGGACCCCCGGCGGGCTGCCCGTACCCACCTACCTGCAGCCCCCGCCGCAGCCGCCGTCTGCGCTCGGCTGCGCGCTGGGTGACAGCCCCGCCCTGCTGCGCCAGGCCTTCCTGGACCTGGCCGAGCCGGCCGGCGCTGGTGGCAGCGCCGAGGCAGCGCCCCCGCCGGGCCAGCCTCCCCCCGTGGTGGCCAATGGCCCTGGCTCCGGTCCTCCCTCTGCTGGGGGCGCGGGAGCACGCGATGCGCTCTTCGAGTCGCCCCCGGGCGGCAGCGGCGGGGACTGCAGCGCGGGGTCCACGCCGCCCGCAGAGCCGGGAGTGACGTCCGGGACCGGGGCTGCGTCCTCCGGCGCCGGCCCTGCGATCACCCGTGTGCCCGCCCCCCACCACCCGCACCTCTTGGAAGGGCGCAAGGCGGGCGGCGGCAGCTACCACCATTCCAGCGCCTTCCGGCCGGTGGGCGGCAAGGACGACGCGGAGAGTTTGGCCAAGCTGCACGGGGCGTCGGCGGGCGCGCCCCACTCTGCCCCAGCGCACCATCACCACCACCACCACCACCCGCACCACCACCACCACCCTCCGCAGCCGCCGTCGCCACTGCTGCTGCTGCCGCCACAGCCCGAGGAGCCCGGGTCGGAGCGCCACCACCCAGCCCCGCCGCCTCCACCCCCGCCGCCCCCGCTGGCCCCGCAGCCGCACCACCGAGGCCTCCTGTCCCCCGAGGGCACCAGCTGCAGCTACCCCAGCGAGGATAGCTCGGAGGACGAGGAGGACGAGGAGGAAGAGCAAGAGGTGGACGTGGAGGGTCACAAGCCACCCGAAGGCGAGGAAGAGGAGGACGGTCGAGACCTCGACGACGAAGAGGAAGAAGATGAGGAGACGGGGGTCCTTCTTGGAGACTCCCTGGTTGGCGGTGGCCGGTTCCTCCAAGGTCGAGGGCTGTCGGAGAAGGGGAACGGCCGGGACCGCACGACGCCAGCCACGGGCCCTTTCCCTCTGGCCCTGAACTCCTCCAGGCTGCTACAGGAGGATGGGAAGCTGGGGGACCCTGGAGGCTCGGACCTGCCGGCGCCGCCGCCCCCACCCCTGGCTACCCAGAAAGCAAGCGGCAGTGGAGGCAGCAGGCCAGGCAGCCCTGTCCACCATCCATCACTGGAGGAGGAGCCCACATACAAAGATG
>JANBXA010000651.1:150152500-150322500 GCA_030556225.1 Cricetiscus sungorus
AATTACCAGGAAGTTTCAGTGATTTTTGTAAAGAAACAGACATGTCTAGTCTAAGTAGCAGTTATTGTATTAACTGGTCCTTAATACAAATGCTATGCCTTCAACTGTCCCTTACTTGTAAAGAAAAAAAAAAGAAAGAAAGAAGATTAGCCTGTGGTCTTCCTATTGAAATACAATTTGAGAAAACCCCAGAATGGACATCTGTATTTTAGTATTAATTCATTTAATCATAACTAGATTCTATTCACTTGACAGTGTCAAAAGCTAAAACAAGTCAAAGAAACTATGTGTGTGTGTAACTTGCTGCTTTGGATAGTAGCAGACAAATACTGTATCCAGTGCCTGCTTGTCTGTGGAGGCATTTTTTTCCATGTGACAACCATTGGCTTTCCCGACTACACGAGTCCATGTACTTTTTGTGCCACACTTAGGTGAGAATGCCCACTGCATGCCAGACAGTGTGCAACTAAGAACAGGAGAGAAACTACAGACAGGAGAATACCTATGATTGGAATGTATAACAAATGCCACCCAAGCCACACCCTTAACCCTAGTACTTAGGAGGCTGAGGCAGGGCCACAGATGTCAAGCCAGCCCATGCTGTATAATGAGACATTGCCTCCAAACAAAATCCAAATAGACAAACATATACCATCAAGTGGGACTTACATAACTATGCTCCGTTATCTAGCATTTAATTCAATCCTCATTTTGGAAGATTAACAGTACAATATTTAATTCTTTTGAATAAGCAGAACATGGGAGAATAAAACAGCTTTTCAACCTGCCTGGTAAGGTCTTGCTTTTTTATGAATTTTTCATCCTCAAGGTGATCACAAATGTAACTACCAGGAAGTTTCAGTGGTTATGTAAAGAAACAGATTTGTCTAGTCTCAGTGGCAGTTATTATATTAACCGGTCCCTGATATAAATTCAGTGTGTCTGAAACAGTTATTTATGTGGAGTTGTCCGTCATTCAGTTCAGGATCACCTTTATTCTAAGCTTTGGCCTTAAATGATGTTATTTTCAGCGATTTGAAGTTGACATTTGTAACTGAGTTTTTAAAATCCTCTCTGGAAAAGCTTCACACACACGGCACATGATGTATTGTACATGATTCAGAGGTCCAAACGCGATGGTCTTCAGCCACCAAAACCTCCAGGAAGCAGGAGGACTTTAGAAGCACACCAAGTCTGACAGAATTAAACGGAGCGTAGCTTGGTCAAAATATTACCAACTCCAAACTGTAGATGAGAGGATTTCCTTGCAATCCCAGAGTGGGTTTCGCTTCTCCACTTTGAATGACTTCAGTGAAGTTAAGTGATTTGAAATTGAATGCAGTGGGGTAAGCTGGTGAGAGGGCTCAGAGCTATCGCAGGTCAAGGAAATGAGGGAAGGAGGTGTCATCCTGCCTTTCAATCCCCCTCATTGTAGAAATGCCAGCACCTTCGGACTCTGAGCACGGCTGCATCTTGTTACACATATAGAAGTTTTTAAATCAATTTGATTTCCATGGGCATGATTCTCTAGTGTACTTAATATGCTATGGATGGATTTCCAAGAATTGTAAGAAGCAGTTACACTTCTCATGAATATATAGCAGATGAGGCACACTCTGATTTATTATTCCATTCGATTTTAGAACACGCTTATGATTTAAAAAAAAAAAAAAGCAAAAGAAGAGAAATTCTTAAAAGCCCGGGTAGTAGATCTGAGTTTTTGTCCTCTCACTAGTAAGGGAAATTGTGGTAAATTACACAAAAATGTCACAAAACTTTGTATCTAAGTTCATCTGCCAACAGAATCTGATGAAACCTCTAATTTATTTTGATCATTATGCTTAGATAACGTATCTTGAAGCCTTTCAATATATGCACTCAGAATTAAATGATCCCTGTGTTTCATTTACTTTCTACCTATGAAAATTTTTCTTTATGCTAATTTTTATTAATTTATCTGAAACTAAAAGAGACAGAAAACAATAGAAACCTTTCCAGAAAAAAAATTTTACAGCTGTGTAGATGGTGAGAAGATTAAATCCTCAAGTTGCCCTCCTCCCTCCCTATGTGTGTGTCACATTCATACGTGCTTCCAAACCCCCAACACACACACATACAAGAGAAATAAAAGTAACTGTAAATCAAATAAAAACATTACATAGTGTTAGCTCACAGCATCAATTCTAAAACTCAAGAGAGATCCAGGATGGACTCCCTGACCAAGGACACGTGAGAAGTGATGCATACGCATCCCATGGTGCGGTTTGTTTGCCTGTTCTTTGAGCCGTGGTCTCTCTATGTATGTAGGCTGTCCTCAAGTTCATGGTCCCTCTGACTCTGCCTCCTGAGTGCTGGCACTGCAAGAATGTTTAGCCACACCCAGCTCCAATAATACCTTCTGAGAGTCCATCAGGAAGTGTGCTGCTGTGGGTTTCTGGAGGACCCCTGGCATCACAGACTCCGCCAATCTCTTTCTTTCCAGCAGAGGAGGTAGCATTCAGCTGGCCGGTTCCTTCCCACACCCTCTTTGGTGACTGGTTTTTTTTTTTTTTTTTTTTTTTTTTTGCCTTTGCTTTTGTGACCTTACAAAAGTGTCAAACATCTCAGAGAAGTTTAGTGTAGATGGAAATAAGCAGGGTCTGCACTTAACTTTGCTTCCCATGTAATAGATTTTGTGATACTTCTCACGCAGTTTGTGTGTGAGCATCTGTGTTCTTGTGCATGTGGGTACACATGTGTGCCTGAGTATGTGAAGGCTAGAGATCAGTATTGAGAGTCCAAGTTATTCAAAGACGCAGCCCCCCCCCCCAACTCACACAATCCAAACTCACAGATTCTGCTAGTGTAGCTAGCCAGTGAGTTCAGGGGCTCTCATCTCTGTCTCCCAGACACAGGCGGGCAAAGACATCCACTTATTTAAGTGGATGCATGGGATCCAAACTCCAGTCTTCATATTTTACCTGCTAAGCAATCTCCCTAGCCTCCATAATTGATTGCTTATGCCTGGATGCAAAGTAGCCTTTTGAAAACCTCATAAACCATATGTTGTGCTAAATTTTTGATTATTCCAATTTAGACTAATTTTAACTCAGTCTAACTGTACCTCTAAGATATGTTATAAGAAAAAGAGAAAAGGTGCAGGAAAGTCCTAAGCTGAATTATGAAGCTAAAATCAGTTACTAAAATTCGGTGTTTGTTAAAAAAAAAAAAAAAAAAAAAAAAAAAAAAGGTGTTTGTTTTGGGAGCTCAATAGGCCTATGTGGTAAATGCATGGCCTTGTGAAGAGAGTACTGACAGGCCAGAGGGCAGAGTGGCCATCCAGTTGGAGAGGCTATGGGGACATTGTGCAGGGCCCATCTGTACCTCAGAGTGTGTGAGATATCTGCTTGCCTGCACAGAACACAGGCAGGAGTGCGTGAGTCCCAAGGGGTCACTGAAGCAATTGCTTGCCGGACCCAGTCATCTGAATGTGAGAACACATGTGTAATATCTCATATACAGATGCTATCCCAAATCAAAGCATGTGTGCCTATCGAAGTGACATTGGGAGGATCATGTGTTGGCTACTGAGGCTGCTGGCTGGCAGAGCCCATGACAGGTGTGTGCAGCTTGGGAGAAACTGAGGAGACAGCTAAGCCAACCAGTAGGACACGGAGGAGCGGGAGGCCTTTCAGAAGGAATAGGAAAAAGCCAAATCTTTCACTACTTATGTTAATGCTTGGAGTTGATACTGTGCCCCGCACAGATAAGGCCCCTGCATTCTAGGGTGTGTAACCTGAACCAACAGGTTACCTTGTTTAAGTGTTAGTTATTGAATTCAAATTTTGAAAGTTTGTTCTTGTTCTTTGAAAATTTCATACATGTATACAATGTTTGTTGATTATACCCACCCCTCATAGCTCCCTTCCAACTGCTCCCAGACTCCTCCATCATCTCTCTCTCCCCCACCCCCAAATTCACGCCCTCCTTTTAAAATTGTTTCCTTATTTTCTGCTATTTTTAACCCACTGAGTTCACAGGGATCACCCACAGGGGCTTGGAGAGCCACGCTCCTAAAGGAAAGTGGCCCTCCCCTCCCCACAGCCACTAACTTCCCACTAAGGGTGGGAACTTGAGATTCCCGTCTTCATCCATGCTGGAATTTTTAACTGGCTTGGTCTTGCATCAGGTAACCACAGCCGCTGTGAGTTCATGTGTGCAATAGTTATGTCTTAGCCAGAAGACAGCATGTGAGAGCTCTCCTCCCAGGCCTCCCGCTCTCCCATGCTTTCCACGCTCTGAGACTTGGGTGGAAGCATGTGTGATGCAGCTGTCCCGTCTATGGCTGAGCACCCACACCCCCTCACTCCCAGCATTCTGGCAGGTGAGGGTGTGAATTGGCCACTGCCCACTGCAGTGAGAAGCCGATCTGAGCAAGGCTGGAGGCAGCACAGGTCTGTGGGTATAAACACGAATGCTTACAAGGGGGTTTGACCCCACAGCGCCGACATCCATGGGTTCTCCACCTAGAGCCCATGAGTTCCCTAGCCATGGTCTTGGACTGTGTTTACAATACCAGGCTTGAGTTCTCTGCTGCAGAACAGGCCCCAGAGCCAATAAAGAGAGCAGGCTGCTGCCTCTGTAAGCAGTCTTGACACTCTGGCACCGCTGAGCACATCACAGCTTGGCCAGGGTTGTGGCACCAGGATCCAGTACTGGATGAGAACAATGATGGTTTTCCCTCTTCCAGAAGCCTGCATAGCACTTCCTGATACTGTGAAAGCTAGCTACCAGGGAGGGTGTCAGTGGAATCTGTTTTGTTAGGTTCTTTTCCCATCCGGTGACTGTCAACGGAACATGGCATCTCATTTTATTCATGTGACTCATGTCACGGAGCCTGGGGAAATGAGTGTGCCTAACGTGTATGTGGCCCTAGGTTTCATGTCGAGCAGATAAAATAGAGTTAAATCATTAACATAAATAGAAAAATGAAAAGTTTTGTAATAAAATCGTTATTGTAAGAAAATTAGTGAATTCTAATATATGTGATATTTTTATTGGAAGCCATGGCAGACACATATGTTAACTAATATTTTCCATGCTTTAGCTAAGAATTCAGACTGTGTGTTTTCAGAGAGAAACTTTGGAAATGTCAGATGGGAGAAAAACTTATTTTTTTTTATTGCAACATCATAAACTTCCCATAGAACTGAGACTACACTTAGCCTGATTTAGTCTGATTTTAAAATGAATCAAAATGTATTTTTTTCACTTATTAGAGTTAGGTTTAACTGTAAGAGTTAGTTTAAATGCCCTCATGACAATTGAAGATTAACAATAGCATTGGTTGGCGTTTCTTTCACACATCAGAATAGGTTAGCACAGCAGGCATTGATGGGAAGTATGTACATCCTCCCTAGGGTAGAGCTTCAGCCCAGGGACGTGGCAGTCAATCATTGGCATTTGCAGATTCTGAGACTGGCTCCTGGAAGTAATGTCTTAGTCCTGTTGGGGTGCTGTAACAAAAATACCCCACTGATTTAAACAGGCCTATTTCTCAGTGCTGTGGACTCTGTGAAGTTCAAGGTCTGATGAGGGCTCCTTAGCACATCCGTAGGCAGCGGTTTCCTTGCTATACAGGACATGTGGGGACAGAGCCCTGACAATCCCATTCGTAAGGGTTCCATCCTTATGAACCTAATCAGCCCCTTAGGCTGAACTGCCTCAACCCATCCTCTCAAAGACAAGGCTTCAATAAACGAATGTTGGAGAGTTAGAAATCCACAGCCCATGCCAAGGAGAACTTGGGTGGCATTTTGCTTTGGAATAGAAAGTGGGAAGAGGGTCAGGTACCCCAGGCTTGACAGACAGTACAAGGCAAAACAATCCACAACGAGAAATATAGGCCTGAATGCAATGAAGGATTTGTGTTGGCGATATGGACAGATGAGCTGGGGACAGGCCTGGAAGCGCTGGAGGAATTTAGAGTGGATTTTTTCCCCTGTGATGAAGGGGATCCATTACATGTTCTTGAACAGGAGTATGCCACACTGTTTAAGTGACTACTCTGGAGCCTATAAAGGTTATGCTAGTGTATTCATTGGCTGATTCTCTGTTTATATGTGTGTGAATTTTTGTCCCTTCTCATGTGGCTTACTGTGTATGTCTGCTATGCTGTGGTACATTATCACATCCATCCCTCCTGTCCATTTTCTGATGGCTGAGTGTAGACGAACCCGGGGGCGGGATGGGATATCTCTTAGAACACGAGGCTGCCGGGGGCTGGAGGACCACAGTGAGAATGGGAAAGCGGAACCATGCACCCAGGCCTTGGCTTCAGGTTGCCCTTGGTTGCCATGGGGTTGGTCCTGCCTGGCAGGACTGCTGCCTCTAGCAACTGTAGTGAGCATCACTCATGGAATCATGAAGGTTCCACATGAAGGTGACACATCCCTAATCAGCAACTTCAGGTCTCATCCCTCCATCAACGTGTTTATACACTAATGATTCATGCCTTTCCCGGATCACACTTGGGTTTTCTTCTACTGTCTGATGTGCGTGAGGCTAGGACTCTAAGAAAGATATTCTTTCTATGCATAACGTTCTTTCTGTCTTCTATCTCTAAGCCATTGAGGCCTCTCAGCTTCTCCCACCCTCTCTGCTTGTACATAATTTTTTTAAAAGAAGAAAGTGGGGAGGAGGAAGGAAAGCATTTTAATTTTTGGGATGCCTCCAAACCCATTCATTAATTTTGAAAAGTGAAATGCATCTAACCTGATGGAATATTTATAAAAATTGGATGCTCGTTGTCAACTAAATCACATTTATTTAATCTAGTATTAGACTGCTTTTTTTTTTCAACCAGATGGAAAACATTAGCAGTAATAGTGAACAAACATCCAGTCTCCCAGAGGTCATTTTTAACCACCATTAACAATCTGGTTTTCACAGATTAGCAATAATGCAGAATGCAGCAGTCCAGTAAAAGACACACAAAGCACAGCTGAGACTTCTCTGTGTTCTTATTTACCTAACACCTAGACACTTAAAAAAAACTAACTCATTGTAAAGGGGACATTTATATCTTCTAAGCTCTAAATTGACCATTTTTTTCTCAGAAATTGCAGTAAAATCTCTCTTTGAAATAGACACTATCACAAAATGTTAATAAAACCTCCACCGGGCTGATGAAAAGAATGGCCCATTGTTAATAATAGCACCAGCAGACTTTCCTGTAGTCAGTATTTTTCCATTTATTAGCTATTGATTTAAGGGTACTCTATGAATATAATGCTAGTAATTATGAAGGGGAAAGGAATCGTGGTTATAACTATTTTAATTTTTAAATTTATTCATCCAATTGAAATGTAATGTACAACACAAACAGTTCCCAAGGTGCATTACTGAATCAAAACCTCTGGTCCACAGTATGGTAAGGCCGTGGCTCCTATGCTTTCACATCTCACCTGAGTCGTGTTCTGAGAGTTCACTGAGAAAGTTGTAGAATGGGGCCGGGCCGTCTCACCAGCACGGGGCATGTGAACTAGCACAGAGGCAGGCGCCTGCCTGCCCCTCTCTGTTTGGACTCTGCACTGTGTCAGTAGGGAACTTCTGTCCTGGTCAACGGATGCCACAGAGGCAGACCTGCGCCTAACACACATTCATCCTCACTTCAGAACGCCGGTTTACACATTAATGGTTTGTTATCAACCAACCTACTACTCTTCTAGCAGGGGATCAGATTTCTTATCGATTCTGTTGCGGTCTACAACTGTGATGCTTCGCAGGTATCTTCCTTGCTGTAAAGAGAAGAAAACAGAGTTGTCATGTTCAGGAGGGCACTTGAGACTATAGAGAGAGGTCACGCTAGAGCTATATTGGCATGGAGTTGTGTGGATATGTTCCACTCGTTAGGGAATGCCTGCTACTAAGGACCATGGGAGGGCGAAGGACATACTAGACTCCACTGTTTGGGAATATTTAAAAGTATGAATCAGTTACATATAAGTCCTTAAAGGGAAGAATGTACATTCACGTGCACCTTCACACACTCCAGAGAGTCCGCATGTGGAATCTAGATGTCTGCCCATGGTATAGGTTGCTGCTTTATGAAGAAGTCCCGTTTGTCTTTTTACAGAAATTTTAACTTGGCATTGAGATCTCCCAGTTTTCCAACAAGTGCCTGGGGGCCATCACACTCCATTCTTCCTGAGGACAATGGATAAATAGAAAGCAGAGACTTGAGCAGTGCATCTTGGCTAGAGCCAAGACTTAGAATTTATGTCCTCTGGGATTCCTTCCATAACAACGAAGACAACTTATTGAGAGCTCACTGTATGTCCAGCCCCCTGTTAGGCACCAGCTGGCCTTAGAGAAAAGACAACGTCCTTGCCTCTAGCAGCACCTGGGCTAGTGGGTGAAGAAGGGGAGGGGGCAGGCAAAGCCCCGTGCCTGGGATCTGCAGACATATAGGAGACGCCACACCTCTGGGAACCAGCATGAGGAATCCACAGAACCTTCTTGGGGAACCACTACCTGCACTACCACACCTCTTTAGACAAATGCAGAAGCTTAATCACCCATTAGTGTCATGAGAATTAGCTTGAAATTTTAAAACACAATTATCTAATTGGCTGGGTGAATGGGTTAAACCTTTGATGAGTTTTGGCTCCCAGATTCACGAAGACACAATTCACTGTAGTGAATGGAATATTTAATTTGCAGTTGTTCTAGTTAGCACACAGCGAAGCATGAACAGTCTAACCTTCACCCATAATATAGACTTACTTAGGATGGCTCAGGAGCTGGGGTTAAGCATAGGCCTGGTGCTTGCAAAGTCTGCTGCACTCCTGGGCCCCACCGTAATTTTTATTGGTCCCCAATGAGTAGTTGAGAGACCTTTGCTGAGTGAGTAAATATTTACAAACTAGCAGGTAGGTTATCTTACATCTCTGTTGCAGGATGCATTTCTTTTCAGCCAGCTGTCAATGGCGACGAAACCCTCCAGGCACATGGCTGCTCTCCTGTGACAAATCAAGGACTCCCCAGAATTTGGGGTGGGGCCCAAAAGTTTGGGAAACTTCTGCCTGTTGTGCTCTCATGGGCCTGCTGGGGGGATCAGGTATCCTCACTTCTGCGATCCTGCTCTGCAAGAGCCAGACTCTGCTCTCATTTCCTAGAGGGCATCTGTGATTCAGTGGTGTGGTACCCTTCACAAGATGGCATTTAGTCCTGTGAGTTCCTAATGTCAGGTTATATTAAATAAACTCTTTTTCTAGATGTTAAAAAAAGTGTAAAGCTGTGGGAAAGAAGTCCATGCAATATTTTTCCCTGTTTTTTGTTTATTTGTTTTTTGTTTTTTTTTTTTAGGTGAACACACACAAGAAACTAATTCACCTCATTCACTCAAAAAGGATGTAGAAAATATGGGAAAAGGTAAAGACAAGTTGTATACTTCTCTTAGCTTTTAAAGAGTACAGAGATAATAAGAAGATATTTTTGTTCTGCACTGTATTTTAAGCTTGACAAGCAACATATGAATAATATATGGACCATTGGGTGGATATAATTGAGATTAATGCATACATATCAATCAATACATGACACTGTAATATAATACTTTAAAATAATATATTACATTGATTTATATTCATGGATTTCTGCACAAAATCTATCCTATGTCTATGCAACATTTTTTAAACTGGTAAAATATTTTGTCTTATAATAACAAATTGCCCGATGTAACAGTTCTCTGGAGGGTTATTTGTAAAGATTAGTAAAACTGCTGTTCTTTTTTTTCTTCTTCTTCTCTCTATTAGAGGAACTTCAGAAGGTTTTATTTGAGCAAATAGATTTACGGAGACGACTGGAGCAAGAATTCCAAGTGTTAAAAGGAAATACATCCTTCCCGGTGTTCAGTAAGGAATCCCTTTCCTTTCATTCCGTGTGTGATGTTTGCTGGAATCTCTACAGTTAGGTTTAAGAGCGAGTGCAAGCCAGAAGTGGCTGAGTGCAAGGCCCACACAGCCTTCCCACACTATACTGGGATGATCATAATGTTAATCCCTTATGTCTGCTTTGAATTGACTCAAAGGTAAAAGGTCTCACAATTTGCCATTTATGTTCTGATGTATGGGTAGCTGTGTCTGTGCATTTTAAAATATGTATGTAAATGCATAATTCAGTATGAAATGTATTCACATATTCAAATATGTCCAAATTATATATTTCAATACACAACAATCCCTTGGCATTTATTATTTTCTGAAAGAAAAACTGCCCTTCACTCTCAGGTAGCTCTGGTTAGCTGCTGATGTGGAAGATACGTATAAATGTGAAGATTTAAGCGATTTGATGTCCATGAATCTATTGGGCTACACTAGCTCCCTCTTGTTTTGAGGGGATGTGCCTGGCAGCACCCACCGGATTCAGGAAACTTGCAGATAGTTTCAAACCTTCTCTGTATCCTATTCCCTCTACTCACATTCTTATAAGTTAATTTGTGAGAGATTAGTAAAAATAACCGAGGACAAAAATAAAACAATTATGGCCATCTATACTATAATAAAAGCTATTTAAAATTTATGAATTGCTTATTTCTAGAAGTTTCCACTTAATGTTTTTAGGCCACACTTGACCTTGTATAAATAAAACCAAAGAAAGCAAACCCAGTGCTAAGGGGCATTACCACAACTAAAACCGATACCATTTTAGTAGTTTTACATTCTCTATCTATTTTACTGTGAAATTCCATTCCAGGGTGAGGCTGAGAACCTTGCAGCCCCTAGGTTATCACTTTGCCCCCAGAATCATAGCATTTCAGAAAGGCTTCATGGTAGGTGTTCATGTAAAATTGTAAAATTCACCTGCCCTAAGCAACATAGCCTAGGAACAAACGGTCTTGGGAGTGTTTTTCAAGTTTTGTTTAGTTGTATTCCCTCTTCAGAGAAATGAAAGCGAGAAACGAAAAAGCATGCAAACAAGTTTTTAAGTTTTATTTTATTTTTAATTGTGTGTGCCTCTTTGTGTGTGTGTGTGTCTGTATGTGTGTCTATCTCTGTCTGTATGTCTGTCTGTCTTTGTCTCTGTGTCTGTGTGCCTGTGTCTATGTGTATGTGCCTGTGTCTATGTATGGTCAAATGAATGTAAGTGCCCAAGGAAGCCCAAGATGTCAGACACCCCTGGAGATGAAGTGAATAGGCAGTTGTGAGCGCCCAACATGGGTACTGAGCATCAAACGCCAGTCCTCTAGCAAGAACAGTAAATGCTCTTAGCCATTGAGCCATCTCTCCAACCCCAGTATTTTTAAAATGATGCAAATTTCAATTTTTTTCTGAGACAATTCTTTAAAGTGTCTCCCGTAATTAATCTGGACATCACAAAACCTGAGCTTCATGAAACTCCAGAGTTCTTGCTTAAGAAAAATCTAACCCGTGGTCTCCACAGCACAGTTGGGTTCAAGTTCGGTGAAGGCCCAGAGAACCCTCTCAGTTCCCCCATGAGACCAGTGTGATCATAATTTCTTCTACCAGTAACAGTTAATTAATAATCATTTAAGGGATTAAGTAACTCACAGTAATGTATATACTTATACTTTGTCCTTACACGTACATTTAAACAATGTTAGACTGGCCTAGGGCATAACTCAGCCCTGAGTTCAGTCCCCACCACCATACAAAGAACAAAAAACCCTGCAACAACAACAACCGAATAAACACTTGGAGGCTTAGTATTAATTATAAGTGTTTGGCCAGTGGCTCAGGCATATTACTGACTAGCTCTCACAATTAAATCAACTCATTGTTACTAATCTGTGTATCATTGTTACTAATCTGTGTATTACCTCGTGGCTTACTCCTTCAGTGCCGGCTACATGGCATCTCCCCGACTCCTCCTCCTTTTTCTCTGTATCTCTGTTTGGATTTCCTGCCTAGCTGCATTCTGCCCTGCCATATGCCAAAACAGCTTTATTCAGCTACCAATAAAAGCAACACATGTTTGCAGCATGCAGAAGGACATCCCACATCACATGGTCATCATTTTTATCTGAGTTGATGTGAGTCAGTCTATGACTGCCACACATGTGAAGAATTTCAATCAACAACATTTTCCAGTTTTGGAAATCTGTTCCACTGACCAAGAGAGTGGTGGGTGCATATGCAACGTTGAATAGTGCATGGTTTAGACACCGAAAAAGGTAGTTTTGCACAATGAAGATAGTAAATATGTATGTATTATGTGCTTGTGAGCTAAGTATAACTGTGGTGAGGCCAGCGTAGAGACTCAGCCTTCCCTGATGAGGAGGAGACCCTGAGCTCTGGAAAAGTCATGCCTGGAGGAAGCTCAGGAGATTCTCCTACAAGTCTGAAAAGTCTTTTACACAGATCTTCACGGTCACAGGCAAAATCCCACACTTAGGCCAGGCGGTGGCAGCACACGCCTTTAATCCCAGCACTCAGGAGGCAGAGGCAGGCGGATCTCTGGGTTCTAGGTCAGCCTGGTCTACAGACTGAGTTCCAGCACTGAAGTACAGGTGAAAAGCTGTAGTGTGTGGTCATTAGGAATCCAGGTTCTAAAATCCACCAGACCAGCAAGCTTCTCCTCACAGGTTGTTTGACCTTGGAAGCTGGCAACTGGGGCAGATAATTCCTGACCCACAGGATGAAAGAACAAAAGGACACAATCCATGCAAAGCTCTGTGTGTGCACTTGGCTCAAGTGAGGTACTCAATGGCTGGCCTTTGTAGTCCCAGGGGCTGAAGCAGGGAGAGGAGGGGAGACGCCAGGCAGAGGTCACTAGAGCAGGCGGAGAACAGGTGTTCCGAGGAAGGGCTCCTGCTTTGGCTGCAGCATGCCCTCCGGCTTGCGCAGGCGCATTCCCCAGCCTCTTTTTCCAACTGCGCATCAGTAAATGGATGCTTTGTGTCCACCCCCATCCTTCTCCGTCCCAACCCGCCCCACTCAACTAGAACACCACCTTTGACACTGAGTTCTGAACACAAGAAGCTGTCTTCAGCCCAGCTGCTCATTGTCTACAGAAGCTCCTGCCCGAGAAAGCCCCCACCTGGCACCATCTGCCCCTGGGCATTTCCCACTTCTTCCCTCTCTGCTCCAGTGGCCACAGAGAGGGCCTCTCCTCTTCTTTTCTTGTCCCTCTAGTTCTCAAGGCCTCCCTTCCCCAGGTCCTCCTCCTCCCCAGCTGTGACACAGCTCAGGTTTCCCCACCACCACTCCACCCTGACACCCTTTTCTAGAGGACTCCTGGGTGTATCTCATCAGGGTTCTTCATGACTTTCCCCCACCCATACTGCTGACCCCCATCCTGGCACTCGCCTGTTGCCGCCGTCAACACTGGTGCGCTGTGGGTGCGCTGTGGGTGCCAGCTGCTCTTAGGAAGTGGTTGAGTTACGTGCTGCTGTTGTATTTGAGATTAACATTGGCTGTGAAGGATGATATTGGATCGGCAAAGGCTGCTGGCAGAGGTGGCTCGGCTGGGCTGATGTGCTGGTTCTGGGTTCTGCAGGTTTAAAGACAAACTCGGAGCCTTCGGAGAGAAGAGTGGACAGGTTCCATAGGGGGTGTTAATGAGCAGAGCTTCACCGGTGTTAGAGTTCATCCAAAGCGCCCTCATTTTAGAGTCTCATAAAGAATCTGCCTTCACATTTATCATTCTGGCTACTTGTGTGTGTGTGTGTGTGTGAGTGTGTGTATGCGAGTGTGTGTGAATGTGTGTGTGTTATTGTGCATGCGTGCCTGTGTGCGTGTGCGTGTGTGTGTGTGTGTGTGTGTGTGTGTGTCTGTGTGTGTGTGTGTGTGTAAGGTTGGCGAATGCTCTTGCAGGAGCATATGCATATATGTGCTCACTGTGGAAGCCAGAAGACAACCTTGGGTGTCATTCCTTGGGAAAGCCCTTTCTTTCGGTTGAGATAGGGTCTCTCGTTGGCCTGAAACTCACCAATTAGACTAGACTGCCTGGCGAGACAGCTCCAGAGATCCTCCTGCCTCTGCCTCCCCATCACAGGATTACATTTCTGTGAAGCCATGCCTAGCATTTTACCTGGTTTCTGGGGGGTGAAGTCCAGTCACAGGGTAGCGTTTGCCGGCTGAGCATCCCCACAGCCCCAATCATTTCTTACTGAAAACAAACTCAGTGTCACCTATGGGAATCCTATTGTCCGCATTCTATATCTGTGATCTATTTGCTAGGATCCGTTTTGCACTTAGTGGTTTGCCTCCTTCATCCCTGTCTCTTTTTGTGGCCTCCTCTGGAAGCGAACGTGGGAGAGAATTCCCAGATTCTGACATCAAACGTCTCCAGAGTTGTTTGCAAATAGTGATAAAAGGTAAAGACTTTTTAAAAGGCCATATGCCTACTGTTCCGTGAGTAGGACCTTCTAGTAAGCCAGATGTGCCAGATGTGCCAGATGGTGTTCTTCTTGCTCATGGTCCCAGGAATGCACGCTGTACACTTTCTGTTGCTGTTTGGAAATCTGTGCTTCCCAAGTATTCTCAGTTACCGCCATGTTGGCTGACACACTTCTCTGCAATGCCTTTCTCAGCTGCCTCTCATTAGAGGAGCAGGCTTGGTGATTTTTTTCATCTCCAATTCATCATCGATTGAATATAGCAAAATTTTAAATATGTTCTGTTTTCAAAGTGGCAATCTTTTAGTCTTAAAAGTCACGCACACATTTATTACAGAAAAAATTTAGACAGAAATACAAAGAGAAGAAAGTCACTCACAATCATGTTACCAATCTAACCCTACCCCAAAAAGTTAACATTTTAGTATTTTCAGTCTTTCTGTAAAAAACATAGTATATCTTTTTAGAGATGAACCCACTAGTTTGGTAATGCCAACTGTCAGCACTAAAAACAAACATATTAGCAGCACTAAACAGGTTGTTTTTATATATTAATTCATTGTGTGTGTTAAAAAACATATATATTAAAATACATATTAAAGAATGTAATAAATATTAATGAAAATTAATTTGAGGGAGAATGAGGCTGTGTGGGAGGAGTTGGAGGAGAAATTATATAAATACAGTACACATATTTGAAATTTAAAAATAAACAATTTTTTTAAAAATAGTGTAAAATGTACATTGGACACCAAGCCTTGTCTGGAGTTCCAGATGAGGGGTGACATTTGCAGCCAAATATCCACACAGCACAGGACATTATTATCTCATTGTGATGTTCCTAAATTAACTGCTCTGCTGACCGGCATGAACTGGAAATTTCTTAAAACCTAACTTCAAGTTCTTTTCCAGCCAGGATGCACTGGTCTGTATCCCTGTCCTTGGGACCACATGCAAGGTGTTTCCTTTCTTATTTTCTTTCTTCCTCTGTCAGTGCACCGGCCACATCTTGTTTATATCCTTTAAATGTCTTGTGAATCCTGTCTCCCCACATTTCATTTGATGTGTTACTTTGTTGCTGGGTTGTAGGAATTTCTTTTTCTTTTTTCCACACTGAGGAAGGAATCCAAGAGGTTACATATGCCAGGCAAACAAGCATTCTACCCTGATCAAGTCCCCCCATGCAGAATCCCATTAAATAGTAAACTATTAGTTGTCTGACCAGTAACCAATATTCCTTAAATTTATCTTTAAATGCCAACTATGGCGTTTTGTGGGAAGTTCAATGTATGATTTGTTTTCATACTGAAGTTTTCAATTTCTGGCTAATCAAATCCATCAGTCTTATAATGCTTATGCTTATAATCTCAGCACTGGGGCAGCAGAAGCAGGAGAATCAGGAGGACAAGGTTATTGCAGCTACATAATGAGCTTGAGGCTAGCTTAAACTGGAAGACTTGGTTCCAAACAAAATAAAACAAGAAGAGCAATAAATACTTTGCCCTTGGCCTGTGCCATTGGTGACTTTTCCCACTCTGATCTAAGAAAGCCGTTCACCGTTTCTCTCATCCTTGATGCCTGCACCTTTCAAGGAACTGTATCCATTGCATCACAGACAGGCATTGATGGTGAACTGGAGAGAGTCCGGTCACCAGGATTCCACTCTGAAGGTGCCCTCCAGGACCAGGGAAGCGCCCTGGGGAGGAGCCCTCCAGGACCAGGGAAGCTTCCTGGGGAGGAGCCCTCCAGGACCAGGGAAGCGCCCTGGGGAGGGGCCCTCAGGACCAGGGAAGCGCCCTGGGGAGGAGCCCTCAGGACCAGGGAAGCGCCCTGGGGAGGAGCCCTCCAGGACCAGGGAAGTGCCCTGGGGAGGGGCCCTCAGGACCAGGGAAGCACCCTGGGGAGGAGCCCTCAGGACCAGGGAAGCGCCCTGGGGAGGTGACCAGCTCCTGCCTGTCCCTCAGCTGCATCCCTCTCGCTTACCCCCTGGCAGATCACTGGGTGAAAACAGGAATCTGCTGTGGGGAAAGTGAAAACCTTGGCTGTATCTGGGACGCGGTAGCTGCTGTGATGGTCCTGGAGCATACTGTGGGAGAAGGCATGAGAACCAGGGTACTTTGTGGTGGGCTGCTTCCCTCGCTGCCTGCTGTCCAGACTGTGGCCTCCTGGTGTTGTGAGGTGGCTCCTAACTTCTCACATGGCACCTTCCTTCTAATTGTCATCAGAGCATAGCAGAATCATGCACCCCTGGCAGGAAGGGTGCCTGGACCCTGACCAAATCAGTTTACTTCATCATCAGATCTTAAAATGCTAGAGCAAGAATATTCCTCAGGGACACCATCCCCACCCTATCCTTCCGAGGAAGGCCCAAGGCCCCAGAGCTGGGCGTCACCACTGGTGCCAAAACCTGACCCTTGACCCTCTGTTGCTATGGCTTTGTTTTTCTCACTCTCCAGTCCTTCACTCCCTCACTGCCTGCTGCGGACTGCAATGGGCCTGGAGATTTTACCTTTCTGTCCTGTGAGGTCACTATATAGATTTTCAAAGTATTTACATTTTACCTTTCTGTCCTGTGAGGTCACTATACAGCCAGCTGGAAGACAGATGTGTCCCAACTCGTAACACATATGAATATGTTATGGATATGCTAGTAGGGATATGGGCAGCTAGCGGGAAGAGTACAAAAGAAAGGTCTTTGAGTCTGGCAGGAAAGTCAGGGAAACAGGAAGACTTTCACAGGGAGGACGCATTTGGACTGGGATTGGAGAAAAATGAAGGCACTGGCTGAAAGCGTAGAGCAGAGAAGGAACAAGGATCCAGAGACAAGGAACACAAAGCCTGTGTGAAAACTGGAGAATGGTTTGATGGGTGGCAGAGTTCTGGAAATTTCCTCTTTGCCCTCTGCTGCAGTCAGCTAAATCACGTGCAGTGCCCCCGCCTCCTTCCAAGCCTACCTAGGGCACTGTTTACCTCTCTGCTCCAGCCCTCCCTCCAGCTGGACCCTCTACCCTCTACTGTACAGGACTCCTCAACACTTCTGGAAGTGAAAGTAAGGACTGGACGTTTTCCAAACAGGAATGATAATCTATGCCTTCAATTCTAATCTTATAGAAAGGTAAATGCCAAGAAAATGAAAAGACCAAATTCTCTTTTTTAAATTTATAGGCACCTAGAGACTTGGGATTTGTTACCTTGAAAATATTAAGAGATCATTGAATATTTTTCAGGCAGAATTTTGGGAAAATGAAAAGGATTTGTGAAGGAGGAACTAGAGGCCCGGAGTCAGTCAGAAACCTGTTCAGAAAGAGGCAACTGTGTATGGAAGGCACAAAAGGAGGTAGAAGAGAGGAGGTGGTGATGGAGGAGGTGGTGATTGATACAGGAGGTGGTGATGGAGGAGGTGGTGATGAAGGAGGTGGTGATGAAGGAGGTGGTGATGGAGGAGGTGGTGATGGAGAGGGTGGTGATGGAGGAGGTGGTGGTGGAGGAGGTGATGATGGAGAAGGTGGTGAAGGAGGAGGTGGTGATTGAGGAGGTGGTGATGGAGGAGGTGGTGATGGAGGAGGTGGTGATGGAGGAGGTGGTGATGGAGAAGGTGGTGATTGATGGAGGAGGTGGTGATGGAGGAGGTGGTAATGATGGAGGAGGTGGTGATGGAGGTGGTGATGATGGAGGAGGTGGTGGTGGAGGAGGTGATGATGGAGAAGGTGGTGATGGAGGAGGTGATGATGGAGGAGGTGGTGATGGAGGAGGTGATGATGGAGGAGGTGGTGATGGAGGAGGTGGTGATGGAGGAGGTGATGATGGAGGAGGTGATGATGGAGGAGGTGGTGATGGAGGAGGTGATGATGGAGGAGGTGGTGATGGAGGAGGTGGTGATGGAGGAGGTGGTGATTGATGGAGGAGGTGATGATGGAGGAGGTGATGATGGAGGAGGTGGTGATGGAGGAGGTGGTGATGGAGGAGGTGATGATGGAGGAGGTGGTGATGGAGGAGGTGGTGATGGAGGAGGTGGTGATGGAGGAGGTGGTGATGGAGGAGATGGTGATGGAGGAGGTGGTGATTGATGGAGGAGGTGATGATGGAGGAGGTGATGATGGAGGAGGTGGTGATGGAGGAGGTGGTGATGGAGGAGGTGATGATGGAGGAGGTGGTGATGGAGGAGGTGATGATGGAGGAGGTGGTGATGGAGGAGGTGGTGATGGAGGAGGTGGTGATGGAGGAGGTGGTGATGGAGGAGGTGGTGATTGATGGAGGAGGTGATGATGGAGGAGGTGATGATGGAAGAGGAGGTGATGGAGGAGGTGGTGATGGAGGAGGTGATGATGGAGGAGGTGGTGATGGAGGAGGTGGTGATTGATGGAGGAGGTGGTGATGGAGGAGGTGGTGATTGATGGTGGAGGTGGTGATGGAGGAGGTGATGATGGAGGAGGTGCTGGAAGGAGAGCACAGGGGTTCACTGACAGTTGGTTGACCGGAAAGGCAAAAGAAGAAGAAAGGAAAAGATGTGGGTGGCTTCTGGTTTCTCCAAGCTTTTGCCTGTCAACCACAAGTGCAGTGTGAATTCATGTTCCTTTATTTTTTTTAAGGGGAAAGATTCAAGTTATTCAAGACTACCCTTTAAAAAATACCACATGGAAAAGCATGCTATGCCACGCTATAGAAAATCATTTACATGAAATTATAATAATTAACACATAGAATATCAATACTATTTTACATAGCAGTCTCTCTTTTCTTTCTTTTCTTTTCTTTTGGTTCTCTGTGTAGCCCTGGCTGTCCTGGAACTCACTCTATAGGCTAGCCTGGCCTCAAACTCATAGATCTGCCTGCCTCTGCCTCCTGAGTGCTGGGACTAAAGATGTGATGACGGTGTGTGCCATCTCTGCCTGGCTTTAAAGCTTCGACTGTGTTCAAGTCATAGCATTCAAGGAAGACCATAACAAGGCTGGCATGGTGAGAAGGCTTGCTGTCTGAGGGTCAGGCTGGACTACAAAGGTACTAAGTGGCAAGGGAGGCAAGCAAGCATTTCTCATGTCTTACCCAGCAGGCACTGAGTTCCCTGTTAGCACTGTGTGAGCTGAATGCCCTCGGCTGTAGCACAGAGCCCTGCAGAAGCAGAGAACACAACTGCACTGCTCATTTCTCGGTGATTCCTATATGCAAGGGACAGACTCGGTGCACAATGAGATACTGTAAAGCAATGGCATAATCTCAACTCAGAATTTCCTGTGCAGCCTACTAAAAATTGTGTTAGGAAGTTTGGGTTTTAAAAACTGATGTTTGAGTTTCTTACTTGGGTTTCCTAAAATAATAAATAAGTGAATTTTGGTTTGAGATTGGGATAAAATTTCCAACAATTTCCTAAGCATATATCTGCCATTTTCTGAAAGATGTTTATGTAAAGGCCACATTCTCAGTATTGATAATTACAAGATCAGAATATCGGTCAACTCTGAAAAGTGCTGAAGACATCCTGTGGTATCAAATATTCTACCAACATTTGACCCTTTACATAAAGTTATGCAAGCTTATCTACCTGTACAGCAGGTTTGAGTTTTGTCACTAATAAATTGTGAAGTTAGATTAATACCACACAGTTCTTATATAAACTTCTGTATGGTTTACATATTTATATATCAACCAGTATTTGGCTTGCACACATACCTGGACCACAAAAGTTTCTGAGAAAGAAATGTTTCTCAGATGAAAAGGGGTCCTAAGGGCTCCTAAGGAGAGAGTTTCAGGAGCCCTGCTCTGGATGTCCGCATCACTGACACAGGTAGATGCTGTGTGGGTGGACGTTACTCTGTTCTCCTTATTACGGATTCGCTGTCATGTTGTTCTGAGGTTGGTTCAGCAGCGCGCAGCGCGGGGAGCCTAGGACTGATCACACACTAACCCTGGATTTTGCCCTTTCGTTAATTTCCTTTCTGCTCCTCTCTTCTCCAGATAACTTTCAGGATCAGATGAAGAGGGAACTGGCTTACCGGGAAGAAATGGTGCAGCAGTTGCAAATCGTAAGAGACATTTCTGCTTATAAATGCATGCAAGGCCGTTGATTTGTCCCCAACACCCTCAGCGCGCCTGCCCTGCCGTGCCACGCTGTTGGCCCACTCACCTCTCAGCTGGTTGGGATGCTAATTGCCAAGGGACTTACGTAGACTCTTGGAGTAAACAGATGTGTCAGTGTGTTGCTGCTAACTGTAACTACCTCCCATGTGTTAATAGACAGAGGTGTGCGTTGCCTCCGTGGGCAAACGGGAGGTATGTAACATTCTTTCGCTGTGCAAACTAGCAGGCACCATGCGGGGATGGAATGGGAACTCACAGAAGGGACACAGCTCCTGTGCGTTGCACCTTCCACCAGCCAGGCCGTCCATGGTCCACATAACAGAATATTCGCACAGCTAACTGATGACGTGAACTTGAGGGGCGATGAAAAGAAGCAAACCGTGCTCCTCTATCCTCACTGTGTCTCAGAGGGATCTCTTTACATGGAAAACAGCAACAGTCAGGACGATTTTTGTTTTGAGGTTTTGTTTTCTGACTGCCTGGCTGTTCCTCCCATGTGCACACATCTGGTATAAGCCCTGAATTTTTAAATCGGTCTCACGAGCTTCTTCATTTTCCGAAGAGCAAGCAGTGGAGGAAGTAACTTGTACTCGATGTTTTTGAGATTATTTTCAAACACCTGGAAAAAGACTTATGCTGACTTCTGGAGGTGTGGCTGTCATCATTTTGGTTCTATGATATTGTGTTTAGCTGATCTGTTCTACCCTTAAACCACCAGCATGTCCAAAGTGTCTTGTCTTAAGAGCCAAACATGTGGGGTTTTTTTTTTTTTTTTTTTTTTTTGTTTTTTTTTTTTGAGGAAGATGGCTGGTGATGTTTTTTTTTGTATGGGAGGAGGAAGCAAGCCCATGTTCACAGAGATTCCTGGGAGTGTGTTACAGCAACCTGGGATTACATTACATTTTCTGCCTGAGACTCTGAGCCAAAAGTGGGGTTTGTAATAACCGTGACACTCCCACTGTGGTTTCTCTGGTCTCAGGCGTCCATTAATAACTCCAGGTTTGGAAAATCTTTATGTCAAATATTGTTTAAGTGGGGTCTTCTTGTGGGCTTTGGTGGTGGTGGTGGTGGTGGTGGAGGTGTGAGTTTGTGTGTAGGGTGAGAGGTTGGTTTTGATTGCACCTAAATCCACTGGGAAGCTGAGGATAGTCTTAATTGGTGGATAGTGCATTCCATACAATGGGTAAAAACAAATATATCTACTATTCTCAGCCTTTGATTTTGGATGTGAGAGCTAAAATTCTTTATGATGATAACGTTCGTCATTTTCTCCCTCCAGAGGAAGAATGTAAATGTAAGATGCGTGGCAGTTGAGGCAGCATGTTAAGGCCTGAATTAATCTGCTGAAGGCATCTTTTTTCCTGGCTTTTAAAACAGAAAATGCCATCCAAGAAACAAACGAGAATTGAGATTTCAGGGTGTCTGTGAATAGGGCAAGATGAGGGTTAAGGCAGGAGTTAGGCATTTATTCCAAGATCCTCTTTGAAGGCCATCTGCGTATCTTTAATGTCTTAATTTCCTTTGATAGTTGGCTTCTTTAGTAAAAGAGGAAAGAACGAATATGCATGTAACAGGCATGCACTGTTGCTAGAAGAGAAAGTGTCTCAGATCTTCCTATGTACTGCGTTCATGAAAGACACAAGCTGGAATTACTAAACACGGCTAGTGTTATTTATTCACACCCTATTAGGTAGTAAAGCCCTCCTGGGGTGAATCGAACAGTGTGGGAGAGCCAAGACCTCCCCAACACACATGAGCCATGCACACGTGTGCTCATACACCCTCCCTACACACACACACACACACACACACACACACACACACACACACACACACACTGATGCATGGATCAATATCCATGGGACCAGGCTCAATATAGGCTATTACAATTTTATCTGGGGAGAAATCACTTACACAAGAAAACAGGTGACCGCCTCAAGTTCCTGCTCCAAGGATCCACACAGGCTGTTCTCAGTGACCCGACCAGAAGCAAGAGAGAGCCACCTGTGCCCCGACCCCAGACCTAAAACCAGTCTCCTTCACTTCACATCCACACCTGTGCCCACGCCCAAAGGGGTGTGGTCAGTGTTACAGGTGCGGGCGGGGTGGATATCTCACTACAATTCCCCTTTTAGTCTAAAGAAGAAGATTTAGGCTTGATACAAAACTATATACAAAGATAGCAAACATCAAGTGTGTTGTAGGAGAAGGAAGTGTAAGAACGTACACACTTAAGACCTATAGCCAGTGAAGCAACATAGAGCAAATGGCAAGAACCACACACACACACACACACACACACACACACACACACACACACACACACATATCTTTGGGTACAATATAATTCCTGAAATTCGCAAAGACATTTGTAGGCAAGCAATGTGAAAATTAATGAAACAAACATGACTTGCTTTTTCCTTATCCTCTCTCTTTTGGGTGCCCTACAATAAGACACCCAGGGCTATGGAGTTGCCTCCAGCCCCCAGCAAAGCATACAGCCTACAACACTTGAAACAAACATTTTTTTGCACAAATTACCCCAACATAATCCCTACACAATGCAGCCATTATTCTTAATTCTTTCTCAAATTTTCCTGGGCTGGGCCTGATGTCCTCACATGCTCTTCACACAGCAGGAAAAGAACTGCAGAGAGCTCACGTGTCATTATTAACCTGTCTGCCAAACAGACATGCTATAAGGTCTACCAAAGTGGACTCAAGGCCCATCCCCTGAGCATCAGCTCTCCGAAAATGAGCTGCAGGGAGGCTGGACCTGACAGCAATGTCATAACCCAAAGCCACATGGAGAGTGAACATGAATATTCCTGGAAACCTTGCAGTATGTTACCAGTATGAGTGGCCTTTAGAATAGCATGGGCCTTCTCAAAACAGTGGGACAATGTAAGCCTGGCATCAGAGTTGCAGCAGGAAGGACATGCGTTTTAACCCTTCTACTTACTATTAGAAAGGAGACAGCAGGCACAGAGTTGCTGAACAATTATTTGTCTGGTCCCTCAGTCAGCTTTATGTATCTATACGCAACCCGAGGAGACGTCTTCAGACAATCCCTGAAGTTTATGGAGGAGTTGCAAAGTGTCCCAGTTTTGTTTGCTCTCGTTACTTTAGTGGAACTGTCTCTTCATCAGTCAATGTGGTTACAAACTTTGCTCCCTGGTAACAAAACAAGTTACTCAGGTCATTTCATATTCAAAGTCTACAGTGTAGAATCGCAGAATGCACTCTTTTCTTTAGATGAAGTAAAAACGTAGCCTGCCTTTCAATCCCGGAAAATTAAAATATGTCAAAACTGTCGTATTTGATAACAGTTCCTGTAGATGCACGGGACATTTATTCTGTGTTGATACAGTGTTCCCATTCGAAATACTTGCATGGAAAGCATCTTGGGTATCGTTTGCATAAAAGGAAAGACTCGTGAATTTCTTTGGCGCCTACATTTTTAGGTCTTCTGCTGACTATAGTTTCTGTGCCTTCTCTTTTCACTTTGTTGAATACAAACATGAAATGGCTATTTAGTCAAATGATCCAGCCTCCTTCCGCATTTACAATTGAAAGTGCATACTCTGCAATGCTAATGTTCAAGAACATGTAGAATTAGGTTACTTAACTTTTATAAATGGCCACAAGCTAACTCTTAAAATGACACTTAAAATTTGAATTTCCTACTACTTTTGTGCCCAAAGAAAGAACCTACCATCCCTGATCTGTGTTTTCAAATCCTTGGAGCGTTTTATTTACTAAACCAGATTTGTTTCTACAAAACAAAGAAAGACATTCCTCTAGCTATATACAAAATGCATGTTTTAAAATTTAGCAAGTTTGTAAACATGTTAAGTGTTAGCATAATAAAACGCAAAGGACTTCTCAAGTCACCGTGAATTACGATTCTGGGAGAAATGTGTTCAGTTTTAAAGAGTAAAATCTGTTGTCTATTAGGGCTGGAAAGAAACTGAACATGTTTTACTCGGCCCATAACCTTTCCATTGAAATTGACCTAGCAGGAATATGTAGTAATTTATAGCAAGAACTTGGCCTGCCTCCTCTGTCGTTACTACTTTGACAATCACTCTCTAAGAAAGTGTATCTATCCGCACTTACTGTAGGTTTGCCTGAGGCACACTCTTCAAACCCCAAGTTCTTCAACGATGCTGTCAGCTACTGGCTAGGCCCAGACTCAGCAGCTGAACTTGCCTGACAGCTACTGCAAGGCACGGAGGCGCTACAAACGAGCTAGTCTTGGTGTGCCCTCTGCTGTTGTTCTGGAATGCTGCAGTGACGTGCAGCCAGGGAAACGGAAGTCCCTCATTGAAAGACTTCCATTAAAATAATGTTCAAGCACCAGTGAGGTGAGGAGGGGGACACAGCTTCACAGTGATAACCATCGTCCCTCAGATGTTGTCCAGTGATCTTTGGGACAGGAACTTGACCAAATTTTCAGTCTCAAACCAGAAAGTTCTTTAAATTGCATTGTCTGTCTTTTCTCTAAAAGGTGACTAGAACTGTTGCTCTTATGTTTTTACTAAAAGAGATACCCAGGGCCATTGAGAGGCTTTGCTTTTGTGGCTAAGCTTGTGTGGTAAGAAGGCCCCTGCTTGAGGCCCTGGGCTTGAGGGAAAATCCGAACTCCCGTAGAAGCGTCCGTAAGACTCTATAGCGGTAGACAGACTTCGACACTATGCCTCTTTTCTCCTCTTGTGATCAAGTGCCCCGTGTCTTGACGATGACTCCATTGTCCCTGCGCCCTGGGGCATTCCTCTCATGTTTCTCGATGCAAGATAATGACTTGCCTGAGCATCTGAGCTCAATCCAACTCTCCCCTGGCACAAACTTGAAACTTACCTTTTGTGGTGAGACACCACTGCTTTTGACCTATTAGGATCAACTGAATGAGATTTAAGGTATATAACATTTCAAAGTTTTTTATCCAAGCCTTGGTGGTCTCCACACTGGTCAAAATGAAAAGAATCTTTTCCTTACACCCTATAGTAGATTTCCATGGGAATAAATAGCTTGAACAGATTCCCTAGAATATAAAACTCCCAAGTAGGAATATTTGCTGACATCTGTAAATTTAATATTATGTTTTATAGAATCCGAGAAACTATCAGTCATACAAGGCACCATTGCATAACGACTCATAAACAAAAAAGCTTCCAACTACACTTCTAATATACCATCAACTGTCATACATCCAATTTCAGAGGTGTTAAAATGTGCAGAGGAGATTGGGTCTTGGAACCCGTAAGATAGCGTAGTTTTAGGCAACAAGTGGGCCCTGTGATAATCTTTATTCATCATTTATGTATGATTCAGGGCTTGTAATTTAAACACACAACAGTTGGCCTAGATGCTTTCATTCTTTGTCTTTGCTTTTGTCTGGCTTTCATCTTATCCTGTTCCAAGGAAACAGACATGGAACCCAGCATTTGCATGAAGACAACACTCTGTGGAAACTTAAGTTCTAACCTGGCGCTTTGAGACTCTGATGCAATTATTTGGGAATGCCACCCCCTTTTTTTTCTAGCCAGATAAAATGTGAGCAAGGGAGGGCAAGAGAGAGAACAGAATGGCGGGAGTGAGAAGGGAGACTCGTGACTCAGCTAAGAAAGCATCATCATTCCTGCAGTTTTCTCTGGGTTAGGATGTGGTTTACTTGCTTTGGTGAGTGGTCCAGGGTGGTGTGAATTCCTCTCCCATAGTACCTGGCATGTAACAGACACTTACAAAGCCCTACAGCATCTAACCATCCTTTTAAACGCCCTTTGTAAACAGGAAGATGGAACAAGCACATCTTACTGTTAACTCTAACACTCAGAGGCTTACATCAAATCTTGCTATCCTAAATAATAAAACCCCACTCAAGACTCTCATGCCATGTAGCTGACAAGAGAGGTCACCCATGTTGTTTGGCACTTACAGCCTACACCAGAATGGAAAACCTCCATCCAAGGGTGTCCCTATGGATAGCATGGATAGCATAACCTCCAATGAGGAGAGACAACTAGCATAGGTCCCCATCTAACTGCCCTTGTCATAGCTGTCTGGGTGATCTTAACCCCCGTCCTAAAATATGAAATTAGAGTGCTGAACATTTTGTGCTGTTGTGTGAACCATTCATTTCAATGTTGCTACTTTTGATTTACTTTGGATTGTGTGTCCAAATGGCAAGGTGCTCGTTTTTATCTTCTCTTTGTCCATTAAAACCCTGCTTGACTGGATGGTCCTGCCCACGTTATCTTAGTCATGGTGCCACTGAAATCCCACAGTTTCTTTTCATTAATAAAGGCGAATGTGTGGGCCAGTGAACCAAGAGCATAAATCAAATATCCAGTGAATGCTGGGGTAGGGAGACACATACAACAAAAGGCTGAAACAGCCCATAGCCAAGCACGGTGGGGCACACCTCTGATTCTAGTACTCGGGAGGCTGAGGCAGGACGATCACAAGTTTGAATTCAGCCTGAGCTACAAAGGGAAGAAAGGAAGAAAGATAGGGGAGGGAAGGAGGGAAGTATTATCTAATTGGAGGGAAATTATTGGGTTTTTTCTCTCTTTCTCACTGCTTTTATGTAGCAGTCACATTTTGGGTTGCATCCTAAGAGACTGAATATTGGGGCTGGAGAGATGGCTCAGCTGTTAAGATCGCTGGCTGCTCTTCCAGAGGACCCAGGTTCAATTCCCAGCCTAACTTCAATCCGAACCCCAGAGTATCTGACACCCACTTCTGGCTTCCACAACATTGCAAGTAGTTGGTGCAGAGATATAAGTAACATTCAGGTGAAACAACCATAAAACAAAATAAAATTAAATATCAAAAAAGGGCTGGGTATTTATTTCCTCAAGTGTAACACAGATGCAAATTTAGAGTCCTAAATTTAACCTCATAATGATGTAAGCAGATAACACAATGACAGCGCTGCTTGACCAGGGTTAGAATAACACAATGGCAGAGCAGCTTGACTGGGGTGAATGTAAAAGCAAATGTAAATAATGTATGTCTGCTCTCAGCCATTCGGATTTTCTAATGAAAGGTCACATATCAAATGTGATAGGCTTTCATTCACAACTCACTTTTCAAGTCCATCCAGATAGAATTCTCTAGTCGTGTCTCCCATTCAGCGCAGTTACTTCTGATTCTTCTCATCAGTAATTGAGAATTTACCCAAAGTAATAATTTATGTTTAGTCTTTCTTGTGATTCACAATGACAGCATGTTTTGTGAAGAAAACACTCTAATTAAACTGAACGATTACCCTGGACTAATTTGTAATCGCATTCACCTTTTGTGACCTCGGACCTATTTCAACATTGTAATTCGGTTTTCGAATAATAATAATGCCATACTATTAAATACAACGACCGTAAAACCTTTTGAAAAAGAAAGCGCCTCATGGTGACCTCCGTGGTTAGCTGTAGCAACGATCCTGTGTGTGGCCGCCTGTGCTGTCCTTGCTGTGTTTTTCAGGCAGGCTCTGCCATGCTGTACCCCAGCAGCCTCACCCAGCTGAGCAGAGCGAGCTCTCTGCAGGGAAGATCCACTGGCGTTTGAGTCGTTAGGGATGATGAAGGTTCTCCATTAAGTATCTGTCCCCAGCTTGATGGTCTGTATGTTTCTGTCTTACAGATCCCCTATGCAGCAAGTTTGATCAGGAAAGAGAAGCTTGGAGCCCATCTCAGCAAAAGCTAAAAGGTGAGCCCGCCAGAGGAGACGGGTCTTCATAATCCTTCCTGCCTGCCTGTTTGCAATCGTCCGAGGGGTTGAGAAAGTTGTATCCTGTGTTTAAGTCAATACACCAGCGCGTCTGTTATCCCAGCCTCTGACTTCCTGTAGGTCCCTCCGAAACATAGCGGTCACCCAAATAGTGTCTCGTTCTCCCTGCTTCACCAAAGTTTCCCCAGTCTGACGTTCAGCGACTCATAACACACAGTGGCGTGAACAGCTGAGGCACAGAGCAAACATGGAGGCTTTCTGCTCAGGGAATAGTAATCTGGCCTTTCCCTAAACCTAGACACTTCTCTCAAATGGAACCAGCGTTGCAGGCGCATTCCTGGCAACAATTTAAAAGAAAAACACCTAGACTTTAAAAAAAAAAAAGGCAGTGAAAATCCTCTGATTATACTCAAGCATACCTGAAATTTTCAAGAGCAGTCTTGTGAGTCTATCGAGGAAGACACACACATTAATTAGAATTGTAAGGCTACTAAAGCATGATTAGGTTAGGATGACCTAACAATCAGGATTGCTAAATCAGGCCAAGTCCAGTGCTAGATGTAACAACACCCCTCCCCTCCCCGTGTGTGGTATGTGTGTGTGTGTCTGTGTCTGTGTCTCTGTGTGTATGTCTGTGTGTGTGTGTGTGTGTGTGTGTGTATCTGTGTGTTTGTGTCTGTGTCTATGTCTCTGTGTGTATGTCTCTCTCTCTGTATGTGTGTGTGTGTGTGTCTGTGTGTGTGTGTCTGTGTCTGTGTATCCGTGTCTGTGTCTCTGTGTGTATGTCTCTCTCTCTCTCTCTCTCTCTCTCTCTCTCTCTCTGTGTGTGTGTGTGTGTGTGTGTGTGTATCTGTGTCTGTGTCTGTGTCTGTGTATCTGTGTCTGTGTATCTGTGTCTGTGTCTCTGTGTGTATGTCTCTCTCTCTGTATGTGTGTATGTGTGTGTGTGTGTCTGTGTGTGTGTCTGTGTCTGTGTATCTGTGTCTGTGTCTCTGTGTGTATGTCTGTGTGTGTGTGTGTGTGTGTGTGTGTCTGTGTATCTGTGTCTGTGTCTCTGTGTGTATGTCTCTCTCTCTGTATGTGTGTGTCTCTGTCTGTGTATCTGTGTCTGTGACTCTGTGTGTATGTCTGTGTGTGTGTGTGTGTGTGTGTGTGTCTGTGTATCTGTGTCTCTGTGTGTATGTCTCTCTCTCTGTATGTGTGTATATGTGTCTGTGTATCTGTGTCTGTGACTCTGTGTATATGTGTGTGTGTGTGTGTGTGCGTGCATGCGTGTGTGTTGTTTATGGTGTATGCATGTAGGAATGCAAGCCCACTTATCTATACGTAGATATGGAGGCCAGAAATCAATGCTGGGTTGCCTTCCTATATTGCTCTCCATCATACATCTTGATATAGTGTCTTCACTGAAACAGGAACTCACCACTTCAGCTAGACTGGCTGGCAGCAAGCTATCATGATCCACCTGTCTCTGCCTGTCCCCACCCCACCCCAGCGCTTGGGCTACAGATGTGTGCCACCAGACCCAGCTTTTCTGTGGAGTACCGAGTACAATTTCAGTCCTTGTGCTCTCACAGAAGCACTTTAGCCACCAGGCCATCTCCCAACCCTCAGTAGCACTCCGTCCTGTTCATGGACAAGGGGTGCGTTGCACCCATTCCCTCCAGATGACACTGACATTGTCCCCCCTCTGAAACTTATCTTCCACTCACTAGAGTCTGCCTGGGGGTGGGAGGCTCCTTACAAAGCAGGCTCGTTGTCCTTTCTGTCGTCCATGCGTCTCTTCTGCATAGTATGTACCTGCCATGTGTGGATGGCTGTCTTTGCCACCATTTCTATCGGGGCATATTTCAGTATTTGCTTAGATAATGATAATGTCACATATCATGTTCTCTCATGTGCCATCTCTTCATTTTGTACACGGGGAAATGAATGCACAGAAAGGACGTGTGACATCTTGTGTGTGTTGCCAGGCTATAAAGAGGTGCTGAGGCAGGCTGCCTTAGCCACAGTGATTGTTTGCTGCAGCCTGGACATCTTGCCCTCAGTGGATAAGAAAGTAAAAATATTGGAAGTAACAGTATTCTGCCTCCGTCTCCACAAAGCTAGACTCAAATTGTGAGTCCGGCTCTCAACTGAAATATTTATACTAAGACTAAAGTCAACTGAGTGATTTTTTTTTCCATATTATAGTACAGCAGGTTGGTACTAGTAAAGTGAGTGGACATTTTTATGATGTTCATATTGCATGAATCTTAAGTCAGAATATCAAGGTAATCAAGGCAGGGATAACTCAAATGAATTATGGTAAATATTGAAAATGTCAGACCAATTGTCTTTCAGATCACAGAGAAAACACTCGCGTGGGTGTTTAAAAAGAACCTTGTGCCACGCACATTCAGCAAAACCTACAAACTATGAAGTCATACACATGGGGATGTCTTCAACCAAAACTGAGCCAGTGTGTACAGGATAAACCCACTTTTCTTTTAGGTTTCCAGCGCTTGATGACAGTCTTGCCTCGCTCACGGCCTTTCCCTCATTTCCGGCCCCGCCCCCGACATGAGTTCATTTTGCATATTTGTGAGCCTCTGGTCAAAGGCATTGTGTTGAGTGTGGCTTGATTTATATGGAGGAGCTTCAGTGAGTTCTTTACCCCCTTCCTCTTCCCCGCCTCACCTTCCCTGCCCGTCACAAATCCCAGCTTCCACCTACGTGGTAAGACTCGTTGCCCTGAAACCTCTGACAGGGGCATAGCATATGGCAGGGTGGAGAAAGAGACAGATTCATGCTCAGTAACGAATGCTTCCTCCGTGCTGATTTCGCTTCCATCCTTGCAGACAACAGGGATTTCTCTAAGTAGACCCTGGTGCTTTGGGGAGATTAGCGGTTACTTAACTGCTTAGCTCACTCAGCCATGCAGAGAATCATGCCCATGTTGTTAGAGGCGGTCTCTGACTTTCAACGCGTGGACCCTGCGAGGAGTTATCCCAAGAGAGATTACAAGATAAAAATCATTACAGCAAGGGAGAGAGGCGGGCTCCGTCTTGCTGAGTGACCACAGGTTTCTAAATTAGGGACTGATGCATTAACATCTTATGCAAGAGTGACCCTTAAGGTAGTGTACATGCCACCCAGTGGATTCCAATATGAATATTAAGGGGAGGAAGCTTTTCAAAACCACAGGCAATCCGTTTAATAAGCCGAGCAAGTACTGCCACATCACTGCTCCACAAATTTTCTTGGCCTTCCGTTAGAACATAAGAAATTCCATGGTGTGTCAAATTAAAGTGTCTACACAGGCCAGCACACCAACGCCAACTCCACCGGAAAAGACAAGTTACTCTTATTCACATCAACCTCACAGTTAAGGCACATGCGATGAGCACTCCTAGCTCGCCCTTAATATAGTCATTATCTGTGGGTTTATTTAAAGTCTTTCTTCAACCTAGGCACTGTCCCCTTTGGGGCAATGAATTCTATTTGTTTAGCAACCAGCTGTGTAAAGGGTAGTTTAGTTTATTTATCTCTAAACCGTCTACTAAAACAAGCCTCATTAGGTTAGACATTGCTCTGCTTGGCTAGTCTGTTGTCTTGTGAGCTCAGGGGAGCAGTGGGGAGGAGTTCAGAAACATGTCTAAGAGTTACGTGTGGATGCTCACCTGGGCCCTTCTAAACGTGTGTGTGCGTGTGCGTGTGTGTGTGTGTGAGAGAGAGAGAGAGAGTGAGTGTGTGCGTGTGCATGTGTGTGTGTGTGTGTGTGTGTGTGTGTGAGAGAGAGAGAGAGTGAGTGTGTGTGTGTGTGCTTGCCATGTACGTGTAGTTCACAGAGGTCAAAGGGGCCATCCTGGAACTGCAGGTAAAGATGGTTGTAGGCCTCCTCATGAGTCCTGAGAGCTGAACCCGGTCCTCGGCAAGAGCAGTAAGTGCTGAGCCACCTCATCAGCCCCAGGCCCATTTTTAACTCTGGAGTCACTTCTGATACTGTCCCTGTCCCTTGTCTGTAGTTATTGCTCTGAACAGCTCCTGCAAGACACCTCGGTGTCACCCACATGCAATCTCTGCCCCAAATAGGAAATGTTACAGTGTCAACATTGATTTAGTTATTACTTATTTTAATAGTTGTAGTTACCTTCAAAGTGTTGCCAATGGGTTTGTGTGACTGGTGGGCCCACCTGTGTCTGGCTTTACCTAAGTGTATCATAGGACGACTCCTTTACGAGGTACATACGAGGTACATACACTGTTGTCCGTGCTGTAAACCACAGCATCTAGCAACACTTTAACAGCGACTGTGCCAGATGCCGGACTAAATGCTTTGCTCTTTACGCTTGTGGCATACAAGTCTGTAAGGTAGATGTTATAAGTCTTGAGGTGGATTACAGTTCAGCCCCCATTTCAGGGACTCAAACACTGACGCTTAGGGAGGTCACAGAGCTGGCATCTGGTAAGGCCAGCGTTCAGCCGTGGTCATTTGGCACTTAGCCACTTTCCTGCCCTCCTTGGGTCCTAGGACTGATGAGGAGCAGACGGGACATTATGAAAGGACAAGCTGTCCTCCTGTTCTTAGCCTGGGGTTCACTCTTGCATCCTTCTCTTACACACCCTCTCTTCCCTAGAGGGTTGATGTTGCTTTCTTTTAAGGTTTACATTACATTGTTTTATTTTGAATTAAGTGGCGGGTGAACAGGACTACAGGTGCTCACAGAGTCCAGTGGAAGATGCTGGATTCCATGTAGCTGGTGTCATAGGCATGTGTAATCAGTCAAATGTGGGTGGCTTATGGGAACCAACCCTGGGCTCTTTACCACTAAACTATCTCTCCGGCCCCAGAAGCTACAGACCCACAGATCATGAGCCACTGATTTTTGCCTTTTTGCATTATTTCTATGACTAACTGCTGCTTTGGATACTTCTAAAGAGTTTGAAAATGTGACTTCTGCCCCCATGTTATAAATATCTACCTCTTTGCTAAATTACTAATATTTTCACTTCACTTGTGGAGAAACAAAACCCAGCCTTAAGAATAATAGAAACAACGTTGTGAAAGAATCTTGAGAAGCTATAGCTAACACTCTGCCTTCCTTACATATGACGAAAGACAAAGAGAGGGTGGTTCTCGTGAGACCTTAGAGAACAAGAACCTCTCCCGGGAACAGCAATGTCCCACCCTGTCCTCAGCACCTCTTGGCAATGTCCTATGCTATCCTGAGCCAGCCCACTGAGATGCACGCTGCTGTTTCGGCCGTGCATCATCGTGGGCCTGTTATCTGTGGTTTGACCCAAGACTCTGGACTTGGTCTGTGCTTCTCTGATCTGTGATCTGAGGCTGCGCCTGCTTCCCTTCTTTTCATCGGTTATGAATGTGCCAATCTGATTTAGAAATCACAAAACCCTTAGGCATGCTCCTACAGTGCCACTGACAATACGAGACAAAATAACAATAAATAGATAGAATAGCGTGACTTAGAGCACCCAGCCGAAGCCAGCAGGTGAGGGAGCACGGGCTGCATGTGTTCCTTAATGGCAGTGTGGTTTAGCACCTGCCCCACAACTGGAAACCGGAGTTCCTAGAGCAAGCCCAATACCTTTACTGTTTGTAGAAGGCACAGAGAAGCATCCCGCTCCGGTTCAACTAACAGTTCTAGATTGTTTCAGTGTCAGCAGAGAGGCATAGTCTAACACAGCAGACAAATACACAGACAAAGATACTAGCATAGCTACACTTTTAAAAGCAAAACATATTCAGGGTGTGGGAAGATGAATTCACCGGCAAAGTGCGTGCTTCACACGCATAAATGCCTGCATTTGGATCCCTATCAGCCATGCAGCACAGATAGAGCAGAGACAGATGTATCCTCAGAGATCCCTGGCCATCCAACCTAGCCAAATCAGGGGGCTCCAGGTTCCCTGAGAGACCCTGCCTCAAAAACTAGGGTGGGGAGTGATCTAGAAAGACCTCAACATTGGCCTCTGGCTTTGATATACACACTGATGGGCATGCCTGTGTACCTGCATAATACACATACAGCAACCTACACACACACACACACACACACACACACACACACACACACGCACACACACGCACACACACTCACACTCACACACTCACACACACTCACACTCACACACACACTCACACACACACACATTTGAAATATAATGAGACTATAAAAAAAAAATCTCTGTCACTTTGAGTGTTTTCATTATCTGACTATGTCATGCTTAGGTTGTCACGTGTTTCATTTACTTATTTGTTTGTTTGTTTATTTATTTTTGTCTCATCCCAGGTGACAGACCCACTTACTCTTGCTCTCTTGTAAGATACAGCCTACCGCTGAGCACTTGGGGCCCGCAGAAGAACTATGACTCAAAAGGGCTTGGCAATCAAAATCAGCTTCAAGAGATGCCAAGGACAAATGGCCTGACAGCAGCACGGCAGCCATGTAAAATAGACCTCGGCCATCATTCATGAGTAGGGGGGAGGGGGGAGCCAACCAGAGCAGCCGATGCTTGTCACGTCTTCTGGTGGAACCAAAGTTTGAATGTTTGTGTTTTTGAGGCATCACTGAGCCCACAGCGTGGGGAGTGCTGTCGGCCGACGGGCTGGGTAGGGAGTCTGCGATCGTCCTGTGTGGCCACTGCAGTGCCACACGATCGTCCTTTGCTTTCACAGAAGTGATCTGTAGTGGAAAGAAAACAGAAAACCAACCCCAGGAACGGGACTTACACTTAGACAGACCTAGTTTTCATGGTGAGCTGGGACAGACACACGTGGCCCTGCCCTCTCTGGTACTTTGCCTGCTGTATGAAGATTGTATTCCTCTGGAAATATTTTACAGTTTAATATTGAGTGTAATTAAGAATATAATCATGTTATCAAAAATGGTATTTAACTCTGTTGTAGTTTCTTTAACATTCATGTGGATAAAAAAAAAATCTATAATAAAAAAACTATGACGTAATAGATGTGTTCATGTAGTTAAATGCATACCTGCTTGGGGTCAACTCATAGAAACTAATGCTTTTTAGAATTATTTTGCCATAAAGTATTTGAATAAATTATTTTTGAAAACATAATTCCTTCACAGATGATTATTAAAGGTTAGACTAGCTTTTGACCCTGTCAGCTTTTGGGAACCATTCCACGACCTTAGGATCTTTTTAAATTCCTGTCAAATCTTCTATCAGACTTGGTGACAGAGTTAGTGCCATGGCTTCCTCCTTAATGTGATGGTAAATCCAAATCCACACAATAGTTTCATGCAGAAAAAAAAAAAGAGGTTTTAGATGTAATAAACAGCTGAAATCGTGACCCTTTGCAGTAATGATTTCTACGGTAGCTCTGGATGACCTCTTGTGTGACCACTGTGGATTACCTTTTGAAGTTCCCAAGGGCCATCCTAACTGAAGATACACCCCACTTTGGCATCCCTTGACAGACTTTAACAGATATTTAAAGGGCATCGCCATGGGCCTGGAGAGACGACAGTTAAGAGCACTTGCTACCCTTGAACAGGACTCAAGTTCAGTTCCCAGCATCCACATTAATCAACTCACAACCACCTGTAATTCCAGATCCAGGCGTCTGGTGCTTATGCAGGCATCTTCACATTCATGTGCTCGCTCTCTCTCCCTCTCTCTCTCTCTCTCTCTCTCTCTCTCTCTCTCTCTCTCTCTCACACACACACACACACACACACACACACACACACACACACACACACCAATAATAATAATAATAATGATAATAATAATAATGTGAATTTTTAAAAATGTGCATTCATGCTGTTTAATAGTTTTACACGCCAGCTCTATTATTGTGAACTATCTAAGGGAGTGTCTCCAACTTCCTCCTGAGATAAATGTTCTATCTTTGCTAAAACAGTGTGTGTGTGTGTGTGTGTGTGTGTGTGTGTGTGTGTGTGTGTTAGCTTTCTGATGTAATAAACGTTGGAAATATATGAACTTATAAAAAAAATTAAAAAGTTGGGACTGGAGAAATGGCCCAGAGGCTAAGAGCACTAGGACTTCTTGCAAAGAACCTGGACGTGGGTCTCAGCACTCATGTCAGATGGCTCACAACACTGCAACTACAGTTCCAGGGGGCGTAGTGCCCGCTTCTGGCCTCTTTGGGCACTGCTTGCATATGGTGCACATAGATTCAGGCATATACACACTTTAAAATTCTTTTTAAAGGCTCGGGATAAGGCTCAGTGAGTAAAGTACTTGTTTCAGAAGTAATGAAGAACTGAATTTGGACCCGAGAACTCACATAAAACCTCCAAGTGATAGCATGCATCTATAACCCCATTGCGCCTAAGATGACTGGGAGAATCCTAGATGCTCACGGACTAGCTACCCTGGTGTAGGCAGCATGAGCGAGACCCTATCTCAAACAAGGTAGAAGGTAAGGACCAATGCTGGAGGTTTTCCTCTAACCTCTACATATGCACTGTGGCATGAACATGTCTTCACACATGTGAACATACACCACACAGTGGGAGGGAGGGAGGGAGGGAGGGAGGGAGGGAGGGAGGGAGGAATGGAGGAAGGGAGGGAGAGAGGGAGGGAAGGAGAGAGAGAGAGGGAGGGAGGGAGAGAGAGAGGGAGGCAGGGAGGGAGAGAGAGGGAGGCAGGGAAGCAGAGAGAGAGGGAGGCAGGGAGAGAGGGAGGGGGCAGGGAGGGAGGAAGAGAGGGAGGGAGGGAGAGAGAGAGGGAGGGAGAGAGGGAGGGAGGCAGGGAGGGAGAGAGAGGGAGGCAGGGAGGGAGAGAGAGGGAGGCAGGGAGAGAGGGAGGGAGAGAGGGAGGCAGGGAGGGAGAGAGGGAGAGAGGGAGGGAGAGAGGGAGGGAGGGAGAGAGGGAGGGAGGCAGGGAGGGAGAGAGAGATGGAGGGAGGGAGGGAGGCAGGGAGGGAGGCAGGGAGGGAGAGAGGGAGGGAGGGAGGGAGGGAGGAAGAGAGGGAGGGAGGGAGAGAGAGAGGGAGGGAGAGAGGGAGGGAGGCAGGGAGGGAGAGAGAGGGAGGCAGGGAGGGAGAGAGAGGGAGGCAGGGAGAGAGGGAGGGAGAGAGGGAGGCAGGGAGGGAGAGAGAGGGAGGCAGGGAAGCAGAGAGAGAGGGAGGCAGGGAGAGAGGGAGGGGGCAGGGAGGGAGGAAGAGAGGGAGGGAGGAATATAATGATATATATTTATTTATTTATGATACACATATGTTATTATATTATATTGCCATGGTATGGCTACACATGACACATATGAGACATACAAACACATAGACATATTTAATATATATGTGTATATTTATTGTACACATATTTATACATATATATATTATTATATATATGCTATACATGTATATATATTTTACACATGATATATATATTATATTTATTATTATTTACTTATTATTATATTATTATTTATTTTTATTATTATTTTTTATTTTATTTATATATTATTGTATTATATTTAATACACACACTTACTATTTTTACGTATTTATTTATATGCATATACATAATTATTTATTATGACATATACATATATTATATGATGTATAATATATTATTAATACATATTTACTACATATATTTATTTATTATTATTATTTATTTTTATTATTATTTTTATTTATTTATTTATTAATTATTGGAGAGAGGGAGGGAGGGAGAGAGGGAGGGAGGGAGGGAAGAGGAGAGAGAGAAGAAGGAGACAGAGACAGAGAGGGGGAGAGGGAAAGACAGAGACAGAGAGGAGAGAGGGAGAAAGACTGAAAACAGAAAAATAAAAAACTTACTTTTCCTTATTGGTTTCTTCAGTCCATGGTCAGTTGCCCTTACAGCATGACAGTAAGACATGGCACTGGGATGGAAGTCTAGAGTCACCGGGATGACAGAGACAAGCACAGGAAGCCCCAGGATCCCAATGTTCCACTTGAGGGCACACCCCCAATAGCCTCACTTCCTCCCATGATGTTCTAAGGTTCAACCATGGGCAGCAGCCAAAGCATGCATTATGAAACCAAAAGAAGCCTGTTGGTTTGTACCTCTTTCTCGGCTCATGAGGAATGAGAGGCCACACGGGAGACAGTATGTAAACGAAGTCCCTGTAGCCACCTGAGGACACTAATGAGGATGCCACAATGAAGCTTGTTCCCTTTGAGGATGGGCCTGGACACGGGGAGTCAGCTGTTTGAGAAACCAAGCTAGCACATCATTATTTCATTTCCAATTGCCACCTCAAGTATCTGCTGTTGTTTCACAAATACCAGCAAATGGGTACGAAGTAAAATGGAAATTTGACTCAAATGACTTGATAAACTATGTCCAAGTTACAGCCTTAGCACAGCTCTGAATTGCTCTGATGAGCACAGTCAGTGCAGAGGCCTGGGGCCTCTGCAGCTGAAAACGAAACACCACATTGGTGTCTGTCCTTTCCTCTAAATCCCAGGCTCCAGGGATGGCCCGCTCCACGCCTCTCCCAGAGCACCTTCCTGCTCCAAGAACCTCATCTCATATGGCATTTTACTCAAGTCTGTTTCCCCTTTTAGCACTAGAACCCAACGGTCCTCCATGCAAGCGGAAAGCAACTCACCAGAACCCAAAAGCATCCATAGTGAAAGCATCAAGGGGTCCAGCACGTGCGGAAACATGCGTTTACCCCATGCAGCTTCTCATTAAGACAGAGAGGACCTCACCCCGACGCCCCCTGCGGTAACATGAGCTGCTTTTAAGCTGGAACAAAAAAAAAAAAAAAAAAAAAAAAAAAAACTCTTGCTAAAACTGTATCTGCCTGGGCTATTTGAGCTGCCTTGTAGGAACCGACAGGACATTCATCTGCATCGCTTCAGGGGGCTAAAAATGAAGCCACTCATTGGAAGGACAAATAAAAATCCTTGGCTCCCCAAAATGACACCAGAACAATGTCACACTTCTTTCACTGTCTTACCATGTCAACATGCAAGGTCAGCCCAAATGCTAGCTAGTGAGTAAGACAGGCGATCCTCACAGTACCCTCTATTTCAATGCCCAATTAAATGATAAGATAAAAAAAAAAAAGGCTGAAACAAAGCTTTCAGCCCACCCTACTCATAACGCATTTCCTGTCAGACATATTAGCCTGCTGTGTCCAGTTCTCAGAACACCCGAGTAATTGCGGCAGGCAAGGAGAGAGGGGTGTCACGTCCCAATTTCCTTAGCTTGAGAGAGAGTGTAGATGATAGCGGAAGAACCCTCTCCCAGCTCCGAGGGACATGATCAATCAGAGAAGAGCTCCGCGTCCTTCAAGAATTAAAGAGCTTTAGTCAACAGTGTGGAATGTTAGCGTAATGGTTATGTACACAGTCTAGAACCCCCCGGGGAATTACAGTGAGAGGCTGTCTACATCAGGTTGGGCTGTAGGCATGTCAGTGAAGATCGTCTTGATTCTGTTCTTTGGAATGGGAAGCCCCAGCCCACCTTGGGCAGCAGCTGCGTTTCCTGTGTAGGCATTCGCGCATTCATCCTCTCTGCTCCTGGCTGTGTGTGATGTGACTCCAGTCTCCCACGAGGATGGGCTCCAACCTGGGACTGAACGCTAAATAAATCCTTTCTTCCTTAAGTGGGTTTTTGTGACCATAACAATCACAGCAACAGAAACTAGGTCAGCCAGAGAAAAGGAATTCTGTCATGTGGAATGGATATGAGACCATGTCATTTATGGGTCACCCGGCTGACTCCAGGCCCAGTGGTAGTTCCTTTGTCCCCCTTTACTGCATGCCCACGGTCTGATCACGTCATCACATTGCCATACCCACCCAAACCTTCTTCCCTTTCTGTGGGGAGATGCGCTACTGTGGTTTGAGTATGAAAGCTCCCCTTGTGTTTGAGCCCTTGGCAACACTGTTTGGGAGGGTTATGTTTGGAAGGTAGAGCTGGGAGGAGGAAGCACGTCACTGGGAGGGATGGGGCTCTGGTTTATAGCCTGAGTTCACTTGCTGTTCTTTCTCTGCTTTCTGGCCACACAGCCTCAATTCCCTCCCATTCCACAAGGGGCTCTATCCCTGGACTGTGAGCCAGAACAAACTTTATCCTCTAAGCTGCTTTTCATCACAGAGATGGAAAAGGAGCCCATAGTGTGCACGTGTGTGTGCATGTGGGGGGCAGTGAGGGGCACACACACATGTCATGGTGCACACGTGGAGACTAGTGTATGTGCGTGCATGAGGAGGCAGTGAGGGGCACACACACATGCCATGGTGTACATGAACCAATAGTGTGTGTGTGTGTGTGTGTGTGTGTGTGTGTGTGCATGGGAGGAGGCAGTGAAAGGCACACACACACATGTCATGGTGCACACGTGGAGACTAGTGTATGTGCCTGTGCATGGGGAGGCAGTGAGGGGCACACACACATGTCATGGTGCACATGAACCAACAGTGTGTGTGTGTGTGTGTGTGTGTGTGTGTGCATGGGAGGAGGCAGTGAGGGGCACACACACACATGTCATGGTGCACACGTGGAGACTAGTGTATGTGCCTGTGCATGGGGAGGCAGTGAGGGGCACACACACATGTCATAGTGCACATGAACCGACAGTGTGTGTGTGCATGTGGGGGCAGTGAGGGGCACACACACATGCCATGGTGCATGCGTGGATGCCAGAGAGACAATTCCAGAGTTAGTCTGTTCCATCTACCTTCACATGGGCCCTGGAGTTTGAACTTAGGTCATTAGGCTTGTACGAGTGCTTTGCTCACTGAGCTATCTCATTGGACGCCTCCTCCTTCTTTCTTGAAGTAATGTGAAGGAAGCCGTAGCAACTGTTTGGGGACAACACGGTGATTGTGAAGATGGGAACGTATACTAGTAGGACACAGGAAGGGAACAGAAGCTGGGGTCCTTGGGAACAACTGAGTCACCATTCAAACTCTGGGCTTCCTATTCCCAGATTTCATTTACACCAGAAAGAAAATAGGGAAAATAAAGTCTTATTTGCTTCATATTAGAATAATGTTATCCGGTGTTTCCCCCCACATTACACTTAAAAAATACTGTGTAACCTTACCGCATAGCTTTAAGACCCAGAAAATGAGCGTGCTAGCTGTTCATCCATTCAAATGAGCACAGCGCTTCTGATAAGTCACTTTGAGATGGGTCTGCCCAGCTCAGAGTGACTGTCCATGCTCAGGTCCTTTCTGGAATTGTCCCCAGAGCCCCAATATGAGGAGGTTACTTGTAGTACTTTGACTTTTGCCTTGTGTTCTGAGTCCTTATCCTGCTACACCATGCCTCTTCTCCCCAAGATTTACTCTGACTTAAAAACACTTCCACTCATCAAATGTATGTATCCCAAACTGCAAAGCTTTGCTGTTAATGCAGATTTTAAAATAACACTTCCATTTTAAAATCCACATTAACAAGTTGGAAATGCATTTTATCTGCTCCCTTGTCCTCCGCCCGCACACTCATGGGCCCTTTAAATCACAGACTAGTTATTGAAGTCCATCTGACCGGGTTGCACTCGCTCCTGGGTCTCCACAGGTTTGAAGGATACAATATTCAACCAGATATAGAAATTCTGGAGAGACGTTTGAAACTCTCAAATTGCCAAGCCATGTCCTGCATGTTTTCTGTGCTGGATATTCTAATTTTGGAGGGAAGAGGCTCCAAAACACTGGAAAACATTAATCTGAATTAATTAATTAATTAATGTAATTAGTCTGAATATAATGTTTTAGCACTTACGATGTGTAAGCCTTATGAGTAAGCTGGGACACCAATTGTCTGCAAGTATTCGTTGCATTTAAAGTTATCTAAGTTAACTAGTAAAGTGCATTTCCAAACTCCAAGGTTTGTGGCTATGTAAGGGCGTAAGTACTTGGAAGAAAACTGATCTTCATTTGAAAATAAACCAAAATATTAAAAGCAATGATGATATGATGGAACCTTTATTTCTGTCTGGTTACCCACATAAACAGGGTGGATTAGTCAGAAGGAGCCTGGAATGTGTCTTGGTCATTCTGTCTCCTAGGTGGTTTCTAGGAATGTTGACTGCTGTAGAATGAACTAAGCAGAACTTCCAGCGGTTCTAACTATCTTTCCTAATGACAGCACTCTGTTGGCACACGGGTTCAAGGACCTACATGTCCAGGTAGTATTGAATATAGTTTACCCCAAATAAGTAACTTACATTGTAACCCAAGAAAGGAAGGGAGGAAGGGAGGGAGGGGAGGAGGTACTATTTGTCTAACCACAGATATATTGGGGTTTCTGTTACCTCTGATTACAAACCCTTGTTCTGTTTAGGGCCATGGCTCAGCCAGAGAATATTAATGCTGTTTGTATCATTCGTGAGCTCATTGCCCTTTGGTTTAGGTGCCGAGTGTAAAGCTTATCTGGTTACAGAGCCAACCTTAATTCAGTTATTCCACGAAAAGCTTTCTGTCGGGTTCTCAAGTGGCTTAGCCCTCAAGAACACTGGCTGAGCTTCCAGAACACCCAGGTTTGATTCCCAGCGCAGACACAGTGGCCCATGACATTAACTCCCGTTTCAAAGGATCCACCGCCCTCTTCCGGCCTGTCGTGGCACTGCACTTGCTTGTTGCACAGACACCCATTATAACACAATGGAGAACAGAGCTGGACCTGAAGGAGGTCTGCTGAGACGGGAAATGCTCTGCCGCATTTTCACAAGTTCAAGGCGACACAAGCAGAGATGCAAGCAGGTGCATAGCCAGTTCCAACAAGGCCAGAGCTCCGTCGTACTGGCAAGTTCAAGAGCAGCCGGAGGTCAGTCTGCAGTCACCGTAGTGGAGTCCGGCTGCTCACGCGTGTGGCTTTTGTGGGCAGGTTCCAGCCTTTGGATAAAAAGAACATCTTGGAAAAACGGGGTGTCAAGGATCAGGCCTCATATGACAACTGCTTGTCCTGGACAGCAGGAGGAGTTTGGTAAATTAGGCCGCAGCCCTGAGATGCCTAGATTGAGCCAGGAACTGCCAGGCATGGCTGGGAAAGAGGAACTGAGCCTCTCTGTCTACAGCTTGGTCTGAGTTGATTTCCGCTCTGGAACAAAAAACGCACTCTTAGGAAGAACGTCAAAGTGGGCTGGTTTTCACTTGAGGAGGGTGCTTGGAAAACACCATTCCACAGATGGCCACCTTCCTCTACTCTGGAACAAACACACGTGTAAATAGAAATAGTAGCTTCACATTCTCCACGAGTAATCTTCTGAACCCCCTTGGGTCCCCATGAAAGCAAAAACTCCCCGACAGCAAGGCCTGGGGCTTTCAAATGATAAAACTCGTGCTGTCATCCAACTTTTACATCATCTGTTAAGGACAGCGGCTTCCTGGATGACTGTTAATGATGGTTTTCTTTATTATATTTTAGACAATTTAGCAAAGTTTATTGATTTATACTTCCTTGTAATTAGTTGCAGTGATTTAAATAGCTTTTACGGCCCTCTAGAGATTGACTTTTTCAAAGACTCAACATTTCCCCCAAAGTGTCTACTTTAAAACATGGTTAAATACTGCTTAAATTCAGCACTGTCATTGGTGAAACTGCGACTTTAAATGTACTTGTCTTCTCATCTCTCTGCTTAAACAAAGAGAGCATCCAATTACTTGGCAGCCAATCTCAGCAACAGCAGTGAGCGCCAGATGAGTTTTTACAATAAGCTGGGACTTGTGCTGAATCTCTTGGTGTATTAGTTCATATGGTCCTCTCAATAGTCTACGAAGTGGGACCTATCGAATGGAACCTCAGGATTAAGATGTCAAATTACTAAGTAGCTATGCAAGGATTTGAACCTGGAGCCAGTGACACTTTGAAGTCATTTACCATTCAATGCCACTGCTCACTGCTAAGTGAGCCAAGCCAACGCATCTTCACATGTGTGCCACAATTCCTGAGGATGACTCTTATGTGCCTATTGCCTCCTAATTGGAGCATTCCCTCCTGAGGGGAGGCACTGTAAAACTGAGAAAGCAAACGAAATGTACAAGGCTCAGGAAGGAAACAATTAAGGGCAATGGTGCCCCAGAAACTAAACTCACAAGGTCCCTCCTCAAGGTTGCAAGAGCAGGAACAATCCTGGGGAGAAGAGATTCTCCCACCAACTCCCTGCTTGTCAGGCAGGCAGCCCCAGAGACACAGCTTTTGTGGGTCCTCACCCAAGCTTGGGTGTGGTGGTTTGAAAGAAAATGACCCCCGAAGGGCATGGCACTATTAGGAGGTGTGGCCTTGGAGTGGGTGTGGCCTTGGAGTGGAAGTGCCATTGTAGAGGCAGGCTTTGAAGTCGCATATCTGCTCAAGGTATCAAGTGCTGTGACATTTTGTTTATGCTATAACAAATAAAAAGCTTGCCTGAAGGTCACCGTGCAGAGTTAGCCACTCTAGATAGCCATGGAGCCAGGCAGCAATAGAGAGACAGAAGCCTGGGAGAGACAGTCTGAGGAGCAGTCAGTTTTAGGACTAAAACCTTTGAGACTTTAACAAAAACAAACCTTCCCTCTTTTTAAATTGTTTTCCTCAGGTATGTTATGACAGTGATGCAAAATCACCAATATAATACAATGAAGTATTGGAGACATAGTCAAACAATGGCTTCTGATGGTTAAAATATTTTCTTTCCAAAAACAAACAAACAAACAAACAAACATATTCAGGAGGCTGAGGATTGCTGTGTGTTGTTCTAGTTTTATTTATTTAAAATTTTTATTTTATTTTTTATTATCTATCTATCTCAATACAGTCTATCTCAATCTATCTCTGTGTAGTCCTGGCTGTCCTGGAACTTGATCTGTAGACTAGGATGTCCTAGAACTAAAAGATCTGCATGCCTCTGCCTCTCAAGTGCTGGGATTAAAGACGACCTCTACCACCACACCTGGCTTATTGTATTTTATTTCTTTCTATGTGAATGGGTGGTTTGTATGCATGTGTCTGTATACCACATGCATGCCAGCAGAGGCCAGAAGAGGGCATCAGATCTCCTGGAACTGGAGTTACTGATGGTTGTGAGCCACCATGAGGGTGCTGGGAATTGAATGCAGGTCCTCTGGAACAGGATCCAGTGCCCCTAACTGCTGAGCCAGGCATGGTAGTACATCTTTAAAACAGGCAGATCTCTGTGAGTTCCAGGTCAGCAAGAGATGTGAATGTATGGGGGCAGGGGATGCAGCCTGGGAGAGGAAAGGTTAAAATATTTCAAGGTTAAAACCCATCATTGAAGATAAGTCAAGACAGGAAATCCCATGCACGGCCAAGAGCAGGGAGAAATGAATATACCAGAGTGCCCACTTGTTTGCTAGGTCTGCGCAGCTGACTTCTTCATCTTTACACAGTTCAGGAGCTAGCCCATGAAATCAGTGTGGCCCACTGGGTCCTCCTCCATCAGCTAACAACCAAGACAATTCTCTAAAGACAGGCCCACGGGCCGATCTGAACAGGTCATTTGTCATCTGAAACTCTTTTCCCAGGTGTGTCAAGGTGACAGTTAAAGCTAACCGGGTCCCTGTGTATTAAAGGTCATCCTGGGCTGCATAGTGAATTCTATACTAGCTCGGGCTACAGAGTGACATTGTATCTCAACAAACAAACAAATAACACAAAACAAAAATGGGGTGGTGACTGGGAAGATGTCACAGCAGGCAAAGCATTTACTCCACAAGCATGAAGACTTGGGTTCAGACCCCCAGCCCCCACATAAAAAGCCAGATGTGTCTGTGCACACATCTGTAACCCCAGCACCAGGAGACAACAGAATCACCAGGACTCACTGGCTGAAATGGAGAATTCCAAGTGCAGTAAAGAGAACTTGTCTCAAAAAAGAAGATGGAGAACAGCTGAGGAAACAGTTGACACTTGGTCTCCAAAAGCACACATGTGTGTGTGTGTGCGTGTGCGCGCGCACACACACACACACACACACACACACACACACACACCGGTGTGGTGTGCCCTTGTAATCCCAGCACTAGTGACTAAGACAGGAGCATCCCCCAAGGCTCACTGGTCATTCAGTTGGTGAGCTCCAGTAAGTGAGAGATCCTGCCTCAAAAAGCTAAGTGAAAAGCAACTGAAGAAGACACCCAAATGTCAACCTCTGGGTCCCACAACTAGGTACACATATACATGAGCACAAATACACGTAAACTCAAACACACACAAATGAAAAAGAAAACCCTCCTGGCCTGACTGACACTCAGGAGGCAGAAACAGGCAGATCTCTGTGAGTTCAATGCCAGGTTTACATATGAGTTCAAGAACAGCCAGGGCCTAGCCTCAAAAAAAGAAAAGAAAAAGCAAAGTAAGTAAAAGAAATCCTGTTGTGGAATATTAATTTAGGATGTGTTACATTTGTTTATGCTGTGAAACATTAGTTTAATGATGCAAAGATGTGTTGCATTCTTTTATGTTTCATTTGTTTAACTCCGTGAAACTGTATTACTTTGCCTGTCGTTAAAACACCTGATTGTCTAATAAAGAGCTGAACAGCCAATAAGCAGAAGACAAGATAGGTGGGGCTGCCTTGCGTGCAAGAAGAATAAACGGGAGGAGAAATGTGGGAGGAGCAAGATCAAGGAGTGAGAAAAAGAAGAGGGGAGGACCAATGGGGGGTGGTCTTCTGTGTATATGTTTCTCTTATTGGCTGATGAATAAACACTGATTGGCCAAGAAGCAAGTATAGGTGGGGTTATGAGAGGAAAGAGGAGAGAGAGTGAGAGGCCACGGGAGAGACACCATATAGAGACTGGGAAGATAGGATGCGCCAGGCGTTCTCCTGTAAGAGAAGGCCATGTAGAAATACGTAGATTAGTAGTTATGGGTTAATAATTAAGAGAGAGCTATCCAGGAAGAAGCCCTAGGCATCAGTCAACCGTTTTTAAATTAATGTAAGTCTTTGTGTGTTTATTTGGGGCTAATTGGCTGTGGGACCAGGTAGAACAAGAAGCCCCGCCTACAAAGGATGCAGCGAGGGGCCAGCCACACATCCAGACACTGAATAAAAAGGAAAGAAAAGATATACAGACAAAGAGAAAGGTAAAAGCCCGCAGGCAAAAGGTAGACAGGATAATTTAAGAAAACCTGGCAAGAAACAAGCCAGGCTAAGGGTGGGCATTTATAAGTAAGAAAATGTCTGTGTGCGATTGTTTGGGAGCTGAGTGGCAGACCCACCAAAGGGACAAAGAATGAAGAGTATAAAACAACCAGTTACAGAATCCCACCACTCCCAAGGGAGCAGGTAAACGAACTGCTGATCTCTAAATCCAGCTAAGCTCCTCCAAATCAAACCCCAGTCTCATCCCATCTCTTTAGCAGGCCTCCGGCGTGGCCTCTCCTCACTCTCCGCTCCCTCTCCCAGGGAACTGAGCAGATTTTGGTGGAACACTGTATTTTCCTCCTAGCCTAGCCCCATTCATAAGTGCCACCTCCCAATACTCAAAAGCACATTTTACCATAAACCCCCAGTGGCCACACCCATCAGGATCCCAGAAGAATGTCCAACCAGGAAACACACAGTCACCACAGTCTCCTAAGAGCCAGAGAAGGCAACAGAAACCAAGGAACACAATACCCACCCAACAAAGACAAGACCGGATTTCAGCACTAGAGAACTGCAACCTTGGAAACCCAGACGCCTAGACACCAGCATAAAAATACAGTAACAGCCAGTACAATATGTCTTCACTGGAGTTCAGCAGCCCTACCACAGCAGACCCGAGAAGAGATGGTTCCGAGGTTAAAAGCACTGCTTGCACTTCCAGAGAACCCGGGTTCAATACCCACCACATGCACAGTGCCTAACCACACTCTATAACCCCTTTCCCCACACCCTCTTCTGGCCTCTGTGGGCACAGGCATACATGTGGTGCACAGACATACACACAGGCAAAACACCCACATGCATAAAATTAAAACACTAAAGCAAAACTTTAGAAAAACACCTTAAAACAGCCTTTGCAGCCCTTCAGGAGGAGGTGAGTAAACCCTTTGAAGAAATCTATGAAAACACAAACAAGCAGTAGAAGGAAATGAACAGAGCAGTTCAAGACCTGAAAGTGGAAACAGAATCAACAAAGAAAACCCAAACCAAAGGAAATCTAGAAACAAAAATGTTAGAAACTCAAGAATTTTAGGAAGCTCAGAGGCAAGCCTCCTCAACAGAATGCAAGACATGGGGGAGAGACTCGACTCTCAGGCACAGGGTGAAAGGAATAATGGATGCCTCCCTTGGTCTAAGGGTTATGAGGAGCCCATCAGAGATGACCACTCAGACACTTTACAGCCAGGGACCCAGGTGTAGCCTCAAGTGTTTAGGGAAAGGCACTTTAAAAGGCAAAAACCACATCGTGTTATCTTCCTCAGCAGCTGCAGGGAGAGGTTTGCACAAGCAGGCAGTTTAACAGAAAATAAGTTAGCTGGGGCATCTTGACCTTAGGTTCCTAAAATAAATACACTTGGGTAATTTTCCACATGATTCTCCATCAAGGAGATCAAATTCTAGTTAACCTAAAGTGGACACAGCAAAAATACAAGATAGAGGAACTTCTGCATTGTATTGCTCTTTCACAGAAGAAAATTTTAAAACTATAAAACCCTGACATGAAACATTCAGGATATCTAGGACACAATGGGGGAAAACATACAAACAAAAAAACAAAAACAAAAACAAAACAACAACAATAACAAATGAATCTAAAAATAGTAGGAATAGAGGAAGGAGAAGAAATCCAAGTCAAAGGCAGAGAAAATATTTTCAACAAAATCATAGAAGGAAATGTCCCTAACCAAAGAAGGAGATGCCTATCAAGGTACAAGAAGCATACAGAACACCAAAGAGACTGGACCAGAAAAGAAAGTCCCCTCACCACAAAATATCAAAACTAAACACACAGAACAAAGAATATTAAAAGCTGTAGGGGGAAAGATCAAGTAGCATATAAAGGCAGAATAACAGGATAACTCATGACTTCTCAATGGAGACTCTGAAAGCCAGAAGGGCCTGAAGAGATGTTTTACAGACTCTACATTAGAAAGCTGTACCACACACACACACACACACACACACATACACACACACACAGAGAGAGAGAGAGAGAGAGAGACACAGACACACACAGACAACAAACACATACATACACACACACATACCACACAGACAGACAGACACACACACACACACAGACAACACACACATACATACACACACACATACTGCACACAGAGAGAGAGACACACACACACAGACACACACACAGACACACACATGCACACACACAGACACGCACATGCTCACACACACACGCACACATAGACAGCACACACACACACAGAAACATACACATACATGCATGCACACACACACATAACACACACAGACACAGACACAGACACAGACACACACACACACACACACACACACACACACACACACACACACACACACGCACTGCTAAGGGATCGTTGCAGAAGATGATAAAGATTCTAAGAGCCAGCATCTGCAGCAAAGCAGATTTGCAGGGCATGACAGCCCTTACATGCATGAACTCACAACAGCTGCACTTGCATGCCCAAGAGCAAGCCACCTAAGCATGCAGCAGGAAGGGCCATAGAGCGCCACCCCGGTGTGCTTCATGCACCACCTTGACCTGGAAGACAGTTGCATGTATTTTAAAGCCTCAGAGGATCAGGATGTCCAGCCCAGTCCTCACCCACCCTTTTGTTTCATGCCCCACTCATCTTAGCACTGGATGCCTGCAGCTTTATACCTGCTTGCAGTCTGTAACTCGTTTGTCTTAATAGGCAGCCTCTCCCACCCCAGCAAAAGAAACACACCTGAATATTTGTGCTCACCCTACTGCACCTCCTCCAGCTCCCTACACAATATAATGTACTTCTTCAAAGTTCAGTAAATTCCTTGAAAATCTTTTTAGATTCATTTATTTTATATGTGTGAGTATTTTGTCTCCACGTATGTCAGGGGACATGTGTGTCTGGTACCCTCACGGGTCAGAAGAGGGCATCAGATGCCCTGGCCCTGGACTGGAGCTACAGATAGTTTTGAGCGACCACATGGGTGCTGGGAACCAAACCTGGGTCCTCTGCAAGCATAACAAGTGCTCTTAGCCTCTGAGCCACCTGTCCACCCCCTAAAGTTCAATAATTAGTGATAAATGAAAAAGATGGACAAATGGGTGAGTGAATGATACACGTTTAAGTAGTTTCTGTAATTTTTTTCAGTTCTAATTTTATTTACTCTTTTGACATAAAATTGGTCAGCTCAATGTAGCCTCTTAGGATTAATACCATTTTAGAATAGGTACAGTGACTCATTTTTATTTTTTAAAGAAACTTTCCATTTTAAGGCCCTATTTTCAGAAACACTTTGTAACGCACAAATTTTCAGCTTGCAAGTGGCTTCATTTGAGTCTTGTAGCAGAAAATAGCTTGTGCGTGTCCACAAATGTGAATGGAGCTCACTTGTGGCATTTTTCTATTTTGGTCCAATGCTGACCCAAATAGAACCCATTTGGGAGAATTCTGCTGCCATAAGCCATTTAAACTCAGGGGTGTTATTGTAAACAACAGGATTAAAAACAAAAGACTGCAATTATCATTGATTCCCATCTCAGACATAGAGAAGAAAGTAAATATATTTACTAAATATATTATCAGGACAAAATATTTAAAAATAATAATTCATTTTCTTCAGATGTCAAACTGAGGCTAAATTTTTTAATAAAAAACACATAATATGTCTCTCCATGGGCTATTTTTTAATGACTTGGAGAATAGAGATGCTGAGATATAAAATCAGGAGGAGAAATGGCCAAGTCAAAAATTTCATGGAAAAACTCTTCTAAGATCTAACTTGGGGGAGGAGGACTACTATATACCTCATTGTTTTTGTCAGCGAAAGGTTTTGTAAATATCGTGTAAATATGGTGACTGTTTTCTCTAATCAGTCAGTATTTTCGTTTTTCTCCTGTGATTTAGCTCAGACAGGACTATGGGGATATAAAAGTGTGGAAAGTTCTATGGGACGGATGACTCTCACTCTGGCAGCAAAGCACCTGTTTTCATTGTTTGGTTTCGTAAGAAGGTAGGATGCTCTAGAAGGAAGAATTGAGCGAGGGGAAGACCTTCGCAGGACACCCAAGCTTGTTTGCAGGGACACCTCACAAGAGGCGGTGGGAGCTGAGACCCGGTTTTCAGTTGATGAGAAGGTGGGAAGCAGTTAGAATACTCTAGACTCTGCTGTATGAGCAGAAATATATTGGCTCACAGCTCTGGGGGCCCGAGAGCCCAAGATTAAAGAGCTAGCAACTGGTGAGGGAACTTTGGTTGTGTCATCCCATGGTAGAAAGGCGAAGGGACACAAATCCACTCCTTAGTGATGAGCTAGCTTCTGAAATTCACAGTGTTGACCTACGCACAAGCCGGATCCTTATGAACTAAGCCTCTTAATGGCCCTGTACTGCCCTGGAAGGAGAGGCTATGCTCTCAGAAGACACACACGGCCCTCCTTTGACATCAGGTGACTGAAACAGTGAAGCCCAGAGAATTAAAACAGCGGACTGGCAGAGGCACTGGTGGGCCTGAAGGGGAACTGGCCAGACAAGGGAGATTTCACACGGCTGGAAGCAGTTCATCTGGTCAGAGATGGGTGGGGCTACATCTTGAGTAGGACTGCTTAGTTGTTGCTGTCCTTTATTTAAACTTATACTTCATATCAGTATCCCCAAATATGGGCTTGAAGGTCACTGGAACCCCTCACTTCTTCCTCTCCCGAATGTGGCCCCACCAACTGAGTTCCCTGGCTCTTTATTCTTGTGTTTTTAATCGGCATACAGGGAAAAAGTAGCCAGGCCAAACTTGTTGCAGCTGCCAGGGCTTAAATTTCACCCTAGAAACTTGGGTTATGGTGCCGGTGCCTTAGGTGCATTTCTATTGCAGCCACAAAGCTCTATGACTCCACAACTTGTAGAAGGAAACACTTACTGGAGGATGAGTTTCAGAGGGTGAGCGCACGATTATCATGGCGGGGAACACTGCACCACGGCTTCAGACCTGGGGCTGAAGCAGCAGCTGAGCCTGAGAGAGATGACTGGAAACGGCATCGGCTTTTAAAACCTCCAAGGCCACCTCCTGTGGCATATCTTCTCTGATAAGCCATGCCTCTTAGTCCTCCAAAACAGTTCCACCAGCTGAGGACCAGGTGCTCAAATGTGGCCGTGACGCCATTTCCATTCAAACCACCACAAATAGGTGTGACAAGATTTTCCCTTTGGGCCACCAACAATTTCCCCAAACCATGACACGGACACTAGCTATGAATGCTCAAGCTTAGCGTGTTCTCTTCTGGCTAGCCTTCCCCCCCCCCCTTTAACTTAAATTAACCTGTTTCTCTTCATGCATGTTTTGCCTGAGGGTTTTTTACCTTTCTTTCTGTATGTCCCACTCTGTGTCTCCAGCTGGCAGCTGCCTGGCTAGCCCTGGAGTCTCCTTCTCTTCCTCCCTTGTTTTCTTCTTTTATTCTTCCTCCCATACTTCTAGAGCCTAGATTTCTCCTCCTATTTATTCTCCCTGCCAGCCCTGCCTATCCTTCTTCTATCTAGATATTGGCCATTCAGCTTTTTATTAGAACAATCAGGTGCCTTAGGCAGGCAAGGTGAAACAGCGACACATCTTTTCATAATCAAACAATTGCAGCACCAACAAATGTAACATGTCTTTACATAGTTAACGAAGGCAGCAGAAATAAATGTAACACACCTTTCCACAGTTAAAGTAATACTCGGCAGCATAAACAAATGTAATGCATCTTTGCCCGATTAAAATGATATTCCACAGCAGATGGGCATGTGCTCAGCAGGCAAGAGAGCTTGCTGTGAAATCATGAGGACCTACGTTCTAACCCTCAGCACCCATGTGAAAGGCTGGCCATGGCTGCCTGTGCCTGCAACTCAGCACTGGAGGCTGATAGCTAGATCTGGGGGCTTGCTGGCCAGCCAGCCTAGCTGAACTTCAGGCTCAGCAAGAAACTGCAGCAAGGGAATACAGCAAAGAATGATAGACACCCAACCTCTTCCTCTGGAGTTAGCACTATAAGCATGGGAGTCTGCTCCTGCAAACCCATGTGTACACATCACATATACATATCACACACACACACACACACACACACACACACCTTGTGTTACAATGTTGATTGAATTTCAGCAAGTTTTAGAGAGAACATTCAAACCACAGTATTTATTGGAGCGAGAGTTAACAGGACTGACTGCTGGTATTGGATGCAGGATGTAAAGGTAAAAGAGAGACCCAGTAATGATCCTAGACTTTCCCTCTCAGCTCTGTTGACACAGCAGTCAGTTTCAGGAGAAAAGTCCACTTCTGTTTGGAACAAGGTGAATTTGGAATGTCTAACAGAGAGATACCCAAGGATTAGCCAGCTGGGTTATCAGCCAAGAGTTGATGAGTGAGCTCTGAAGGTTGACTTCAATGTGGGGCTGCAGGGGCTGTCAATGTACTGGGCCATTAGAATAAAGTACTCATTTGTAGAGTCAAAAGAAGCCCGCTGCTTTAACAGTGCTGTGGAATAAACAGCCCTAAAATTTGGCGACTGAAAGCACCAGGGCTTTATGATGGAACAGGGAGGTTGATGTTAACAAGTCTGGTCTATGGTCCTGCTCTGTGCCGCCTCTCCAAATGGTTCCTGCTGTTTCCTCTTGACAATACCGAGGCATGGAAAAGAAACACGAACTTTTGAGGTCTCTGCTCAGAGCAGACACATTATCTCTTCATCCTCATTCTTAGCCAAAGCAAGTCAGATAGCTGACACCTCAAGTTAAAGATAGGCCATTCTAAATCAAAGGCATCAATACAGGGGAAAGTTGGGGGGCACTCAATAAGATAATCTGTAATATATCTGTAATATATATAAGGACCAAGTCCTGGAACTTACCTTCAAATGCCAAGTTTGGACCCCATAACTTGCTTTCTTTCCAAAAAGCCTTCATTTATCCTGGGACCAAATATGAAAATTATCCTAGCCATATATACTCATTTTTAAAAGATTCGTTTACTTTTATTTTGTGTGTATGGGTAGTTTTGTGTGCAATGTGTATGTGCAGTTCCGTAATCAGCCAGAAGAGAGTGCTGGAGCCTTTAGAAGCGGACTGTAGATGCTAGTGCTCTTAGGCGTGATCTGAGCAGAAAGCAGTCCTCCGCAAGAATAGTTAAATGGGCCAGATGTTGGTGCCACACGCCTTTAGTCCCAGCACTTGGGAGGCAGAGGCAGACGGATCTCTGTGAGTTCGAGGCCAGCCTGGTCTACAGAGGTAGTTCCAGGACAGGCTCCAAAGCAATACAGAGAAGCCCTGTCTGGAAAAGAATATTCTTAACCACTGAGCAATCTCTGCAGCCCCATCCCATACACACTCTTACTGTTTTCCTTTGCAGGAAGGAGCCAACTGGTTATCGAAGGCCCTAATTCCTTGATTCTTGTTGAGCAAATGAAAACACTGTCTCCAAATTTGCAATTATAAAGACAGTCTATAGTAAGATGTTGTACAATAACCAACTGTGTTGTCTTTCAGTCCAGAGAGAAAACCCCAACAGACAAGCCACCCTGAATGATGAAAAGCCATCACTGTCTGAACTTGGAAGAGTTTCACCTCAGCAGGGACGTCTGATAGTGTGATTAACATGAGTACATAAAACCTTCTGAAATGTTCACCAAGAGCTAGGGCTAGATGGTGAGACCCTATCACCAAATCAGCAAACCTGTAACATCTACTTTGTAAGTATGTATGTATGTATAATACCATTTCTATGCTTTTGAATTTCTTTGAAAGTAAAAGAACAGTTGTTTGTTTCATTGTTGTTTGTTTTCCAAGACCAGGTTTCTCTGTGTATCTCTGACTGCCCTGAATGCTCTGTAGACCAGGCTGGCCTCCGACTTACATAGATCCCCCTGCCTCCACCTCCCTAGTGCTGAGATTAAAGGTGTGTGCCACCACCCCCCAGTGCAGCAGCTGTCTTAAAGGACATAATTTTGAGGAAGAATGAATCAAACGTGTATAGTCTGATATTTTAAGCTGTTTTTGCTATATTTTAGGGAGGAAAGGGTTTCAGTGATTTTATAAATGAAATCGCAGAAGCCCAGAGAGATTGGCCCGGCATGTGTGGTAGCTGGAAGGGCTGCTCTGGGCAGCTCTGTCCCAGCTTATGTTCCATACACTTATATCGAAAATGAACTGTTCATTCTCTGTTCCTGCAGCAAAGCACTGGACACGGGTGTCAAGGGGGCGGGGTCATCCTAAGTCTGCAGCCAGGAGCTGTTAGAAATGTTACTATATTCAAGCCTTTCCATGTGGTCGTGTGTGAAAGCGCTTGCTTTCCCATTCTGTAGCATTTACATCCTGGCTAGACTTTGATCAAGTTCCATCAAGTTTGAATTCTTCTCTGTGAATAATGCTAATCATTCTAAACATTTTGACAGTCTCCATTTCTTCAGGGGTAAAATCTGAACACAAACTTTTCACGCGGTCCTTGGGAACACGGAGGGGCAGCCGCGTTCAACAAAAACACAATACAAGCCTCCCTGGTGATTCTGTTCTCACAGCCACAGTAAACAAAAAAGCAAAAGTGCGCAGAAAAAATGTTAGAAAAAATTTGCTTCAAATACATTCCAATCACTTCAATATATAAAGAACGCTCTTAGATTATGCGATAGTGTGCATCTGTTTTGTCAGCCTGTCTGTGAATAAGGACTGTGGTGTCAAGCGTTGGAGACTCCCTGTGGCTCATGCCCGGGATGAGGTACTCTGCGGAGGACTCAGTACGGGGCGGGGCTCAGCCGGAGGGGCGGGGCTCCTGGGCGAGCGCGGTTTGGCCGCGCGGGCTCCCGTAGCAGGGCGCGGCGGTGGCGCCACGTCCCGGGCGGCGTCCGGGAGGGAGTCATTCGGCGCTGTTTGGAGTGACCATGGCCTTCACGCTGTATTCCCTGCTGCAGGCGGCCCTGCTGTGCGTGAACGCCATCGCCGTGCTGCACGAGGAGCGCTTCCTCAAGAACAGTGAGTGCCGGGGCGGGGAACTGCCGGGCGGCCGGGAGAGGGCGTCCCCGCGTGGCTGTGTGGGGCCTGGGGCCGCCGGCGGGCGACCCGGACTCGATCCTGCCCGCCTCGGGCTTCGCTCCTCGTAGCCTTGCATTTTTGGTGGTGGTGGTGTTACCGACTTATTATCGATAGGAAAGCGGGCATGTGAGTGTGGGCTTAGCTGGTTGTGGAGACGCTTTCCGGGTGTAGTGCTTAGCATGAGTGATGGAGAGCAGGAGAGGGTGCGGGAGTTGGGGTAGTGGGACTCCAGCCGCCCGTGTTCCCGGAGCTCGCCATCCAACAAGCACGCTCCATTTGGGTGTCTACGGTGTACCAAGGACCGCGCTGGGATCGAGGAGCACGGAAATGAAGACACGCACACGTCACGGTGTCTTCGACCTCACAGTGTGATCTCGCCAGCCTGGTCCAGCTGCTGCTTGCTGAATAGGTCAGAGCAGACAGGACTACATGAAGCGAGTCATTTGTTTCAGTGCCCCAACTGTGGCCTTGGAATCATTCAAACTCACAGGCAAGAATGATGCATTTCATTAATTATCCCGGGAGAGATGAACACGAATATGTGTCAGGCCAATGTAACAGAGGCAGGTTACACCAATCACGTGCTCCTAAAATGAGTTTAATATAATTTAAAATGATAAACAGATGTGCCAAATATTAGGAAGGTGTAGGATGATATTAACAGGGGAATCCGAAGAGGCATGGAGGAAGTGTGTCTGAACTGAAGTCTAGTGAGTGCGTAAGTATTAACTAGTCGAAAGCAAAAGAGTGGGGGAAATCTGGAGGCTGAAACCTTGAGTGGTGTCACTCTGGTCTGAAAACAGGTAGGTGGAAATAGTTGTAAGCAAGGATGTGACATGGCCGGGGTTGTGTTACTGAGCTCTGTTAGGAGTGATGGGCAGGGAGAGGAGTGGATTTGGAAAGGGCCATCCCCGGGCAGGCAGGTGAGAACAACCTTCATATTGATAATAACCGGTAATTATGTAGTTGTGTTATGTGTTTTCATACATGTGAGTGTCTGTACGTGTAAGAGAGCGAGCATGTGCGCAAGCTAGCTTACTGCAGCGCTATGACACAGTTGCTGTTTTCATTCCGGCTTCCGGGTAAGGAATCTGAAGCAGGAAATACGCTGGTAACGTCTAGGATCACATGCATAGAGGGTGGCACAGTTGAGCATGCTGACTCCAAAGTCCATTTCTTTACCTCTGGACTATACAGAAAACCCTGTGATCATGTGATGGGTTCACCTGACTCCGTGGTACCTGTGGCTGTTATTAGTGTATGTGAAGGTTGCTCAGTGGCCAGGTAAACAGCAAGAGACCCTGTAGGCAAAGACCAACACTGAATATTGTCCTCTAACCTCTGACCTCCACATCAGCGAGCCCACACTCAACGATTGAGCATGAGAATACATGTGCATGCATGTACACACATTTTTTAATGTAACTGTAAGGGACCTTATATAATTAGGGTTCTCTAGACTAGAGAGTCTATAAAAACAGAACCTAGAGAATGAATTTGTGTGTGGTGTGTGTGTGTATCCCATGTACATTTTGGATTTATTAGAATGGTTACAGACTATGGTCCAGCTAGCCCAATGTTGGCTGTCTACCAACAGAAGGGCCAAGGCTGATCTGTTATCTGGTCTTCAGAATACCAGAGAAGCTGGCTCTAATGCCAGTGAAGAGATATACTTCCCAGGGAGAGGGAGAGGGAGAGCTTCCTTATTTGTGTTTTTTATATAGGCTGCCAGCAGCAGGTGTGGCCCAGATTAGAGGTGGATTTTTCCCTCCTCAGAAGAGCTGAATGAAAGGCAGGGCTTCCAACTTGACAGCTTCATATAATGCCCTCTAGGTCCATAGTCAGGCAGGTTAACTCCGTAGCCCCCTTCTTCTGTCTTTAATTCCACAGCCAGAGCTACATGGCGGAAGCTGCCAAGTGCTGCTGTTTGCTGGAGCTGGAACATGGCCTAGTTAGTGACATCTTCACCAGCTTCCTGGTTTCCTTTGTTGCCTAGACCAGGCTGGCCTCAAACTCAGATCCACCAGCTGGGATTAAAGTCATGCACCACCACACCCAGCTCTAAGCTTGTCTTTAATTCCTTTTCACAAGTTTGAAACTTAGCTGGGTGGTATCTTGCCCTGAGATCACCTCTCCCTTTATTCTATTTCTTGATCTGTTTATTTCTCCTGAATGCAGACTTAGCTCCATTCCACATTCCTTTTCTCCTCAAATTTTACTTTTTGTAATTTACCCTGCTCAGCTTGCTCCTTTTCATTATAAACCTTCATCAGAGTCACCACTAATAACCACATGACAAAGTCTATGCTAGGCTGTTTTGAGATTTCCTCTGCCAAGGGAATTAATCAAAAACTCTTCACTCTAGCCTCAGGCAGATTTTTCAGACAAGGGCAAAAGGCAGCCACATTCTTCAAAAATATCACAGGAACAATCTTTAGGCTATATAACTAAAATTCTCTAAAACATTTTGAGCCAGCCCCACACACTTCAAATAATTATCAGCACCATTGTCTTCCATGTCCTTTCTAGTCTGGCTCATATAAAGCACCAGTCTCCAAACACTTGAGAGGCCTGCAGAATATGGCATTTAAAATGCTTTCATGACAGAGATATGTCCACTCCAACAGCACCAATCTAAATCAGGGAAAAAAAAAAAAAAAAAAAAAAAAAAAAAGGACGGGCATTGAAAAACCTCCATATGGAATTTCCTTTCAGTGTGGCACAGCTAGCTAATGGGCAAGAAACTGCCCTTGCCTTGACTGCTACAGTATACTGTCCAAGCTGGACAAGCAGGACACAAAAGGTAACAAGACAAGGTAGGGCAGTCCTTCAGAAATCCCCACCTCACAGATGTAGGTGGAAAATGGATGCCCCAACATTGCAGAGGAGCCTTGGGTGACTGACAGAGTCAGATGTCTCTGTTTCTATAGTTTTGGAAGTTGGTGACTGACAGAGTCAGATGTCTCTGTTTCTTTAGTTTTGGAAGTTGGTTGCTCTGCACCTCCTGTTTGCTCAAGTAATATTGCATCTTTCTCATGTCTCTGATGGGGATGAAGACTAGATAACAGTTTTCCTTGTTACCAGGTTTCAAAACAAAAAACTCACAAAAGATATGTAAAATAAAATATCTAAGATGGAGAGACATAAAAAGCTTGAGTTGCTTATCTACAAAAGTGTTTTAAGGACTTAAAAGATACTTCTAAGTTGGTTATACAAATTATGATAGAAAGTGAATTAGGTACAAAACTTTGGACTCACCAAGATAGGATAGATAACAGAATATTTTCTCTGAAATTGCCAAGTACAAAATGCACTGGACATTGCGAATGTAATTCTTATCTGATAATTGTTTTATTATATATAGTTTTACTGTCTAACAGTCAAACACTTTCCTTTTTATTTAGACAAAAGGGGGAAATGTTGCATAATAGTTGTTTAACTATGAAGATGTGTCACTGTGATTGGTTTAATAAAGAGCTAGATGGCCAATAGCTAGGCAGGAGAGAATAGGCGGGACTTCTTGGCAGAGAGAGGAACTTGGGATGAATCTAGGTATTCTAGAGATACCAGCAAAGCACTGAAGAAGTTGGATGTGTGGTACAGAGGAGAAGTAACCAAACTATGTGGCAGAATGTACATTAATAGGGACAGGTTAATTTAAAAGAGCTGGGGAAAAGCCTAAGCTAAGGCCACGCTTTCATAATTAATAAGTCTCTGTGTTATTATCTGTGAGCTGGTGGCCTAACGAGCACATAAAGCCCTCCATTGTTTTCCTTTTCTTTTTAGTTTTTGGAGACAGGGTGTCTCTGTGGCTTTGGAGGCTGTCCTGGAACTAGCTCTTGTAGACCAGGCTGGTCTAGAACTCAGAGAGATCCGCCTGCCTCTGCTTCCTGAGTGCTGGTGTTAAAGGCGTGTGCCACCACCACCTGGCTGCATTGCTTTTCTAATCCACAATCCCAAAGTCCATATTCCTTCAAACAAAAAGTGTGGTCCAGCCTATCATGGCAATACCCAACTCCTGGTACACTTCTGTCTTAGTTAGGGTTTTATTGCTGTGAATATGCTAACTCTTATAGAGGAAAATAATTAATTGAAGTGGAGGCTTATATACATTTAGTCCATTATCATCATAGCAGGGAGCATAGCCGCTACAGGCAGACCTGATGCTAGAGCAGGAGCTGAGAGTTTTACATCTTGATATGCAGGCAGCAGAAGCAACTGTCCCACTGGGAGTGGCTTGAACATATATAAGACCTCAAAGCCCACCTTCACTGTGATATGCTTCTCAACAAGGTCACAGCTCCTAATAGTGCCACTCCCTTTGGGAACCATTTTCTTTCAAACCACCACATCCACCAAAAACATTATTTAACATGACCAAGTGGGATTTGCCCAGAATTGCAGGATCAGTTCAAAATTTCACTGTATTAATAATAGAAACACAATTGGCACAGGAAAAGCATTCAGAAAGCCCAGAACTCTGTTAATGGTACTCATGGGGTGGGAGTCTGGGAATGACTCGGGTGGTGGTGGTGTTTGCTGCAAAAGCAAGCTAAGGATTTGGTCATTAAGGCCAGTGTGGCTTGTGCCCATAATCGAATTCTGGGGAGGCAGAGACAGGATGATCCCTGGTGCTTGCTAGTCTAGTGAAATCTGCATGCTACAGGTTCAGTGAGAGAGTATGTCTCAAAAAAAAAAAAAAGACAAAAAACAAAAACAAAAAACAAAACAAAACAAAAGGTGGGAAGTGGTTTAGGAAGACGCCAGATTTTTAACCTCTAGCCTATTCATGTACATGTATATACACATACACTCACAAAAAATATATCAAACTAGAAGCTGCACATCTTCTATGAAAATGTCCAGTAATTCAGTTCAGTTGCACACCATTTGCTGAATACTTGCTGGGTATGGGGATGTGGAAACATGAAGGTCAATGCTTGAATTACATACAGCTCCTGTCCTCCAGGGGTTTGTAATCTAATGGGGAATTCTTGAAAGTGCCTAACCAAGGGGAAGAAAGTAAAGTACCTACAGCAAGTGGGATTTGGGGAACAAGAGAAAGGGTGTGCTGCAGTCTCGGCCAGCACCAGGATGACAGTCAGACCGGATCAGAAGCTGGCTTTCACTGTTGATAGGTAATTGGCTGGACCATTGTCCCTTAGTGTCTGTGAGGACTTGGTTCCAGCCACCTTAACATGCTCCACAATGCCAATTTAGGGCGTTTGCAGTCCAGTGACCATTGTCACTGAGTTCTTAAAGAAAATCTAAAGGGATTGAAACAGTGAGATTTAAGAGACGTCTGACTTGCAAGTCTGGTATTACTACTGTGGTGGCGTGCACTGTGGGAGCAAAACCCCCTGGCACCCTGAGAGCTGACGGGCTGGAGGCAGACCCTCAGCCAGGCTTTGGGGTGGGGTGGGAGGTGGAACTAAAGTCAGCTTTTTCTCAAGTTGAATTTGAAATTGGTCTCATGCCACAACAGGACAGAAATGCAGACAGCCATTGTTTAACTTATCTCAACCCAATAAGAGCTGATTAAGTGAGAGTTTCCTGACGCTTGGTTCTCTTGTGTATAAAATAGACTCGTTTTCTGTCTTTAGGTTTAGAGGTTAGCATGCCAGGAATTAGTTAACTCTGTAGTCATTTGAGAGTAAAGTGAACTTGAAATGAGGACAAGGACAACTGCTGAAACAAGGACATCTTTAGAAGAAAGTAACAAAAAAGGATGAGTAGATAAAGGATAAACGTGGCTTGTCACGGGAAAAGACAGGAGGTGAGAGACTCATTCACAGAGACTGGCTGGAATGCAGAAATGAAGAATGATGGAGGAAATGAGAAACTGCACCATAAAGCTGCCCACATGGTTCCCGCCACTGCATTTTCATATGGGTCATTGTTAGATGGTACAACTTTTTAATTGCATTAGTAATTATTCACCTTGTGTGTTTTCAGTTCTGTGCTGAGAAAGGGTTCTTTTGATAAATTTAAAGTAAGAAAGGAAAAAAATCAGGTTGTGACAGTAACTATCTTCAGTGAGTTGAACACCATGGGAACATTTGAACTGCAGATTACTCTATAAACTCAAAGTGGAATGAAGAGAATATGATCGTTGCCACAATCAAAAGAGGAAGAAAACCTATTGAACTCGTATATAAGATGTATGACTTTATTCTATGTCTTTACAGGGCTCAGACTAATTTTTTAAAAGATGACTAATGAGGGAACAAGACAAGTGCATAATATATTTAACTCAGCTAATCATCTTTATCTTGCACAGTTGGCTGGGGAACAGACCAGGGAATTGGCGGATTCGGAGAGGAGCCAGGAATTAAATCTCAACTAATGAACCTTATTCGATCTGTAAGAACCGTGATGAGAGGTAAGAAGAAAACCTGGCAGGGCTCTTTAAGTTACCATTTTGAGGTGGGATTTAAGTAGCAAAGCTTTTCAGACTGAGAACTACGAGGTTCTCGTTTGTGGTGGGAACTCTTCTTTAACCTGGATTTACTGCTCGAAGCTTGCTGGTCTCTTTATATTGCATCTGATTTCCAGGAGATGGAATGTTACTAGTGACTTCCACGTTGTAGAAATAACGGTTCCATATCTGCCTTTGTATTGGAAAATATTTTGGAGCAAAGCTTCAATCAAGAAAGGGTGTAGATACCTTGTATTTAAGCATTGAGATTAGAGCCTTTTCATGTCTTAATCATAACTTTGGATTCATTGTTAATAAGTTAACATCTTCTTGATGGAACTGCAACTTCTTTGCACTGAATTTCTGGTCAAATGTGCAGCCATGTGGATCTTGCCTGGCCCTCCTTGTTCTCAGAGCTGTTCTAGCACCAACCAAAGATGCCTCCATGCATGTGACATGCAGTATGGTGGTCCACACCAAGCATGTGACATGCAGTATGGTGGTCCACACCATACATGTGACATGTAGTATGGTGGTCCACACCTGCGATCCCATCCCTTGAGAGGCAAGGGAAAGCAGGTTACTGCAAGCTCCAAGCCAGCCTAGGGTGCAGGGGGAAATGTCTTAGGTGTTATAATAGTGTGTTTGTCTATTATTATTATTATCATCATCATCATCATCATCATTATTATTACAGCATGTTTAGATACTTCCATCCTCCTTGGAAGCTGCCTGCTACTGTTTAATTTTTTCTTTTTTTATAGTAACAAACTTTTTTTTTTCTTTTCAGTGCCATTGATAATAGTAAACTCAATTACTATTGTATTGCTTTTGTTATTTGGCTGAACATCGTTGGGAAATCAGAGACTCAGAAGAAAGGCCCCAGAAATTACTATTGCCATCGTGACTGGAATATTCATGTTTTAGCAGGCTCATCTTGCAGCTGACAAAAAATGTAAAGTTGACAATAAAACCTGCTTCTATATATCTGATTTTTTCAGTGTTGCACTTGTAGTTACAGTACAAAAAGATCAGATCATCAGAGGCAGGAGTGCTCCAGGATTGCACACACGTGTGCGGTTAAACTGGGTTGTTAAGGGCTGCTGCCTCTGCCTCTGCCTCTGCCTCCTTACATATTGTTCTGTCTTACAACTCAGGGATGGACTTCTCTCCAAAGTTTTGGAATCCCTTGTCGTTTAGGAATGACCAAAGGGTAATTAACTTCCTGTGTAAACTTAAAGAGGTTTTTAAAGGAACAATTACATATGATAGACAAATTGGTAATTTGGGTAATTCATTCTGAGGCCTTTGCTTAACTAGTCTACATCATCTCTGTTGTAAAGAAATGTATAGATAACTACAGGCAGTAATATCCTGATTTCAGGGAGAATGCCAATTAACTGTGGTTTTAAGTTCTTTTTAAGCTGTTGTTGACCTTAACAATGAGACCAGAGTATTTACATATATATTTTCATTGTTATAAAGCCTTCTCTTTTTTCAGTGATGATTTGTTTGATAAAATCAGTACAACTGTTAGTTGGCAAATTTGGCCCATATAATCACAAAGTAAGCTGTTGGAACAGGCTGTTTATCATGAAGCATTTACCGGGTCATATTTCCATTTCTTGGTGGAGTAGCATAGTAAAAGTATGATTCTTAGTTGCTCATTCTGTCAGTAGACCGTTTATGCTAGATAATTTTTAATTTCTGTTTGTTTTGATGTCTTTTGTTAATATCTTAGGCCAACCTTGAGAGGTACTTTGCTCAACCCATAATACTATGGTACATTTTATATAGGAAGATTTGAACTGTGCAAATATTATGTGAAATGTTTCAGTTGCAATGTTTTAAATGGGTGGGATGGCATCTTTCTGTACAGGAAAACTTTTATAAATAAAGTTGACTTTCCAACTCAGGCCATTTGGTTTGTGTCTTAGTATACACCTAGCATTATTAATTTATTGACCTCTGTTTTGTTCTTCACTGTAAAACTGCTGAATAGTTATAATAAAATTAATATTCATAATTCAATTATTTCTTCAATGAATAACTGTATTGCTGACATAAATCAAGAAGACCCTCGAGTAACTGTTATGGCTTAAGTTACTTCTAAAACTGGAGCAGGTAGGTGCTGGTCATGTCTCAGTTGGTGAGGGCTGGCAGCTGGACCAGGAAAACGCATTCAGATGCTTGGCTCCTAAGAGGGACTAGGCTGTTCCTCTGACCTAAGAGATGATAAACCAGTCTCGGGACTTACACCCTGTTTTATTTTTTTCTAAGACAGTAAAGATGGTTGAGTCCAAATTTGAACCTCTAAATAGTGATCAGTTCAGGGCATTCCATTCCTACACACTGAGTCATACAAAATTTTCAGAAAGAGACTTTGATCCTACCCCACTGTTCATATAAGGCACTACAACACACTTTCCTATTAATTTAGTTTGGAATATTGTTCATGTTCTACTGGGAGCCTAGCAGGACCAATACTCTGTAGCAAAGCAGTTGAGAGCATGAGGCTCTGGCTCCAGAACACTTACTTCTGGAACCATGCTCAAATCTAGTTTTATATTGGCCTGGGCCCTTGATTTCCCTGGAGTGGATGAGATTCAGAAACTGCATTGTGTTATTCAAGTCTGTAGCCTGGCATTCCCAATCCCCTCCACATCCCCCGCCCTTTGTCCATTCTCAGGATGAACAATGTGTGATCTTCATAGACTCCAAATGCTTTAGGAGTTATGCTCCTCGTGCTCTGGCCAGTGTGTCTGCCTTGCTGTTTTAAAGGGCCTAGATATTAAACAAGCTCACAACACAGTTTTGCTGAGTATGGTGGTTTTTAGGCTTTGCTCATGAACTGTACACAGACTAGAAAGGAACAGAACTGTGCTGCCCTGACAGGTGAAGCTCCGCAAGAGAAGCCTTGTATGACACCTGGTGTTGCGGTACCAGGAGAGGTGGCACAGGACGGTGCCTGTTGACTGGGTGAACCTACACAGCCTACTTCCAGAGCCAAGAAGGGATGCTAATGAAGGTGAAAATACAGCCCAGCTCTCTAATAACCACTAAAGGTTAGAAATTCCATCAGCATGTATTTAAAAATCAGCCTAGCTGCACGCAAAACTGAGGAAAAAAGAAAAACACATGAAATAGCTTGGTCATGATTTCTGGGAATTACTATTCATAAGCACCTAGTTTCTGAAGAATGTTATTCATAACAACAGTCTGGGAATTGTTATGGGTCATCCTGTCTACAAAGAAAATAACTAAAAGAGACAGGACTCATGGCAAGAAGGGAAAACCAGAAAGAACAAGTGCTTCTGCCAATAGATATAGATAACTCCCTGACTGGAGAGGACATTCTCCCAACCGCTCAAGGACAAGGCCACTGAGCCCACCGATCCTAGAGAAAGAAAACCCCCTAACCTTGCAGGTGCGCTAAACAATCCCGCCTTGTAATAACTGTGTACTCTATGAAATCTCTGTGACCTAGGAAACCTCACTAACCATTCCAAGTTTTGAAGTATCCCATGACCTTGCTTTTAGGTCTAGTGAAAATAACAGGCTAGCTTTGAAACTGGCCTTGTTAGCTTTGATGTAAATCCTATAAAAGCTATCTCAATTCTGCACTAGGGATCCTCAGTCCTCTATCCCTGCGTGGCGTATGACTGTGGACCCCAGTACACTTGGAATAAAAACTTATGCTGTTTGCATCGAGACCACTTCTTGTGAGTGATTTGGGGTATTGCCTTTCCTGCGTGGGAGCGTGAAGGTCCACGCTCTGCAGGCCTTTCAGCACAAACTGTTTACTCTAGACCTGCCTCGGGTTGCACCTTCAGAAGGTAGGGTACTTAGGCATGACAAGGTGGTGTTGTAGTCTTCAAGGTTCTCTAGAGTGAGTGGCTTACAACCTAGTGGTGAGGCTGTGTCCAGCTAATTCAACAATGACCATCTACCAGTGGACAGTCCCAAGAATCCAGGGTTTGTTCACTCCACCAAACTAGATGTCTCAGCTGGTCTTCAGTACTTGCCAGGTTCCCAGAGAAATTGACTGTAATGCCAGTAAAGGAACAGACTTGCCAGCAAGAGCAAGCAGGCAAAAAGAACAAACTTCCTTCTGTGTCTGTACAGGATGACAGCAGAGGGTGTGGCCCAGATTAAAGGAGGCTCTTCCCACCTCAAAAGATAGGGTTAAAGGTGGGTCTTTCCACTTCAAATGACTTATTAAGAAAAAAAAAATCTCTCCAGTATGATGTACACCAAGAGTTCCAGGACAGTAAGGGTTACAGAGAAACCCTGTCTTGAAAAACTGAAAAGGAAAAATTACAAGTGTCCCCAGCCTGAGTTAGTTAATTCCAGATGTAGTCAAGGTAATAACCAATAATAGCCATCACAGTTGTCATCTCAAGACTTGTCTTAGTCACTGTTCTATCTCTGTGAGGATACACCAAGGCAACTCTTATAAAAAAGAAAGCATTTAATTGGTTTGCTTACAGTTTCAGAGGGTCAGCCTGTTATAATCACGGTGCTGGCAGTATAGCTGAGAGCTTTATGTCCTGATGCAAAAGCTGCAGGCAGAAAGAGACAATCAGGGCCTAGTAGACTTTTGAGAACTCAAAACTCATCATCCACCAGTGACAGACTTCCCCCAACAAAGACCGACACACATCCTAATCCCTTCCAAACAGTTCATCAGCCAAGACTGCAAACATGGGGGGAGGGTATTCTCATTCAGACTAGCAGTGTCTGTGGAGTGTGGCAGATGACTGGTGATGGCAGAGGGTAAATCAAGATGGCTGTTTCAATGTTTTTTGCTCACAGCTGCCTGTTCCCCAGGAACTTTGCTTGTTACAAAGTGGATGCGTGCAGTAAGAACGGTTTAATACACAGTGAACTCAACAGACGTCTCCACCCCATTCCCCAAGGAGAGGTGGGTCTCCCCAGTCCATCTCTAGAGAGACTGCTCAATGGTGCTCTAATAGCATATGGGTTCTGGGTCAGCTTCAGAGCATCAATCTCGACAAGAGGCTCCCTATGTCTAAACTGTCACATCACACTTCCCGAAAGCTACTTTATTTTCATGGTGTATTAATCGCTTTTCTCACTACTGTGACGAAACGCCTGACCAAAATGTGAGGGAAAATTAGTAACTAAAAGATATGGGACTCGTGGCAAGAAGGGAAAACTAGAAAAAACAAATGCTTCTGCCAATAGATATAGATAAATCCCTGACTGGAGAGGACATTCTCCCAGCCGCTCAAGGACAAGGCCACTGAGCCCACCGGTCCTAGAGAAAGAAAACCCCCTAACTTTGCAGGTGCGCTAAACAATCCCGCCTTGTAAAAACTTTGTACCTACGAAATCTCTAACCTAGGAAACCTTATGGGCTGAGACTGGCAGTCTCAAGCCTCCCTTTCCCTTTAAAAACGCTTCGCAATTGTAAGCAGGCACCTTACTTTTCCGTTAGAGTGAGGTCCCAGCTGGTTCGGTTCTTAGCGATAAAAACCTTTTGCTTTTGCAGTCTGGAGATAACTTCCTCGGAGGTTGAGGAAACCTGTAGGGACAACACAAAACAACTTACCATGGCTTATTTTGGTCTAAGGGTACAGCCCATCATAGTGGAGAAATGCATGGCAACAAAAACAAGAGGCAGCTGGGTCACATTCATCCTCAAGAAGCATAGATAAAGGTTGACAGTCAGGGGGCTTCTCTCCAGCCTGGGACCTCCGTCTCTGGACCGAGGATGGTCCGGCCTACATTAAGGATGGGTCCTTCCCTTGGATAAGCTGTGCAAGCACCTTTGTAGACATGCGCAGAGGTGTATCACTGTAAGGCCCTCAGAATGAGGAGTCTCCCCGTTTCAGTCGGTACCCCCCAAGAACTCAAAGTCCATTCCAGTTGATGCAACACGCAAGAGGCTTTAATGAACGGGATACGTTTGCGCAAACGGACTTCTTTCGGCACACAGGCTAGAGAAGCAACAATTTTCTGGGTTCAGGTATTTTTACAGGAAAAACTCACAAGTTTAGGGTGGGGCTGTGACTCCCTGTCCGCTGCATACGTGACCAGTTAATTCTTCTTGAGGCCGGATGGTCTCACTGTTTGGCTCAGCAGGACCTTAGGGCAGGGGGTTGCTAATTAATCTCGTCTGAGCAAACCAGAGTTGAGTTGCAGCTATCACTGGCAGGAGGGACCGTGTGAATTCTTGGTATCCTGCTATCTAAGGGTCCTGTGAGGGAAGTTGCCGGCGCTTTTCTAGGTCAGGCTGTCCTTCATTTTAAGTAAGGGGTTTCTTTAACTTTGCTTTTGGTCTTTCACACTGAGTGATTTCAAACCTAGTCACGCTGACAAAATTAATCCTCACACACAGTGGGCATATAATGTTGCCTGTGCCCACACTCAATTTACTTGGATTAAAAGGAGACAATCAGTGACCCCTGATGTGTGCAGAAGAAGGTGGTAAGAGAGACTGAGGCAAGTGGACCAGGGCCTTCCTTCCCTAAAAACAGGTAAGGCCCATGGGAGCGCTCATGGAAGGAAAAGCAGGCCAGGAAAGCTGAAGGCACAGTTCTGGGTGGCGTGATGGTTAGACGCGATACCCTAAGTTACTAGCACACAAATAAACGCCAGTGCTATTTTAAGTACGGAAAAGGAGACACGGGGTATGGGGCGTTGGCGGATTATGAAAATGTCTGAGGCCTCTAAAAATCGACAAGAAATAGGGAAGCGACGATGGGAGGAGGCAATGTTTGTGCAATGGAGCACAATCACCTGAGCTCCGCCGGATGCTCGCCCGCCAACTGCGGCCTCCTCCCCTCTGGCGGCTGCGCGTGCCCGCGGGGCGGGACTTCCGGCACGCCGGGACTCCTTCCGGGTCCGGTGCTGTGCGTGCCCTGCGGCGCACGGGCCTCTCAGGAGGACGGCGGGCAGCGAGGGTGAGAGGCGGCGGGCTGGGGAGTAGCGGTCGCGCCCCTGCCGGAGGCCGCGTCTCCTGGGAGCGGGATGGGACGCGCCAGCGCCGGCGCCACCCTAGAAAGCCGAGCGGCGCGGGCCCGCCCGCCCCTCTGCGGCCTGCGCATGCGCGGGGCTGGCCTCCGAGCCTGCCCTGGCGTCGCCCGGGCTCAGTTCCCCCGGCGGGTGGGCAGCGTCCCTCTGTCCTGCGCTGCACAGTGCGGCGCCAGTGCCCCCGACCCTGGATGCGGGGGCGGAGGAGCCTCAGCCCCGGGAGGTGGGAGCCATTGCATTTGAGTTCGCAAAAAGAGACCTTTGATCTTAGGTCGTGCGGGCTCAGGGAGAGATGCCCGAGACTAGTTGATTTAAGAGTCTCTTTTGAGCGTCCTCAGAGGAAAAGGCAACGGCCCTTCTTCCACTTACAGAGCTCCAGAGCTCGGTGGGAGGTGCAAGCAGGGTGGGGCAAGGCTGGTAGGCTTCATTCGTACTGTGATCACAGAGTCCCCGGAAATGAAGTCTGAGGCTGAGCAGTAGAGGAGGTGGCCAGAGGGAAGGAGATCGGTGAAGTACAGGAGCAGTTTTAGACAGACACCGTGCACGCTGCCAAAAACGGCCTCAGGGTATGGGGATCCTGCAGAAGACCTAATAGAATGGCTGGATGAATAATAGTATCATTTATTGATGCTCACGGTGGTTCCCAAAATGTCGGTAACTGTAAGAAAAAAAGGGGGGGGGCGTTATTGGAAAAACTCGATGAGAATGATTTCTTTGGAATCTCGTCTTACCTTATTTACACAGGATTTTTCAATTATATGCAACAGATACCATTGCTTTGATAGTGTTCTCAGTTTCCCAACGCTTGCATCGTATTTGTTGGCGATTTTTGTTTTAGTAACACTTACCCCGTCATTATGTACTCTTCCTCGGTGGTCCAGCTCTTTATAACTCTTGAAGAGGGAGTCTATAATTTGTGGTAATGGGCAGCGTTGGTCCCAGATTAGAACAAGACTGTAGGCTCCCTTTGAAGCCCTCATTTCTTTCCAGGTTGATGCTCACCCATCACTGCAGGTGGCCCTCCATATCTGCAGGGCCTGCATCTGCACATTCAATCAGCCGTCAACCAGAGCTACTCCAAAAAGGCAGATACAGTGGTGGGCACCTGTAATTCCATCACTCAGGAGCCAGACTAATGAGTACAAGGCCAGCTTGGGCTGATTTTGTTCTAGAAATACCAAAAAGGAAGGAGACAGGGAGGGAGGGTAAGAAATAGTGTAAAGGAGAAATAAAATTTTATTTATGCTAATAGTATGGAGTTCTTGTCATCATTCCCTAAAGGATTCCATAGACTAATTCTGCACAGCATTTATTGACCCTGCTTTAAGTGCTGTATTGAAGGATGACTCCAGTTATCCGGTAGAAGGATAGCTGTAAGCAAGCATGTACCACGTTAGAAAGGGGACTTGAGGTCTGTGGTATCTCTCAGGGGCCTAGGGACCAAGCCCATGGATACCGAGTTTCTTTTGTTAAATTCTAGTCTGTGGTTCTGTTAACGGGCTGTAAGGGCTCAGAAGAGAGAGCCTGGTACATATGACTAACTGAAGAAGTGGGTGCATTTTGAAATTTGACTGGAGCATCTAAGTTCTGTTTTCCCTTCCTCACATGTTTGAAGCTCCAAAAGAGCAAGGTATGTTCTATGGAATATAGGAGTATACACACACACACACACACACACACACACACACACACACACACACACACACACACACAATGTAGGCTTTTAAAATAACATTATGCCTCTGGGTGCTTCTGGAGGAATTAAAACCATCAATAGTTTTTTATTATTCTCTGGCATGAGTTGGACAGTTGTTTAAGTACTGTTCTTTCTGGTGTTTTTCTAGTGTTCTGTCCTTTAATAACCTTCAGTGACCTTTCAGCTATGAGACACAGCCTTGCTAATTAGCTCGCATAGATCATGAACTTGCTGTACAGTCCAGACTGCTCTCTTGCTGTGATCCTGCTGCTGTCGGACCTTCCAAATGCTAGGATCACTGTCACACACACCCATATCTTCATTTTAAGGTAACAGTAAAGGCCAGGAGGGAATGTTGAGAAGACTCATAAAAGGGCGTATTTTGCACTTGAGCCTTGATTGACCTCAGCTTTTTTCTTTCTTTTTTAATTCTGTGTCTGTACACGTGCCTGTGTGCTATCTCTGCAGGCGGGAGCCCAGGGGAGTCAGAAGAGACTGTTGTATGTTCTTGGAACTGGGCACCAGCAGTTACGAACTGCCATATGGCTGCTGGGAACTGAACCTGGCCCTGTGCAGGAGCAGTAAGTGCTCTTAACCACTGAGCCATCTCTCCAGCCCTGACTGTCGCCTGTCATTAATACTTTTTTGTTTTTTGGTCTCTGCATTCTTCCAGTAGATATTTGGCAAAAACAAGCATCTTTTTTTTTCCATCTTTTGGGGTGGGTTGGAGTGGGGGTGTCAAATAACCTAGGCTGGCCTCAAACTCAACTACCCAGAGGGTGCTCTTGAACCTTGGAGCTAGCTAGCATCATAGGCCTGTACCACCACACCCAGCCTTTTTCTTAAAATTAACGAAGTCTATGGAGGTTTATGCTGAGTGTATGAAATAACACCATGATTGCAACTTAACAGTATCCTATAAAGGGAGGATGTTTGTATACCTTCAGACCCTGGAATATCCCAGAGAAATACTCACAGGTATCTACAAGGAGACAATGCAAACTTGTTAATAGATGTGTTTTGGGGTATAAAACAGTAAAACTATGATTGTTCATTAAGAGGACATTTATGTAGTAGAAAACAGTAGTGAAAATGACAAGTCCAAAGCTACCTATAGTAACCTACACATATGTATCATGATTTGGAATGATGTGGCAAATTGCTAAGTGTATGCACTATATTATCATTAATATAAAGCATTGATTGTATAATAAGAGGACTTGGGTAAGAAGGTAAACAGGAGGCTCTGACTATATATCTTTGTCTTCTGAAGTTGAAGGATGGATAAAAGGTGATTTTATTGTCCTTAATGCCTCTTTTGTATAGCTGATACTATTCTTTGTATCCTGGCTAGTTTGATGTCAACTTGACACAAGCTAGAGTCTTCTGAAAGGAGGGAACCTCAATTAAGAAAATGACCCCATAAAATCCGGCTATAAAGAATTTTCTTAATTAGTGATTGATGGGGGAGGGCCCAGCCCATTGTGGATGATGCCATCCCTGGGCTGGTGGTCCTAGGTTTTATAAGAAAGCAGGCTGAGCAAAGCCATGGAAACAAGTCAGTAAGCAGCTCCCTCCCTGGATCCTGCTCTGCTTGAGTTCTCATCTTGACTTCCTTCACAGATGAACAGTGCTGTGGGTGTGAGCCAAATAAACCCTTTCCTCCCCAACTTGCTTTGGTGATGGTGTTTTATCACAGCAATAGTAAGCCTAATTAAAACACCTTATAAAGACAAGAAAGAAATAGAAAAAAATAAGTGTCTGTGTCTAATAAGTAAATTAGCAAATTAAAAACCCTGTAAGTCGCAGGCATGGTGACAAATGCCTATAGTGCTGCCACTGGGAGACAAAAGCAGGCGTGCTCTTATGATTTGGAGGCAAACATCTACAGAATGGGTCCAGGCCAGGTAGGCCACATAGTGAGACCTTGTCTCAAAACAAACTCTAAGTCTCAAATAGCATTCCTTCCCTTGAGCCTTTACAGTTTAAGACCCACCCCCTAATGATCTATAAACCATATTTATCGTTAGGTGCTAGAACTCACAATGGAGTAAAGGGGCCGGGCATGGTAGCCCAGGGCTGAACTCCAGCTCTTAGGAGGCAGGAGGATTGTGAATTCAAAGTTAGCCTGGGCTATAACAAGGCCTGGTCAAATGAACTAAGTAGCTAACAAGCATTTGAGGGGGAAGTGTGCAGAGTGAGGAAGCCGTCTTCAAATTCCGCTGCATGGAGCTAGGGGTGCAGCTTAGCTGACAGCATGCGGTCCTTGCATGCATGAAGCCCAGGTTCAATCCTTAACTTTGTAAAAACCAGCTATGGTGGTGCATGGTGGGGAGGGGGACGCAGGGGCCTCACAGTGACCCTCAGCTGCTCAGGGCGTTTAGCCTGGGCTGTATGAGACCGTAGTTTAAATACACTTATATATGTATGTGTGTATGTGTAAACATTTATTTATTGTTACTATATAACTTCCCCCCTCAGTACCTGTAAATACTGGCAGCTCCTTGGCCAAACACACTAGTTCAGAACATAGCAGTGGCAATTAAATGTTTTAATTGTCCATAACCAGAAATGAAAAGACCTTGTTAAGATAGTGTTCTTGTCTATGTGTTCATTATTCTCATACTTAAATTATTCGCCAGAGTTATTCTAAGAAGCCTGAAAGTAGGTAGCAGCATCTCATTTTAGCATTTCCCTTCCAAGTTTTAACTCAAGACTAAAAAGAAATATATAAAAACATTAAGCATTATTAAAAGTTTAATGCATTAAATGTCGGAGTTTTGATTGTTTTTTTAAATGCTATTTTTTTTTTTCCAAAAGAGGAGTAGCGTAACACTAAGCAATATCTTCCTGGATGTGAATGGTATTTTTGATTGCTTACCAGTTTTTAATTGTCCATTGTTTGTTAAACTGTATTTTTAATTTCATTTGCTCTCTCCTAGGGAATGAAGGATGGCAGCGCGCCGTGCGTTAAAAGCTGTTTTGGTAGATCTCAATGGCACACTTCACATTGAAGATGCAGCTGTGCCAGGCGCACAGGAAGCTCTTAAAAGGCAAGCTATCCTCCAGGTTCAGATGACAAATTCGTTTTTAAGTGCCGCTTTACCAAGGCAGATCATTAGCTAAATGGATGGCCTTGAGATTGCGTTTTACCAGCTCACCATACATGGAGGAACTGCCTTGGGTCCAGCTAGAAGACGTATGCATTGCAATATCCTCGAACATTGTTCTCCCTGCCTTTATTAGGTTTGGCCTTTTGCTCTAGTCTTTTTGTTCTCTCTCCTCCCTCCCCCATCTGGTTTTTTGAATTGATAATGTAAATTGGGGATGGAGACTCAGGAAACTAAAATAATAATTTAATTTTTAACATATAGAATAAATAGCACTGGGGAAAAAAATTACATGAATCCTGAAATCCAATTGAAATATATCTATATCTATCTATCTATCTATCTATCTATCTATCTATCTATCTATATACACACACATATGCACACACATACACACACACACACACACACACACACACACACACACACACACAGGCATGTTCAGCTTCCTGATTACATAATATCTAACATTGAATTTGCAGCTGTTCAAAATAATGCTTACTTGAAAGACTTGGAATTTTTTGAAATATTTCCACCAACTACATTTAGTACTTCCAAAGATTAAGGACTGTCTTATATCTGTGACTCAGCAATATAGTCCTAAACAAGTACAAGTCTAGAAACAAGCAGAGAATACGTGGTAGGAAGCTTGCTGAAGAGAACCGAGAGGCTACGAGGATGGCTCATTAAAGACGGTGCTTATCCTGCAAGCACGAGGGCCCCAGTTCAGTCCCCAGCACCCACTTAAAGCCAGGTGTGGTGGGCCCAAGGCTCATTGGCAGGCCAGCCTTGCCGAATCTGCCAGCTTCAGGCTAGGAGACATATCTCAGAAGAGGCAGAAAGCACCAAAGAAGAAACAACTGAGATTGCCCTCTGGCCTTATATATGTACACATGTGCACACCCATACACGTGTGTACATATATACACAACGTAAACTGACTATGGATGTTTGCTTCTGGGTGACATGAGCAAAAATTAGAGATTTTCAAAATCAACAATATAAAATTTGGTACTTGTCATTTTCAAATCCTAGATTATTCACTGTGTGTTCTTAATCTGAAAATCTGGTGACAAGTGTCACCACTGCTGGTACGAGGGTAACAACCGACACAGGCGTCATCTTCTAGTCCTTACTCTCCATGTAGAGAATCAAACATAAGAATGCCAGCATGCCTGATGCTCATTAGGTGGAGCTGTCCTTTTCAACTACAGTCTTGATGCTGACTTTGTAACTGGAGGAATGATGGGCAGTGAGGATTTAAAATAAAACCAGGACAACTGGGTACGCAGCTAGACTGCATCCCTTGACTTCATCTCTGTCTGAGTCAGCCTTCCAGGGCCAGGATGGGTTCTGCTTGCCAGTGAGCTTGTGCGAACAGACGGCTAGTACTTGCTTTCTTGCCTTTTCAAGCATCTCAGGCTGGCCTTAAACTCAAAGCTGAAGGTGACTTTGCCTTCCGATCTCCTACTTTGATCTCTCAGGGACTGGAATGTAGGTGTGGGCCACTGCCCTGGCCTGCAGAGCACTGGGGAACAGAACCCAGGGTTTATGCATGCTGGGAAGGCACTCTTCCAGCTGAGATACAGCCCCAGGTCTATTTTTAACAGCTAAATTTAATGTTTATTTCCTCCATAGAAACACCAGAGAAGCTGAACTAAAAATTCATGCTGCTTTGCTATAAACTTTATAAAAAATAAGTAAAATTTGGCAGAATTATTTAAACTCTTTATTTTTTATTTATTTTTTATTTTTATTTATGATTCCATTACTGTGTATCTGATGAGCCGGAGCTTGAGATTTCTCTCCCAGATCGCCTTCCATTGGAGCCTGGCGCTTATTTACTTCAGTTGCCCTCCCAGCCCACAATTCTTTCATTTGATTGTCTTTTTATCTAAACTTGAACTATGGAAACACTGACAGCAATTGATTAAATTAACATTAATTTCTAGAAGCAGTTTACTTCAAAATCTATCTTGGAATGTATGCTGTGCCGCTTCTCTTAACACGATGAGCTCAGCTAATGTCCCCACAGCTGTCAGTCACACTGACGAGCCTGACAGACCTGTGGGATTTGACAGCTTCTTACACAGTAGGACCTGAACTTTCCACTCCAGACCTCATGCTCAAGATGGGACCCTGCCTTCACCCCCCCCCATTGCTTTTAATTGTCTTGAGTATTGTGTTCCTCCGTGTATATATCCAAACCCCACTGAACCACGAGCTCTGGGTTGAAAAGGAGGACTTACTCCCCACCTGTCTTTAAATCTTTGTCCACAAGCTCAGCAGAACCACACGTCAGTGCTGGGTCTCACTGCTTTGAAAATGGGCTTTCTGCACTAGGTGGAGAGAAAGATCTTTTTGTCTCCACTGAACAGAGACACCTCTGTGATGCGTGTGACCTAGGAGGCTGCCATTGTTCTGTCAGCATCAATGGCTGGTTTTCCTACCAGGGAAACCTCTGCACTGGCCCAACTACTATGATTTCTATGGAAACAAATAGACAAAGGAAGTCGAAGGACTAGTTACACAAAAAGTTAGTTGTTTGCTTTTAAACAAACTCCGTGAAACTGGTGTGGTTATTGCACAGGAACCCCATCTTTAGGATAAAAGACACGTTGAAGCAGTCATTTTCTTTTCTGAGATGAACCACCACATTGAATATGTTTTGCTGAAAAGCTATCACACAGACATAGAGGGAATCAGGATTACAGTGAATTAATCAAGTAAATTTATTTAATGTTGTTTGGGTGAATTCTTAAAACTCTTATTTGTTTGCTTGCTTTAAATTATGTCTCGTGCTTTTATTCCTTGTGACCTTTTGGGGAAGACATGAAAAGCAATAGTCTATTATAAATTCTGGATTACAGCTAGATTATCATTACTTTTAGATTTCAAACACTGTTGAACCAAGAAAAGAATATTTTTAAAGAAGGCTAGCTAGGTTCACAAAGTCTTTCTCTGAAACCATGCCAATTATTCAACAGCATATCATGGAATCATCTAGTCCTGTGTGAAAGCAGTTCAAGAGAGACAGGGCCTTGCTGTCTAGTCTGGGCTGGCCTTGAATTCACTATATGGCCCAGGGCCAAACTTTTCATCCTTCTGCTAGCTTCTGGGTCTGACAAGAAACCCAGTGTTGAGCATCTCTCTGAGCTGTCCAAGTGGCTTCTGTTTGTGAGCCTGGTGACTCCCTGGCATGTGCCACATCCACTAACATCTCTCACTCTGTGAGATTTGCTGGATTATCTATTGCACTTGTATGGGTTTTGTTGTTGTTGTTTGCTTCCATATTACTTTAACAAGTCGAGTAACTATGGCATCCCTGGTTCTCTTAGGAAGGGATGTGAAACACCCCTAGAACACGGGGACCTTTGCCATGGCTCCACTGCTACTTAGCTGAATAAAGATGGGGAGTTTATACCTCCATCTGCCTTAGTTTTGTCGTGTTACATCATGGATAATCTTTAGGATAACTTACCCCTCAGAACCGTGAGGACAGGGAGTGATGTTTCATTTCTTTACTAAACTCCACAGCACAGAGTAGCTGAAGTCCAGAAGGCCCTGCAAAAGTGGATGGAACATTCAAAGTTTAACATCCCAGCGTTTGGAGGTAAAGCGCTGCCCATAGGGTGTAGATAATCTGTAAGCATTGGGAGAGTAAAAACAACAACAACAGCTTTGTCCACAACAGCACAGTGCCTGACTTAGCCTTGTGTCCTAACGTGTGTGTCTTAGGCTTTCTGGACTAGGAGGTGAAAGCTGCCTCTTCACTTCTGAGTTTTACTTTTCAGGTTACGGGCTACATCTGTGAAGGTTAGGTTTGTGACCAACACAACCAAAGAGAGCAAGCAAGACCTCCTGGAAAGGTTAAAGAAGCTGGAGTTTGACATCTCCGAAGATGAAATCTTCACTTCTCTGACAGCAGCCCGAAACTTAGTAGAACAGAAACAAGTCAGGCCCATGCTGTTGGTTGATGACCGTGCACTGCCTGATTTCTCAGGTGAGAGGCTCTGGAGGAGTCACAAACAAGCTCTTCATGCCTGAAATCATGTACAAGACGCATCTCCTTACATGCCCCTGTTACTACTGAAAAGTCCACAAAACAGACAGAACAGAAACAGCCTTGTCAGCCCGTTAGTTACCCGCTAAGGCTTGGCCGGCCAGCTCTACCACACACATTACACATTAGGAGCTGCTGTAAACTACGGGTAAAGGAAGCACCTCAGCACTCTGGAATGCGAATTTCCAGGCCACCTGCTGGGGTAATAGAGTTTGAGTCTGACTTGATGTTTCTCAAATCTTCTTAACGACCATCCACAATAAGAGAGATTCACTGTATAGTGTGTGTGTGTGTGTGTGTGTGTGTGTGTGTGTGTGTGTTTCTGTCTGTTAAATGGTACTCTTAACTTTATGAGAAATGCTATACTATCTGTTTGTGCTAAACTATCTGATTTTTAATGCTACTTAGAGTATTGCAAATTAATTTCATTAATCTGTGAATTATGAGCCATGATTTGAAAAGAATTATTTTGAGTATTATAACTGCTAATCCAAGATATGCTCTCTTACCTTGGCTAAATGAGATAAATCAGGGCCTTCTGAAAAACAGATGCCATTCTAGACAGTACAAGTATTTCACAATGAATATGACATATTTTTCTATAAAAAGATTGTTCTCACTTTGGAAGAAGTAACTGTAGAAAATGTTGTAGTTATATGAGGCTTTGCTGCGTTGTTTTGTTGTCATAAATGACACTTTGTGAAATGACCAATATGGAAATAGATGTGAACATTTTAATTATAATGCCGTGTGGTAGCTTTACAAGTTGGTCAGGACCTCCAAACCTGTGCTAATAGGAACTATTCCCATGTAGTAGTCAGAGTTATCACTTGTAAGAAGTAGAAACCAACTTTGACTGCAGTCAGCTGGAAAACAGACATGCTACCTTCCCTAGAATTTTTCAGGTTGTGTAGGTCTTCCACTGAGCGTGGCTTTGAGCAGTGACAAGCATGTGCTTAGACTGTCTGCTGTCATTTCCCTGGAAGTGTGGCTGACTCCCTGCCTAGACAGGCAGAAGATGAGACCTGCTTGGTGCATTGTGTTAGTAGAGAAACGACTGAAGACCTTATGATGAGGGCCTGTCCAAAGAACACTAGAGGGGATAATTTGAGTATCAAAAATGATGATGTGGTTTTTATAGCACACCATACAGACAGGCCTAGTGATGCTCAGTCCACCGTAGGCCACCACTGAAGATTGGGAGGCCTCTAGATCCTTAATTCTGAAAAGAAAGAGAACAAGCATTTTATCTTACTTTTTCAATTAAACTGTATTTTAAGATAACCAAATATTTGATAAAATTAAGTTCTTTATAGAAGAATCCCAGATAGAAATGACAGAATTAAACATCACCACTTGGTAAGTCCTCAGAAACAGGCAGGACTACCAATAGACCTTAAAGCACTAGCTGCAGGGGGCCTTCAGAGTGCAGGGGTGTGGGCAACAGCTCCTCCATTCCACTGACCAGCTTCAACACCGCTACAAGTGGGATAACCAGAATCTTGCTTCGTGATGTCATATGGTAAGAAATTCATAGTATTGTCTATGAAATAAGCTAGTTGGATATGAACCTATACAGCCTCTCAGTCTAATGCTCTGTGCACAGGAAAGACAGGGATGAAGAAACAACTTAAACACTACTACAATCAGCCAAATGCAGAATGTTTAGCCTTCTTCAGAGTTAGTGTCTAATTGCACCAAGAAGGGTAGGAAATAAACTTACGGAATGAGAAATGAGAAATAAAAGATAATAGTCAAAGGCAAGACAGGCCTCGTGGATTGCCAGTTTGACATTCCCTGTGTTAAGGAACAGTTACAGATGTTTGGGGAAATTTAAGTAATGGATGATATTAGGAGCTATTACTTTTTGGTATATTTATATTAAGGTTTTGAATGTTTTCATTAAAACATTAATTAAAAATAAATACTGAAATATGAAAGGAAGATGACACAATAACCTGGGTTTGCTCTACAAAGACTTTCCAAAAATACAAGGGCTGATGGACAAATGTCGATGGCTGAGAAGAGCTAGATGATGGATCTATCTAGGCTCATAATACCAGGCTTCTTGCTTTTGGGTGTTGGTGGGTATTTTCATGATAAAAAGAAAGGTCGTGTGACAGCAGAATGGCTCAATGAATGAAATGAAAGCACTTGCCACAAGCCTGAAAGTGTGGGTTTGCCCAAAGGGGACCAACACTGTGGAAGGGGACATCTAACTCCTGCAAGTTGTTCTCTGACCTTCACACTTGCACCACAGCGCGCGCGCGCACACACACACACAGTAAATTCATGTAGTAGTACACAGAACTGTCAAGGAAGCTGAAGAGTTAGTGTTCGGGACTGTGAAGGCAGAAGCAGTGTGCAGAAGTAATGAGCTGTCACTGTTGTCCCTGCTGAGTGGCCTCTGGCTAGACCTGTGGCCCCTGCAGGCACTGCAGCTGGAACCTGGTAAGCCTGGTAGCCTCTTCTTGGGAAGATAACTTCCTGCTCCTCTGGGTTTCGAACTCCCGGTTCAAAGCCCTGCCTGGGGCTTGTGACTGCAGAGCTTTAGTCTTAGGCTGCCCTCCTCAGCCTCAAGGGAGCCCATTATTCTGGCATTCTCTGCCTCTGTCCCTGTGATGACATGCGAGCCAACAAGCTCTCCAGTTCCAATGTGATGCGGAAGCTGAGCAACTCAAAGTCAAGACAAGTCTCGTAGTCAACACAGTCGTTCCCGAAGAAGCCTAAGGAGAGCAGAACAAGCTTTGTGTCTGACTTTTCCTTGCTGACTGTAGAAATATTTAAATTCTAGGTATTAAAAAAAAGGTGGAATTCTGATGCAGGAGCAGTAAGCTAGAATTGAGACATAAAATCAGAATCTTGAGTCAGGGCTGAAAGAAATCTTGTCATTCAGTGTCCTCCTGGAACATATTTATACACATGAAAAGTGTAGGGGAATATCTCAAGAAAATTGTAGCATCTTTGCCAACATTATCTCTGTTTCACTAAATTAACACTAAAAATACTCAGTTCTCACTGAAGGCAATTAGTTTGTTCCCGTAACAAACTTTAACAAGTTATTTAATACTCATAGCAATTGGTAACAAAAAAATTGAGAATGGGTATCTGAACACAATGATGGGCAAAGATGAATTAGCAAAATTATTCATTTGAAGGCACAGATTATCACCTTGAAGGTAAAAGTGTTTGTCATATCTGAAGTCCTGTTATTAGCTACTAAGGCCCTAAAACATGCTTTAATATATGTGAAAATGTAAAATTCTACAGGATGGTACTTTACGTTTGTAGTTCATGTGCCAGGTAGAAGTCTAATTTCCCTTGCCTCTTAGAATTGCGTTTCCTCATCAGTCACTCATGTTCTCCTGGTTGTAATCAGTAAAACATTTGAAATCAGGGATCACTAGCAGATATCAGATTACCATTTTCAATTCAGATATTCTACATACCCAATAGCTATAAAACCATGTATGAAGACTATGGAAAAACATTAATGTCTCTCCTCCCTCCTCTCCTTACCCAACCCTTCTATTTTTCCTTTTCTCTCCTCTTAGTTGGTGATAGCAAAATTGCATGTAACTAGAGATTGTGTTACACAGTGTGACAGCTCTAAACTCTTGCATTTTTCCCATTGCCAGGAGTACAAACAGGTGACCCCAATGCTGTGGTCATCGGCCTGGCACCAGAACATTTTCATTACCAGCTTCTGAATCAGGCTTTCCGGTAAGCTAGCTACTTTTCTCCTCCCTTTGTTTATTTAGATATTAGCACATAAGATTTTGTATTTTAATTTCTGACTACCTAGATTGCACATGAGAACAAATATCTTCAAAGTTACTTCAATACCAACATTAAATAATACTATCTTGGGTTTTGTTTTTGTTTGTTTGAGACAAGGTCTCTCTCTATAGCTCTGGCTGTTCTCGAATTCTATGTAGACCAGGCTGGCCTGGAACTCACAGAGATCTACCTGCGTCTGCCTCCCAAATGCTTGGATTAATGGCATGTGTCACTATGCCCAGCTTTGTTTTTAATTCTTTAAATTACATGTTTCTTTGCGTGTGTGTGTGTGTGTGGTGTGTGTGTGTGTATGGTGTGTGTGTATGTGGTGTGTGTGTGAGTGTGTGTGTGTGTGAGTGTGTGTGTGTGAGTGTGTGAGTGTGTGAGTGTGTGTGTGTGAGTGTGTGTGAGTGTGTATATGTGAGTGTGTGTGAGTGTGTGTGAGTGTGTGTGAGTGTGTGTGTGAGTGTGTGTGTGTGAGTGTGTGTGAGTGTGAGTGTGTGAGTGTGTGTGAGTGCGAGTGTGTGAGTGTGTGTGAGTGTGTGTGTGTGTGAGTGTGTGTGTGTGTGTGTGAGTGTGTGTGAGTGTGTGTGTGTGAGTGTGTGAGTATGTGTGTGAGTGTGAGTATGTGTGTGAGTGTGTATGTGTGGTGTGTGAGTGTGTGAGTGTGTGTGAGTGTGAGTGTGTGTGAGTGTGTGTGTGTGAGTGTGTGTGTGTGTGCGAGTGTGTGAGTGTGAGTGTGTGTGTGAGTGTGTGAGTGTGTGTGTGAGTGTGTGTGAGTGTGTGTGTGTGGTGTGAGTGTGTGTGAGTGTGTGTGAGTGGTGTGAGTGTGTGAGTGTGTGTGAGTGTGTGTGAGTGTGAGTGTGTGAGTGTGAGTGTGTGTGTGTGTATTGTGGTGTGTGTGTGAGTGTGTGTGAGTGTGAGTGTGTGAGTGTGTGTGAGTGTGTGTGTGAGTGTGTGTGAGTGTGCGAGTGTGTGTGAGTGTGTGTGAGTGTGTGTGAGTGAGTGTGTGTGAGTGTGAGAGTGTGAGTGTGTGTGAGTGTGTGAGTGTGTGAGTGTGTTTGTGAGTGTGAGTGTGTGTGTGTGAGTGTGCGTGTGTGTGTGAGTGTGTGTGAGTGAGTGTGAGTGTGTGTGTGTGAATGTGTGAGTGTGTGTGAGTGTGAGTGTGTGTGAGTGTGTGAGTGTGTGTGTGTGTGTGTGTGTGTGTGCGTATACGCGTGCACACTTAGCTTACACCAGCTCATGCAGCTTCTTCCAAGAGGAAGACCAGACCGTGGACTTGTTCTTTTAGTTTCAAAATAAGTTGGACAGAATTTACTTACAAGACCAATCTGGAGAGAGATTGTGGGTTTTTATTTATTTTTTTTTTGTAAAGCTTTCATTTTCTCATTGTGCTTTTCAATCTTTATCAAACAACAGTGTAATTTGTCTTTGTATTGATGGCAGGTGAATAGTTTAAAATATTACAGAGAGATAGATATATGAACTAATTTACAAAAAAAGTCAATGGTTTGACAGAGGACTAGGAATGTGGAGTGCTTGTCTACCATGCACAAAGTCCTTAGTTCGATCCCCAGCACCACATAAACTGGGAATGGTGTGGCATGCATGTGTAATCCCAGCACTCAGAGATGGAGGCAGAAGGACCAGTCATCCTCAGCTCTATAGAGTTCAAGGTTAGCCTGGAAAACAAGACCCTCTATCTCAAAACAGCAACCCAAAATAACCAACAGACAAAAGGAGGAAAAGCAAACAGTGGCCTGGTAGACGTCTAGTATTGTAACTGTGAGAACACTATTTTTTATTTTTCCTCCCAGTATAAGGACATAACAAGATCACCCTAACATATCCTTGATGTAGAATCCATTTATTGATGTGCATGCCCTAAGAGAAATGTTAATTAAACACAGTAGCAGGTTTACATATCTGGCCACATTTGTTTGCTGTTAGTTTTGGAAAATGGCCATCCTCACATAAAATCTGAATGGGCAGAAATTGCATTTGAGGGCAGGTGTTGTTTTGTTTTGTTTTGTTTTGTTTTGTTTTGTTTTGTTTTGTTTTTTTGGCTCTGTGCATGGTCATTGTGAATCCTTGGTCAATGGGAATGTCTTAGTTATGGTTTCTATAGCTGCAACGAAACACTATGACCAGAAAACAAGTTGGGGAGGAAAGGGTTTATTAGGTTTACACTTCAGCATTGCTGTTCATCCCTGAAGGAAGTCAGGACAGGACCTCAAACAGGGCAGGAACCTGGGCACAGGAGCTGATGCAGAGGCCATGAAGGGATGCTGCTTACTGGCTTGCTCCTATGGCTCCTTCAACCCACCTTTGTATAGAAATGAGGAACAACAGTCCAGGGATGGCACCACCCACCATGGGCTGGGCCCTCCCCCATTGATCACTAATTGAGAGAATGTCTTACAGCTGGATCTCATGGAGGCATTTTCTCAGCCGAGGCTCCTTCCTCTGATGACTCTAGCTGTGTCAAGTTGACACACAGAAAACCAGCCAGTGCAGGGAACCACCATTGTTTGCAGCTCTTTTAGTATTGTGATGCTCAAGCCTTTATTTAAAATTCATCTAGTAATTGCTGAATGACATGAAAATGTATTTCACCATATATGGCATTAAAATATCTTATGTTTCACACACTTTAATTGTCCTTCTTTAGATTCTTGTGGAATTGTCTGCCCTCCTTTTGTAAGACCTCCAACCATATCCGAGTTGGTGTTTATTTGAAATAGAAACCCTGCATTGTTCCTTACTCCTGTTAGCCTTTTATGCATCCTCTCGCCACAGATTTCAAGAAGAAACTATTGATTGGTTTTAGCTGGTAATTTGGGAAGGACATATTTAATAGGAAGTTGGAGGGGTCTCTTTTAAATGAATTCTAGACTCGGGGTAATAAAATGTGTGTTGACATAATACTGGCTCTGTAATTGCTCGGATGCTGTCTAATTAGCACACTTTCCTCACCATATTGATTTTTTTTCAAACACCACATTTTAAAGCATTACAATGTACTTATAGGTCAACTCTAATTTCACAAACGCACTTAACAGCTGGATGGAGAGTTAACAAAGATTCTAGGTCTTGGCCTTGTTTGCATATTGATGTTCCCACGGAGACTGTGCCTTCCAACCAGTGACTGCAGCTGTTTGGATTATATGTGGCAAATATAGGCATCTCAAATGAACCACCGATTAAATTACTATTCACGTTGATAATGAGAATAAACGTTGGATGTTAAAGCCCATCGCATAACCGCCTTCACAGGCATTATGCATCAAGACAGATGCATCAAATTTCATATTGCACTGCTTCATCCATATTATATTTTTAATGAACTGGCCTCTCTAAAATGCATGGCACATGCATACATCTATCTTACCTGCCTGAGTGAAATTGCAAATGATTTTAAAGAATTGATTTGGGGAAATGATATAAACCAGCTGTAAAAAAATAGGTATAATCTGGATTTCTTTTGTCTAAGACATTCAAATCTCAAGGCCCTGTGGCAACTTCTTTTCTCTTTCCTTAATACACACTACAGGAATAATTAATGTTCCTGTACCCATCAGCTATTTTGAGAAGTAGAAATTATCAGAACATTTGATAGTTCCTACAAATGCCCCCCCCACACACTCATACATACACAAACAGACATGCACACGCACACACACTCATATGCACTCACACACATACACATACTCATACACACATACACACACATACATACACATATACACATGCGCACACACTCATACACACACAGACATGCAGGCACGCACACACTCATATACACACAGACACAGGCATACACACACACACTCATACGCGCACACACACACACACACACACACACACATGCACGCACGCACCACCTTGGTAATTGTAGTATTAGGACCGTGAATGTGCTGCTCTCATTTTTATTTATTTCTTTATCTGTGTCACATATGCAGTTATCCCTAACTTGTAGGAAGTATTGATTTTTTTTATCATTCATAATTTTTCGCCAGATTGCTTTCTTTCCTAGAAATATTGTATGTAAACATAGTTATATCTTTAATTTCACAGCATTATAGAAACGTATGTTTATATTATGATCATAACTAGAAGCTCCATGTTTGAGCCTTTACATAATGGACCAATTGGAAGGAAGACTACATAGGTAAATAAATAATTTAATAATCTAGCCTGATCCTAGTATTAATATGCTGGGTGGTGGTGATGCACACCTTTAGTCCCAGCACTTGGGAGGCAGAGGCAGGCGGATCTTTGTGAGTTCAAGGCCAGCCTTGTCTATAGAACAAATTCCAGGACAGCCAGGACTAGTACACAGAGGAAACCCTGTCTCAAAAAAAAAAAATAATAATAATAATCATAATAGTGATTCAGTGTTTTAGACATAGCTGGTTTATTGTTCTCTGTGTGCATATGTATACTGGAACATCACAGTACACAAAGACACAGGACATCACAACTCCACATTCAGGCACATAAGAGGCTTCTGTCTGAGAGGCAGCTCTGCTGGTGACTCTCTCCTGTCTAAGCACTCTCCCAGGGTCAGAGCTGTGCAGACTTTGATATCTTTTGAATTGGGGGGATTTCTTTTCTTTTTTAATTAAACAGTTGGGGCTGATTGGGGAGATGGTTCAGCCATTAAGAGCACTGGCTGTCCTTCCAGAGTATGATCCAAATGCACGGGCCCCTCAAAGGCACATAGGCCAAACATTCATACATACAAATAATTATAATTATTGTTAATAGTTCCATATATTTATATAAATAAATTTGATCATTTTTGCCTCTCATTCCACTTCCTCATCTCCCTCTCTCCCACCAAACCCTCCCTTCTTCCCAACAAGGTGGAGAGGGAATTCTTACATTGCTGTTGGATAGCAGAGTGCTTGGCAGCATGTCTTCGTTAATAGCATCCAAAGTTAGGTTTCAGTGTTCCAGTGCATTTAACTATGACTCAGAAGAAGACAGCAAAGGCGATGGGGGAAGATGAACGCTTATGACCTCTGTGCGTACTGTTTGCATGTCACTCTGGAATCTAAGTGTTGGAACCCTGGACGGGGGTGATTTCAGAGTAGTGTGGTACCAAGGTCAAATTAGAAATTTTTTGTGGAACTTTTCTATTTTTGAAATGGTTGTCTGCTGTGCAGTCCTAATCATAGCCCCCAAAGGGTCAGCGAGATGGCTGAGCGCATGAAGGTGCTTGCTACCCAGTGCCCTGAGGACCTTCTCCGGAACCCACACAGCACAAGGAGAGAACCTACTCCTACAAGTTCAACATTAGAAGTCAAAGCTTTGTACATGAGGAATGTGGACAATGCAACTCAGACGATTTTAGACACCTGTGTGCCCTGAACTGTGCTCTCAGAGCGTTGCACCCCAGATGCTCCCATTGCTGGCAGCATTGCTCCTCCCAGGAAGCCCCTGCTGTCACTAAGGCCAGCCCTGGCCTTCATGTGAATGGAATCACGTACAGGGCACTTTTGTTGTTCTGAGATTCGCCCACGTGGGCTCTGCCCCTTCTTGCGTGAGCTTTCCATGACTCTTATCTACTGTCCCTGGACATCTTGTTAGACGTTGGAGGCGTCCAGCAGACTCAGACTGTAGCCCATCTTCACCGCAGATGCTGCCTCAGATCCTGGCCTCAGAGGGAAGTCACTTGGAAAGATGGTGTAGTGTGGCTAAGAGTGTTCCCCATTCTGACCCTCGGAAACAAGGCCCATGGGACTCCATGTACGAGAAGGTCCCTCTGACGTCCTCTGCCGCTGTGAGCCGTAGCCCCCATCTGTCTGCCTCCGGGCAGCTTGTCCCTTGCTGTGCAGCCTTGGTTTATCTGCGTGCTCTTCCCCAGCTAGGATTTTTTCAGTTCTTTTCTTTGCCAGCCTGAAACTTAAAGGTAGAGGCAGAAGCTTTAGTATCAGGCTTTCTTGTCTTTTCCCTGAATTTCTTTTTTGTTTGTTTGTTTTGTTTTGTTTGTTTGTTTTGTTTTGTTTTGTTTTGAGACAGGGTTTCTCCATAGCTTTGGATCCTGTCCTGTAACTCACTCTGTAGACCAGGCTAGCCTTGAACCCACAGAGATTCACCTATCTCTGCCTCCGGAATGCTGGGATTAAAGGCGTGCACCACCACCCTAAATTTCTTATGCCACCATAGGCTTATAGCTAGACAGTTTTACATTTCCTGCCAACATTATTTCTAGTAACAGAAATAGAAAGCCACCAGCCACCCATTGTTGCCTGCTTAGTAAATGTAGGAGCCCTCAAGGTAGAGAAGTTGATTTTAATACACTTGTTATTTTTCATGACACAGCATTTCACTGTGTGTCCAGGCTGGCCTTGAACTTGAGATCATCCAGCCCCAAACTCCAGAGAGGGAATTCTGAGAAAACAGGTGTGTGTTACCATGCCTGGCTCTATTTTCATATTTAACCACAAAAGACCTTTAAGTCTGTGCCTAGGAAACGTTTACTTAAATGTTCTCAACCCTTCCAAGACCCAGTGAGGCAGAGCAGAGAACAGTAGGGTGAGAGCCACCTTCCCAGCCGCTACAGAGCCAGCTTAGAGGATGGAGGGGAGCCCACAGGATCAGCCCTTCCAGGGAAGACACTCAACATTAAGTATACACATCCGTCAAGATGGTAATTTTCAAGCCAGGTTAATATATAATAAAATATTAATCAAGCTAAGTCAAGTGAGTTTAGTTTTGCTGTGTAAGTGGAAAGCAATTTTGAGGTCTATTGCATGAAGAGTTTCAGTTCTGTGGTGCAGGAGCAAATAAATGGGGTTGGGAGGCAGGAAATGTGATTGGGAGGCAGAGCTAGGTGAGTCTCCCTGGGCTGTGCCTGAGCCACTGCGTGTAGCACTGTGGTTCTTTAAGATCAGCAGAGGGCTTTGTAGGCTCTGTCCTGTGCTGTGAGCAATTTGTAGTAACTAACAGTAAACCTGTAATAGTCCGGCATTGGTTTTTACTTAATAAAATATTTAATCATAAATGTCTGAATTCTGCATCTCCCACAGGAAGTTATTTCTGTGCCCACTGACAAGAATAATTTAGCAGTTTCATAGCCGAGCGCTTAATTACTCATAATTGTGAGGGATAAGATGTGATGAATTCTTCCTCCATGGACATACTAAATATTTTAACTAAGTAGATGACTTAAAGTAAATTAAGCTAGTGAGGTCATTTATTTCACGGTTAAAATCAGATTAAGTAATAATGTCGTGTCTCCAGTTCCACTAGACAGTGATCCAAACGTGGCTACCTCTGTTTGACTCCGGCTGCTCTGCTGGGATAGCCGTTAAATGTGTGGGAGACCTACACACAGAGCTTGTTTCTCACACTGCTGGAAGGCTTGCCGCCCTTTGTCCTGTGGTAGACGTGGTAGTGGGCTGCGCTACAAACCTTGTTATAGTGCTCCGGGGTGATGGCCCGATGTGTGGTGTGGAGAGCAGAGAGAAGAGGAGAAATTACAAGGAGAAACTAGAAAATTCTCTACTCCACTTCTGAAGTGAAAAGAGACTGAATTTTGAAGGAGAGGAGAATTGCAAGCACTGGATGTCGTGCCCCTCCATCACGGCAGCAACAACCCTGTGGTGTCTTCAGAGGCTCTCGAACCTCCTGCTTCCCATTAGGGCAGGGAAACAACTCGTCTCATTAAGCTAAGCTTCTTCCCTCCAGTGCCTTATTCAGCATTAGTTCTCTTAATTCTCTCTCCCTGGTGATTTGCTAAAGTGTGTAAAATCACTAAAGGTAAGAGGTTGAAGCAATCCCAAATTTAATAATCTGTCACCTTCCTTTAGTGTATCTGTGTGTGTGTGATTGCCAGCAGTTCTTGGCGAATTCATTAGAAGACAGCAAGTCATTACGAGTCAATAAGAAACTACTTGTTTCTGTGATTGTGAATAGAACCTGTTTGTAAGTCTGACATTTTTTTCCCACTCATGAAGCCTGCCTCTATTTTCTCCATCTCTCTAGGTTACTCCTGGATGGAGCCCCTCTTATAGCTATCCACAAGGCCAGGTATTACAAGAGAAAAGATGGCTTAGCCCTGGGACCAGGACCATTTGTGACCGCCTTAGAGTATGCCACAGACACGAAGGCCATAGTCGTGGGGAAACCAGAGAAGACGTTCTTTCTGGAAGCACTGAGGGACACTGGCTGTGCACCAGAGGAGGCTGTCATGATAGGAGATGTAAGTGGAAGAGCCATAGAGATGTTCTGAGTTGTCTGTCATGCTAGCAGATACAGCTTCAAATCCCTGCCTCTTGTAGCAGCTGTCCTGTAGATGTTCAGTGGTATTCTTGTAAAACTAGTGTTGTGTCTAACATGTCTCCATAGCAACTGAATATATGTACATGTGTGTGTGTGTATAGATATACACACATATATACATATATACACATACTTATACCACTTATACTCCAGTCAGCTAAATGCTCTATGTATCCTGCTAAAGAAAATCTCAATTAAGATCTCAAAAATTTTTTTTTAATGTAGCTTGTACAGAAATCCTATACCAAAAGAATTGTTGTCTTTTTAGCATAAACTTATGGTATTACCCAGTTGGTGTATCCCTTAACGAGGGATGCTGACCACTTTAGTTCTTTGAGTAGCTAGGTAGAGCCTGGAATGAGTGGAAGATGGTCACCTGTGGTGATGTGCATCTTGCTGCTGTCCTCACAAGCTGAGCCGGTATTGCTTGCCATGTGTACTGTGTGTGCTAAGTTGATGTGAGTGGATTAATTTATGACAGCATGCCAGGCTGGAAGCAACCACTAAGACTGTCTGGTCCAACCCTTATTTTACCATTAAGGAATTGAAGTCCCTGGTGGTGAAAGTATCACAGTCCTCCTGGTGTCACCTCCTACTTCCGGAGCCATCCGCTAAAGTTGATAGAAGGTCATTGAACTTGACCGTAGTTTGAACAACTATGTTTTTGTCCCACCTTTTCCTCTTGGCATTGTATCTGGTTCCCCAGACAAATGTGTGCGAGAAGTTAACTCCCTGGGGCCGAAAACTCCGAGAGATAGAGGATGGGAAAGGAAGCTTGCAGCAGTGTGCTGAGCTGCATGTGGCTGCCGTTATCCAGGAGGGAGGCAGTGCCCTCCTCCCTCTACCCATCCTCATTTCAACAGCGAAAATTTAGCTGAGTTAACGTAAAAGTCTTTGTAGACTTAAAAGGAACTTCGTTTCCATGAATCGTGGTTGGATAATAGCAATCGTTTTTTGAAAGGTTGTCTTCAGGCATGATCTAAGTGAGTGTGCTTTCAAATATGAATTGACAAGGTTGGTTGTCTTGATGCTCCTCCTAGGCTTTGAATTTTTAGTTACCCCATGTCCATTGTCAAATCAACCAAGTGTATGTTGGCTAGGTTTCTGGTTTGGGGGGAGTTTTAAAGATAAAATTTTCCTGTCCTGTCCAGCGAGCCTCAAACTTATGTGCTCAATCAATCTTTCTGCCTCAGCTTCCTGGGTGCTGGGACCATGGGTACGTGCCACCACTCCCAGCTGCACTAGGGGTATTCATTCATCCCTGTCTTGAGTAAGAGTCAGTTCCTGGAGCTCCCTCGGGTGCCTCTGGTTGTGACTGAACACAGACTCTGCTCACACAGACTTCTCCTTTTGGTCCCCCTGGTCAGATGGACTTAGAGGCTTTGTGAGTGTAGTTCATTGACTGTCTGAAGCTTGACAATTAGTCATCTCTCAAGGATGCCGTTTCTCAAGATCTCCCTTAAGAGCGCAGACACACATGTAAGAGGCGTGGAGACCCGTCCCTGTGTGTGCTGTGTTGGGTTACTGGCACTCCCAGTGTGCACCTTCTGCCCTGATGGCGTTCTCCAGCATGGCTTCCTTCCCAGGAGCGTTCACACAGCTCCCTAACCCGTTTTACACATGTCCTTTTATCGCATTTTAAGAAAAAAGAAAAATGCAGGGTTTGGTGGTTTGAATAGGTATGTCGCCCCTCCCCCCCATAGACTCATGTGTTTGAATGCTTGACAGTTGTTAGGAGGTGCCATCTGGGACTGTTAGGAGTTGTGGCCTTGGTGGAGTGGGTGTGGCCTTGTTGAAGGAAGTGTGTCACTGTGGAGGCGGGCTTTGAGTCTCATATATGCTCAAGCCACTCCCAGTGGGACAGTTGCTTCTGCTGCCTGCAAACAAGATGTAGGACTCTCAGCTTCTTCTCCAGCACTGTGTCTGCCTACACGATGCCATGAAGATAAAGGACTAAACCACAGAAACTGCAAGCCAGCCCCAATTACATGTTTTCTTCATAAGAGTTGCCATGGTCATTGTGTCTACTCACAGCAACAGAAGCCCTAACTAGGACTTTTAGGGATTTTAGGTGGTCAATGCAGTCATTGGTGGAGGTTGCTGGCAAGCTGAGTGAAGGCTGGACTAAATGTCTTTATGTTTTTCCAGGATTGCAGGGATGATGTTGCTGGGTCTCAGAACACTGGCATGCTGGGCATCTTAGTCAAAACTGGTATGTATCTCCTGAATATGACTTTTCAAAGATGAGGATGGAGTGGGCCTGGTGGCACACCTTTAACCCCAACACTTGGGAGGCTGAGAGTGAAGGATTGGCATGAGTTTGGGGCCAGGCTGGCCTATGTAGAAAGTTCCAGGCCAGTTAGGAAATCCTGTCTCCCTGAAACCAGGATGTCAGAGGCCACTGTTGCTAGGACAGCCTCGGCAGGTGGCAGAGCCCTTAGGCACTTTAGTTGTCCCTCTATCTTGAAGCTAAAAGGGAATGAGCTTAGGATTCCAGGAAAAGTGCCACAAGGGATGCTGCATTGCCAAGCCAGAGCAGGCTAGAGGCATTGGAATAGTTACACAGAGAACCACTCACAGTTGTGTACAAGTTCCTAGAAATGTGATTCTCATCAGAGGAAGCAGGAGGCCTGGGTCACGGTGCACTGAAAGTAACTCCTGTATTGAAGGGCTGGACGGTGAGGATGGAGATCTCCAGGAACCAGCCTGCTGGGTGCTTTTATTCTACCTGCCTGCTCATTGCGCATTCTTTAAACTAGATGCACAAAACATTTTTCTTCTCTCTTAACCTGTTCTGTTTTGGTGCTCAAAAGTTTAGGGGTGTTTTGGTGCTCAAAAGTTTAGGGGCCTGGGAATACAGCTCAGTGGTAGAATGCTTGCCTGTATAAGGCCCTGAGTTTGAACTTTAGCAACATAGAAAAATAAGAGTTTACAAATTATTTCCACTAAAGTTAGTTTTCTTCACACAGTCTCTCAAGTTTAGGAAAAGGGAAATGCCTTTGGCAGGTTCGGCTAATCCAGTCTTTTGACAGCAATACAGGGGTTAATTGTCCTGTGTCTTGGGCTCAGTTTTGGGTTGACTAGCTGTGTGAGATGATCAAGAAAGGATGGAAACATGAAGTCACAGAAGAGTTATTACAGTGACCATGAAAGTGAGATCTCTCAAGAGCTGCAACAAAAACAAAATGTAGATGGTTGGAAAATGTCAGACAGTTCAAGGCGCTGTGTGAAGTGAGAAGATGCTTGAGCTCGTGTGTGGGGCGTATGGGACCTTGCAAACAGTAAATGCCATCACTTCAGAATTAACCCAACATCTCTTCAAATTTCTCCATCGTCTCCTCCCCAGGAGCATTACAACCCTATGATGTCAGCAACAACAAAACAGGGGAGAAGCCGGGAAAAATAGCCCCATCCATCCTCCCTTTGCTTCCTTTTACTTTACTACCATTGAAGGAACCAACCCTAGGATAGCTGTTTTTTCTTTTGCCCACTAGTTCATGAATGTTTCCTTTTTTAAGCCCACAGACCTAAGAATTCTTATACCAGCCACTGGGTCTGTGCAGCGCTGTGACTGGGCCATCTGCCCACGCTGACCTTCACCTGCTCTGCTTTCTTCCTGTGTAGCTGCTGATTATCAGCAGCCTGTTTCAGCTGCACCGTTAGTTCTCAAGAAGCCAGCATCTGAAACGTGAACTCAAGAAAGCAACTGGCCTTAGAGAGCGGGCCGTTCGTGCTGTTGATCTTAGAAAAACTTAGAGGAAGCCCATGGTTCTAAACCATGAGAATAGCAGGTGCTGGTGACTCCCAGCTCAGTACAGTGGACAAGCATGAGCCGTCCAGGGATTTAAGATTACTCTGAGCATCGAAATCCGTATTCAGGAAGAGTACTCCTCATGGACTGTCTTGAGCGATTTTGCTTCCTAGTAGAAGCACATGGTCAGTGGTCAGTTTTGTGTGTTCAGGTGTTGGTTAAAAGACTTCTGGCTTGTCCTAACTGGAATCTATTTCTGCTTAGCATGTGACATAGTGATCTAGAGAACACTGTGACTCTACCTTACAGCATCCACATAGCTTCTTTACTGCCTCTCATCTCCCTTTATTGACCCAGGAAGGCACTGGCTGCTGCCGTGAACCGGGCAGATGTGCACCCTGCTTCATTTGTTCAGCCACATGGTTGAGCGCCTGCTTTGTGCCAGACACCATGGTGGGGACGACCACCAAGCCACTGTGTCATTTGCGTCTTGTAGAAACCCCACCTACTAACTAGTCTAGCAGAAGCATTCCAGAATCCCATGGCTTAGACACTTATCTGTCCCCTAGACCACTGGGTCTGGAAAGTAGGTGGTAGAGCAGTAGTCAGTCAGTGACATGCCAAGCAGAAACTGCCCAAAAGTTTGCTCTTAGCCGGATTTAGCTTAAGAGTTAAACAGTAGAGTCTGCTGTGTGCAGTGAGCACCTTGAGAAATGTGGGCGAGTGAGGTATGTGTTAATCACCTTTAGACGGTTGAGGTTGCTATGGAAGAACCCCGGCAGGACAGAACAAGAACCACCTTCTGGAAGAGGGGGCTGCAGCTCTCAAGGGGCCTTTCTTGTGAGAGAAGCTAAATTCAGGCAGAGAAACCCTGATAAAGCTACAGAGTAAACAGAGGGCATAGGAAAGGAGACAGAACAAGGAAGCATCGTGCATGGCAAGTGCCTCCCCACCCCTCCTCTCCCCCCTCCCTCCTCTCATGTCCAGGGAATGCTTGCCCTGTGGCCATCATGAGGTTAGGTGCTAGGGATCCGTTAGGGTGCAGAGCAGACACAATCCCTGCTCCCAGAAAGACGCACAGTCTCCATAGCCGTGGGTCACCAAACACGTGGGTAGCTACAAACATTGCAGAGACATCTGGTTGGTAGGAGGGAGGGGAGCTCTGGAAAGCCATCAGAGTGATGGCTGCCACCCTGCTGCTCCCGTCCACGTGGGAAACCTCCCCACAGTGCTGCAGGGATGGGTTCCTCTTTGCACTGATGTGTTGTGCCAGGCCCACGAATTCTAGAGTCGCAAGTTGGGCAGCAGGCCTGCATCTGGCATCTGATTCCTAGCCAGTCTCCTATTTTAAAAAGCATTTAAATCACCAGCCACCTTAGGACTGAAGGTTGGGGAGAAAATGACTCTGTGATTTGAAGGAAGCCTTAACTGAGAGGGGCCCAGCACCTAGAACTCTCCATTGAGAAGGATCACAGGACCCGGGAAAGAATAAATGTCAGTTCTTTGCATTGCCCCTGCCTCCTAAAGGCTCAGGGGAAGGAGCTGCAGGTGGCGTGGGCCCCTTGACTCCCTGGCAATTGCAGGGAGCCCCGGGTGTGTTGAACTTGGCACTCTAGCTTTTGTTCACCGGGTTTGCCTTCATTTCAGGGAAATACCGAACTGCCGATGAAGAAAAAATCAATCCACCTCCGTACTTAACTTGCGAGAGCTTCCCTCATGCTGTGGACCACATTCTGCAGCATCTCCTGTGAACCCACGTGTGGCGTGAGGCGACTTGATGCACAGCTTCCATTGTCTAGATGGGATGGATGGATGGCTCCCTGGGCGGGCAGCTCCATCCAGAGCCAGGCCCCGGGAACCTTCCTCCATGTGCATTAATTAGAAAGAGGGGTATTGAATTGCAGCCAGCCCTGAGCTGGCTAATCTCTTTTGTTTTGTGTAAGAAGATGAGACCTGAAGAAAGGGGGAGCAGAGATTTTTGTGCCACTCCTGTTAAAATATTCATGAGGTTCACTGGGCTGGGAGGAGAGCTCCTGTGAGTGGGGTAGCGGTGGTTCTCACTTCTCTTGGCTGGAAGTGAGGACAGCCGCCTCATGCAGGGGTGCACTGCAAGGTGCATCAGGCTGTCGTCGAGTTGCAGAGTCAACTGTGAAACCCAGCACAAGAGCCAAGTAGAATGCAAGACAGAAGCAGCCCGGCAAGTCCTTCTGTTGAGACCCAGTGAAGCTGCTGTAACAGATGTGGAAAACCAAACTTCCACCGTATTCCCAGCACAGATGACGTCCTTTTCTCTTCATTAGCCAGAGATGACTAATTTAAATTTAGAACCCGAATTTAATTTAAAATAATATTTCCATTAATAACCTATTCATTGCAGATACCTATTATACTGTGTAACAGTTGTTTTGGAAATTTTATGTAAAATTAAAACTATCAGTATTTTACAGATGTTTTAATTAGACATTGTTATTAACAGGAACAGTGCAGAAACTAAAATCAAGCCTTTAATGTCTTATAGACCGTGCATTTTTGAAGTTAGTGTCCACTGGGGACCTATTAAGTGTACATTTGCAAGATTTCATTATTTTTGCCTCTGACACTATGGGAGAAATCTTTTCGGAACTATTGGGACAGATTCAAGCTTTTATGTACTTCTTACTACAGTTGTAAAATGAGAACTCGTCCCGGTGCCTGGATTATTCTTCTCATGTTAAACCCACCCAAATGAAGGAGACTAAGTAGGTAATGATTTTCCTGGTGCATTTGCATGCTGAGCTAATCCGAGGCCATGGCAATCGCTTTACAGGGCTCTTGGGCACTGAATTATTAGAATGTAATTGTGCATCATTGCAGTACTCACCTTATGGAGGCGCACACTGATGTTAATGAGCTCCAGGCTTTGATGCTTGTTTAGAGATCAGCTCCGTCTGGGAGGGAAGGGAACAAAGCTAAATAAATGTCCTTCAGTGGGTGCTGCTTTCCTGGCTTTGCAAATGCCCCAGCTTAGTATTTACACACCGTCAAGTGCAGGTGACAGTGCGGCATGATCACCAGGCCCAGTCAGAAAGATGTGCGAAGTGGCTGTGGGTACAGCTCCTGGAGCCTGGAGCTCAAGCCCTTGGACTCTGAGCAGGACTAAGTCACCTCTCCCCTCACTGCACGGTACTGCTGTGAGCATCCAGCGTGGGAACCCATACTCAGTACTTAGCGTAGACAACCTCAGAAGGGCTGGCTTGATGAGACTCTGCGCTGCACAGACCTGGGCAAGAGCTGCGTGTGGACCGAAGCTCAGCCAGCAGGGAAGCTGCACTGCCCTGGCCCTGGGGAAGGCCCACCTTCCCTGCCATCTGTAGTCTGTGATTTGGGTGCCAAGAGGAATGCAGATATTTTGTAGCTGGTGTGCACAAACCACCGTGCTGGCCCCGGTTGTGGGAAATATTAAGTGTAGAAGAAAAGGCTTTTACCCTAAGGGGCTTTCTAGTTGAGAACCTACAGAGATGATGCTGAAGGTGGGACTCCATGTGCTCTCTGATAACATCCACACCTGCAAGAAGGAACGAGGTGTCACAGCATCCTGCTCAGGTGGTACCTGCAACAGTGCTCTCAAGCAATCCAACATCTCTTCACTGGACAAGAGTGGCTCATTCTCTTTATGTCTGCCACCATGCAGGCAGATGAACCAGTAGAATTGAGCTAAATATCACAGGAATTTCATGCTGGGAGCTTTATTGTGGATGGAGGAAGCAGACAGAGAATGGATGCTCTGGAGACAGGACAGAGCTAAAGCGAAGGCAGCTCGTGATAGAGCAGGTGTCGCATGGTCACAGGATAGGAGAGACCTCAGCCAGGCACCCAGCCTAGAGAAGCAGCTTGTTCCAGTGCCCTTAGGACCATGGGAATTTAACACACATTGTTAACTGGCCTTTCCGGAGGTCCAGGAGGGCAGCTTACATGCTTACTTTACACTTGCTACAAGTCCTCCAGTAAGCAGCTGAGCTGGTTAGTTGTCTTGGCCTCCTGCAGGAAATGTAACTCGAGTGTCTAAGGGGCTTCCTCCACCAGCTGCCCTAGCCTTTCTTATTGCAGTGACAAAATGCCTTGATAAAAGAAACGAGGGGGAGGGGGTTAGCTTACAGTTCACAGTCCCAGTTCTGCATGGCAGGGAATCCAAGGCAGCAGGGACTTGAAGCAGCTGTCCGCAACACATTCCCGCTCAGAAGAATGCACCATACTGCTCGGGCTGTAATCTACGGTCCAGGACCTCAACCAGGAAATGGTGCCACCAGAGCACAGTTATCACCACCTCAAAATCAGAGACTCCAACGCCACAGCAGCCCAGAGCGATTCTGTATTCTGCTGGGATAGCACGGGCCACCACTCAGGCCATCTCATGATCAAAGGCTTGTGTTGCATTGATACGAAAGACTGAATCCACACTGGTTTCACTATTATCTTATAGAAAATGGACTAAGTGATACTGTGAGCAGGAAGGGCACGGCAGGAAATGGGTATCATGAGCACGCAACACACTGTGGTGGAATGTGAGCCAATCGGCAGTGACCGGGTTTCCATCACTCCTGACACCTCACACAGCTGTAGTTGGGTGTAGCTCTGCCTGCCTGCCACACCTACAAGACACATCAGAGCCTACCATAACGACAAGACACAGAACAGAGGCCACTCTGTTGTGATGGCTCTACATAGGAAAGGGACACCCCATTGTGATGGCTCCACAAATGTTTCCAGGTGTGATGTCAGATACTATACTACCTTGGAGTGATAACCTGCCACTCCACCCTTAATCCCACACGTCAAAACTCCGGTATCCTGTAGGGTGGGAAGGTGGAACCACCCCGTATTTATTATGTTCAGTTAGGTTTGGATCAATGGTTCCAGTAACACGAAATTAAAGTCCGTAGGCTTCTGCAATAAAAAATTTTTAAAACTGCATTAATCTATTTGACCAAAACACTCCTCCCTGAGTGGCAGAATGAATCCTGTTTTCATATTACAGTCATTTGCGTGGAACCATGTTTACATTATCATGTTTATTTGTCATAAATCACAAAGACGTTTTCCACATAAATTCATGAGGGTTTGCTGGCCTTTTACAAAATCAGCCATCAGGGCCTACTAGCTGGAAGCACATTTCTGTCTTTAATAGGCAGCAGTGAGGCACCAGATCAAACATCATAGAAACTGCATAGGTCACTAACAACTTTGAGTATCTTCTAGTGTTTACTTTCATTCATATGCTTTGGAACTGTTTCCGTGACTGATGTGCCTGAGAAATTCTTAAGTGCTTACTGTGGCTAATGCATAAGGAAGATAGCAGGCACAGCTCTGTCTCCTGAGATGAGCATCTTCTAGTCAGGGCATTGAGGTTATAAAGATGAAGCTAGCAATACAAAGGTCTCCGATAAATTCAAAACAATGGTATACTTCCTATGTGGACTGCAGAAACTGAGCGTTGGGGAGTTTCCATAACTTCTGGGGCTCAGGTAGCTGTTGGCCTACACCGTTTTAAAGAACACTTCCTTAAATCAGTAGGAAAGAGAAAAGGACCTCAAGCCACGGAGCTTATGTCTGAGGACAAGCAACGGAATCAAACACAACAGCTGCCAAGTACAGTGGGAGAAACTGTAAGTGATGAAGACAACCACTGACTCTGGCAATGTTAGGCCCAGACTTCCATGTTGACCTGGGCTGGGCCACTCCTGTGCCCGGTAGAGAGTCTCTGGCCCTAGCCAGTTCACCTCCCTCCCCACCTCTGCCTTGTGTTATCCCTAGCACCTTACTGATGTGCTAGCAATTTCCTTACCTTAGACATTTGAGTTGTGAACTCAGATTTATAACAAATAACAACAAAATAACCCACATTGGATTAAGTTAAATTTTATTTATTCCAACTACTGAGAGGTCAACTCCTCATACAACTTCATATGTGTGTGTATGTAATGTGTAGGTATATAACCATTTTTAAATGTATGTGTGTGCATGGGCACGTATGTTCTAGAGCCCAGAGGACAACCTCAGGTGTCACTCTCAGAAACACCATTCACCTCCTTTGAGACAGAATCTCATTGGCCTGGAGCACACCAATTAGGCTAGCCTGCCTGGCCAGCGGGCCAGGGTGTCCTCCTGTCTCTGTTACCTCCCCAACACTGGAGTTTTAAGCATGTACCACTCGACCTGGAGTGTTTATGTGAATGTTAGGAATTAAACTCAGTTCCTCATATTTGTAAGGTAAGCAAACTGAACTACCCTCCTAACCCTTTTTAACCTACTAAAAAAACAACACTATAGATCAGGGAACATCTCAGGAGAGGTAAGAGCTAGATGGTAGGAAGATGGGCTATCATTTCTGCCAAGAATGACATAGCTTTATAAAAATCATGAACTCACAGCAGCTGCAGTTGCCTATACTGGGCTGAAAAAGACTAGGCCTGTTGGGAGCACACCTTTAACCCCAGCAAGGGAGGCAGAGGCAGGCAGATCTCTATGAGTTTGAGGCCAGCCTGGTCTACAGAGTGAGTTCCAGGATAGCCAGGGCTACACAGAGAAACCCTGTCTTGAAAATGAACAAAACAAACAAAGACGGTCTATCAACAGTCAGTCCTGGGCTGGGGAGGGGCTTATGGGCTTCTACCCTTCCCTGGGTAACTATTGTTTATTGGTGAGTGCTGGGGGGAGGGCGAGTCATATTCAATTGTATGCCCACAGATGAGCCCACCAATTCCATACCCATGGTCATGCCTAGATTAAACTCAACGAGTAACAAAACAAAATCACATCATTGAGGAGAGGTGCTGGGAGTGGAAGGAAAGGAAGAGAGGATACGTTATACACATGTATGAAACTGTCAGCTTTAACAAGGGGGGCTGGAGATGGTTCCCTGGTTAGAGCACTTGAGTCTTAGCGAGGACCAGTATGGCACGCAGCACTCGTGCTGGGCAGCCCACAACTGCCTGTGATGCCTGTGACTCCACGACAGGTAACACAGGGAAGCTGACAATTTCCTCCATGGCATGTGTACAGGTGACAAACACTCACACAGAAATATAAGGAACAAATAACCGTAAACACTCTAGAGTAAATCCATGTTTTAGCTGGTCTCCTTTCTCCCCCCCCCCCCACTAAAGAAAGGAAGACAACAGAGAAATTATAAACCCACAAGACCAGCCAGTGAGAAAACACAGTTGAGAAGATATAAAGTAAATGGAGTGCTGGCCAAACTGAGCAACACACACAAGACAGACAACCACACACACACACACACAACCCCACACACAACCAATCCCACACACAACCCCCCACACAACCAATCCCACACACACAAACAACCCCCCACACACACAACCTGTCCCACACACACAACCAATCCCACACACACACACACACACAAAACCCCCCACACAACCAATCCCACACACACAAACAACCCCACACACACACAAAACCCCCCACACACAAACAACCCCCCACACACAAACAACCCCCCCACAACCAATCCCACACACACAGTCTCTCTCTCTCTCTCTCTCTCTCTCACACACACACACACACACACACACACACACACACACACACACAATTCCACACAAGCAATCTATCCTTCAGAACACCCTCAAAGACTGGAATCTTCCAGGCACCAGGAGAGGGTTATGAGGCAAAGCTGCAAAGTCAAGTGACTGGAAGCTAGCTAACAAAGTAATTGAGATCCAGAAGCCCTGAAGCTAGGGCAGGACAATGGAGAGTGTCCTTTCTTCTCCGGAAAAAGAAGTTAAGGGCCTGGGGATAGTAAGTATGTGCGGACAGTGGTCATGGTGGTCAGCTAGAGCAAGAGGGGCTGAAAAGAGAGGGTAGGTGCAAAGAGGGTTCTATGGTGGTCTCCTTCCCCTAGAGCAGAGGAACTGGGGAGAAGTCACATAGGGTGTTCCTGTTTAGAAAAGCACACTGGGGAGGCAGATGGGTCTCTGTGAATTCAAGGCCAGTCAGCACTACTCAAGGGAGGAAGGGAGGGAGGGAGGGAGGGAGGGAGGGAGGGAGGGAGGGAGGGAGGGAGGGAGGGAGGGAGGGAGGGAGGGAGGAAGTGATGGTATCTGGCAGGCTTGAGAATATGTTACAAGAATGACATTATGAACAGAGAACAAGAAAATACTTTTCTTCAAAATGAAGACCTCAGTTCACAAACAAGGAATACCACAGGAAATTTCTTCAAAAAAAAAAAAAAATTTATAGTCCAATTGTGAGAAAAACTCCATTGCCTGACCCAGCAGCACACACTCCTAACCAAAATCTTCACTTTGCTGACATTCACGCCACAAGATCTCATGCTTCCAAATAGCACAGCTGTCCAAATTCAGCCAGGGTTCCAGGATAAAGCCCTCCCTTCCTCCCGAGTCACGCTGTGGAGGTTCTGCTGCCTCTGGCCAGGCCAGGCTGAGGGCAGCTTTACACAGACTCAAACTCCTCCTGCCAGGCCAAGTATCTCTCAGTCAGATTCCTTGCTGAAGGCTTGCTGTGAGCCAACACATCCAGAAAGTCCTGCGTAGTCACAGTGTCCAGCTGGATCTCGGGCAAACTGCTGTTCCCTAGACAGAAAGGCAAGAGTCAGGGCCCAGCAGGGCACCTCGGGGTGACAAGGGTTCTTGCAAGGCTGGTGGGGCAGGTCTGGAGACAGGGCCTGATATCCAGGTTCCTGGCGGCTATGGCCACTCAAAAGAGCATCTGAGGAGGGCTGTGGGGGGGCTTTCTAAGTGCCAGGAGGTTCTCAGCCCTGACGCCCCCACCCCCCATCCCCACCCCCACCCTGCCTCCAAAAGGGACCAGAGTACTATTTACTACTTGTGTAGTACCTCATATGGACCCAGCCCCACGCCAGCGTGTGCCAGAAAAGTAAAAACCCGGCAATGGGAATCCTATAGCAGAGGGAGAAGCTGAGTACTCGCGGGATGAGGATTTGACAGAGAGCAAACAAATGTAAAAAACCACAGAGCCTGGAAAACCAGGCACCAGGCTCCACCTGCTGGTCAGAGCGGGAGGGACTTTTGCACGCAAAGCAAGCTACTAAGCTGAGCCTGGTTTAGTACTTTTAGTGTTTTAAGACAGTGCCTTGTAAAGTTGCCCAGGCTAGCCTTGAACCCACTATGTAACCCAGGTTGGCCTTAAACTTGATCCTGCCTTCGGTCCCAAGTGGCTGGGAGTACAAGCATGCACCCCACCAAGAGTTGGGTTACAGAAGCACAAATTTCTCTCCCGAGCCACCATCACCGCGGGACCGCAACCATACCTGGCTGGTGATTTTCAAGCACACTGAAGATCTTTCTCACTGGCCGCATAGCTGCTTCCCTGCACACCAGCTTGATGTCGGAGCCTGAGTAGCCCTGTGTCTCCTGAAATAGTAGCAAAGCCAGGACAGTCAGGGGGCAGAATGCTGGTGTCCCCTTCCTTCTTGCCGGCAGGACCCAGAATCAGACCACTGGCTTAGAATTTTGTCATCCCTGTTCACTATGGCAGCACCCTGGGTAAGCAATGCTGGAGGAGGAACAAGGCGTGAACAAGCCCAGCTAACTGGCCATTGGGACCATAGCTTCCTCACACCTTCAAATACGCTGTGAGATGGCCGTGGAGGACTGGGCCTAGGCGGCCCGTATCCTAAGTCCACAGAGGCTAGAGTGCATGTCTTGTTCATGTGTTAAGTAAAGCCACTATTGCATTTGAGGGACTTCAGGAAGCCTGCATTAGGTTTAAATATCTACCCAAAGCAGAAATCCTGTGGATGCCTGTGGCAGCTGTTCTTGGCTGGAAACTCGACTACATCTGGAAGTAACTAAAACCCAAGCAGCTGGGTATATCTGTGAGGGAATTTTTGAAGTGCCAAGAACCACTTTTCATTCAGCTCCTTTGAGGGGAAAAGATCCACCTTCAACCTGGGCCACCCCTGCTGCTGGCGGCCTATGAACCACACAGAGGAGGGAAGCTTCCTGTTTGCTTGTCCTCACTCTTGCTGGCAACTCCATGCCCTCACTGGACTATACTGAAGACCACAAGGCATCAGCCTTGTGGACGGAAGGCTTGGGCCTTACTTTGGTAGACAGCCATTGTTGAAGTAGCTGGACCACAGCCTGAAGGCCATTCTAATAATTCCCTTCATATGAGCATACATACATGTATGTACTGAACATACAGACATTCATCCTATAAGTTCTGTTCCTCCTGAGGACCCTGATCAATGCAATACCCAATGAGGATTAACGAGATACATACCTTGAGCTTTTCTTTGCAGAGGATTCAATCAGTTCATTAATCACAATAACCTTCTGTGGATTCTTCTCTGCCCCACAGAGAGTGAGTGGGGTCCCCAGGGTCTCACAGCTGCTATGCTGCAGGGCCAGGGTCTGACTGTGGGCTCTCTGAATCTGAACCCCACACTACTCCTGCAGCTGCCACCTTCTGCTTCCCTGTAGCCCATCTCCCTTTGGAGCCCACACTTTCATGGGGAGGGGCCACCGCCCTGCTGGGCTGCCCACCTGGCTCAGCACGCTGTACTCCAGCTCCGTACGCAGCTCCAGGGCATGGTTCTTGCTCACAGGGGGCAGCCAGTGGTGGATCATGGCCTGCCTGGCCTCTCGGCTGGGGAGATCAACCAGAATCCTCTTCTCCAGACGCCGTAACATGGCACAGTCCAGCTCCCTGTGTCACAAGAAGACAGGGCATGGATGGAGCAGCAAACAGTGCTTCAGATGGGCAGACAGGTAGATTCCTTACATCTATCTCTTGTGTGTGTGTGTGTGTGTGTGTGTGTGTGTGTGTGTGTGTGTGTGTGTGTGCATTGCACACACGGCACATGTGGAGGTCAGAGGACAGATTTTGGAAGTTGGTCCTCTCTTTCTACCTTGTGGGTCCCAGGTCACACTCAGGTCATCAGTCTTGGAGGCAGCTGACTTTACTCACCGAGCCATCTCACTGGCCCCAGGAACTAAATTCTAAATGCAATTGAGCTTTACAAGAAGCAATTGTGTGTCTGAACTGTCACTATAACTGAATAGTTAGGGCAGTTACTTCATGTTGTTTAAAGAAAGAAAAAAATGTAAAGATGTGAAAATTGGTGAGAAGGTAAAGAAGGGAGACAAGGCACCTTCAAGACTTGTCATGTGAAGGACGTACGTTAGTGACAATGGGCGGAGATGGCTCACAACAACTGAGCAGATGGTGTCCATTGAGATTGTAATATGGGTTGCTGGACTTGATCTTGCCAGCGAGCCAACTATTCTGTAACATCACTTGAACATTCTGGAAGTATAGGAACTTTTCCTATCCTGGAATGAATAACCACCCCACTCCACTGCTCTGGTGAACTCAGCACCCTCCTTCCTAGGTGCCCAGTACCAATGTAGCCTAATGAAACACTCATCCCCCAGCAGGCCAGGCTTATACAATTTCACAGTAGTAGGTAGTTTCCCCAAACCTCTTAATGTGAAAAATCCGAGCTAATAGAAAAGTAGAATAATACAATCCATCTATACCCCTGCCATCTTGACTCAATAGCATAAAACACTTGGCCACATCTGCCTCATGTAGCTTCCTATATAATCTTACTAAGCTTCTAGATAACCTGCACCACTGACCCAATCTCCAAATTCCACTCCATCATGCCAAAAAAAAATCTCTCTCCAGGATTTCCCAACCAAAGCCGGTGAACATGAATTGTTCAGTCATTGTCTCAAAATCTGTTGCTCAAATCCAGCCTCTCTATCCCAGAGAAAAGGCATGGGGCTCACTATAAAATGCCTCGCATCCTAAATTCATCAGGTGTCTTTCTTGTGGCGCTGTGTGACAGGTCCTTCTGTTACCCAGCCCCAGATGGAAGCTGGGACTAAAAGCTTGATTAGGGCCAAGGTGCTCATTATGGAGGGTGTGTTTCTCGGGCAACATGGTTTTGTATTACAGCTCTTTGGGGTGAGTATGTATGTGTGTGTATGTATGTATGTATGTATGTATGTATGTATGTATGTATGTCTCACCATCAATGATATGATGTCAATTGGTGAGATCATCTGATGATGACCGAACTCTTCACTATAAAGGACACATCTTCTAATAAGTATTAAGCATTCTGTGTACAGGCCTTGACATCACATGACCACCCATCCTCTCTTAATTAGTAATTGTAGAATCTGTTACTGATCCTTATTTGAGGGAACCATTGTTCACATAAGCTTTCATGTAGTGATTTAATATTGTCTTCATACCAGATTTTTTTTAAAAGGTTTATTTATTATGTATACATTGCTCTGCCTGCATGTACACGTGCGGCCAGAAGAGGGCACCAGATTTCATGTGGATGGTTGTGAGCCACCATGTGGTTGCTGGGAATTGGAAGCAGCCGGTGTTCTGTAGCCATCTCTACAGCCCACAGAAAGATTCTTTTTTACTGAGAATATTTGCCTAGAAGGCCAACAGACCAGTACCAGGAGCTCCAGAGAAAATAGCAGAGGATAGCTCATGAAAAAGACAACGCAAGGGAATGTTCCAATTCCTCGTAAAAGGTTTTCTGTGTTTGAAATGTTAGTGAGACCCAACATTTAAACAGCATTTATAAATGACTGTGTCAAGCTCTTTATAGACGCGAATTCACTCACAACCCAGTGAGGCTGTGCTATCGTTGCTGAAGATGAGGAAACAAAGGCTGAGAAGGGGTTAGTAGCTCAGGAATGACTACGATTTGGAAGACGGACTGGCACAGTTCTCCGCCCACAGCTCCCAAACTGCCTCATGGTGAAATTTCAGAACACCAGGAACAAGGAAAGGATAACAGAAGTTTCCAGGGAGAAAAAACATAAATAACACATCACTTCTCAAGCCACACGTGCAGTCATTCTAGCACGTGGGAAGCTGGAGGAGGAGGGTCAAGTGTTCAAGATTAGCCTGGGCTACACAGCAAGTCTCCAGAGCAAGATCGCGTCTAATTAAAAACAACAACAACAAACGTTATCCACAGCAGCATGAGATATTAAAGGAGACCAATGCCTTTAAAATTCTGAAGAAAAAAATAATTTCTAGTTAAAAAAAACAAAACTGTAGCTTGATGAAGCTACGGATTGACAATACAGACAGTTTCAACATGCAAAGCCTAAACGATAAAATGAACCAAAGCTGGAGCTGGGCAGGGCCCAAGCCCCAGAGGACCCGATACAGAAGAGAAGGTCGCCAGGGTGGCGAGGCTGGGGCTCAGGAAAGGTGCACAGGACAAGCGATTCGGGTTGAACCGGCATGAAGGTTCTAGAAGACAATCTGCAAGGAGAAGCATTTGATAAGATTGGCGCATCTCGGGGGTATCAAGCAAGTGTTGATTTGGACAGTTCCTAATTCTTGTCCCCATCGCATCATGAGTGACTTCTTTATAGGAAGACCAAGATAGCAGAATCACATGGAGGGGGTGGGAAGGCAATTATTCAATACAGATGTCTGTATTGATCAACTAATGCCCTAAAGTGAGAGATTTACCTCAAAACTGCTTGTGGGTACGGAATAAGTGCAACTCTCTGACAGCTAGGCCTGATGAATGCACTCTTAATGACATCAATAATCATATAATCAGACGAGAGAGGAAGCAAAGGACAAATGGAGTGTACCCAGAAATCATTCTTTATGCCAATACAGTTAGATAAAAATGTGACTTGTGGCCACCAGAAAAGACTCCTGGCTCTTGCACTTAGATTTTACACTGTTATTTTTGTTCTCATGACTCCTTCCTCCCAGTCATTCAGGACTTCTATCCCATCGGTGGTCATGGGATAGACCAGTAAGCAAGAGACACATAAGGCGTATGAAACGCAGCAAGGCTCGCAGACCTCTGCTGACTCTAAACACAAAACGCGATGTAACGCCCACAATGCCAGCCTAAGTAACCAAATGAGACCTTTGGGTACTCCTCAGGCCTTGGGCAATCTCCTTGCCGTACCGCATCGCCCTGGAACTGAAATCATCCCAAAATTCACAGCGTGAGAGAATCAAGCACAATTGAGGTTTATTCCTTCAACAGTTACAGTACTTCAAGTTCAAGCCGTCTCAGTGCACTAACAGAAGAGCAAACTTCCACTCAGCAAAGTCTTTGCAATCCATCCATAACCACTTTTTGTGTGTGTGTGTGTGTGTGTGTGTGTGTGTGTGTGTGTGTGTGTGTGTGTATGTGTGTGTGTGTAAGGTGGCTCTCCCTAGTCTCCAAGTATCATCGACAGTATGTCTTGGACTCCTGCTTTTTCTGTCATGCAGAGTCCCGAAAATTCCAAGAAATCCCACTCAGGTGGGTGGGTGAGCAAACTGTGTAACATGCCTGCTTTCTTAACCTTCTTGAGTTGTTTATAAAGGGGGTTGCTCTGTTGAAAATTAGTGCATTATTGCCATAATTAGTTTAGGTTCATAGGGAGACGCTACACGGACTTGGGCAATGGAAACAAAGCGTGCACTTCCGTTCTTAGTGACGATGGTGGCACTGCACGTTCCGGGACTGATCTGCAGGGCTCTCGTGGCCGTGCTTCTGGAGAGGCCTGACAGATGCACGTCCACGACTTCTCCTCTTATTAGAGAGGCCCGAGAATCCAGCAAGGGAGCCACAGCACTGCGGTCTTTGCTGTACTCACGCGTGAGCTAGAGTTGTCACTTCATAGGAGTGACACTTACTCACACTACCCACTGATTACTCCAACCCCAAAATACAATACCCATAACTGAGGGGAAAGATCTGATGGCTCTGACCACAGCAAAAAAGGATGGGCTAGATGAGAAATCTTGTCTTGAGCTCCCTTTAAAAACTCGAGTAATTATAAAAAGCCCTTTTTGAATGTACAGTGGAACCTCCTGGAGACAGAGGCCCAAAATAAAGAAGCTCAAAATCAGGGCTGGATAGATAAAGTTAAAATCACGGCAGACTTGCCTATTTGCCTCTTGGTTGCAAAAGGTTTAGGTTTTAAAGGCTTCATGTGGGGCAATCAGGAAGGCCTGGGATCCTCAGTGGTAGAGCCAAGGCTTGCAATATAAAGCAAATGCTGTATATGGCTGAACACAGACACCAATGTGTGATAGTGTAGGTTAGAATGTTTCCCCATTAGCAACGGAAGTTATCAGGAAAACAAGTCTCCACCTTGCACTTTGGGGAGAAAGTCTTCATGGATATTTTAAAACTATTGGCCTCATTGTCATAGTCCCAGATATCTTAAGCCGAGAAGAAAAATTAAGTCAAAGTGATTCAAAACCAGTCAAATTTTCTCTACAAGGTCTCAATGCATGACTCACATAGATAGCATTTATCATCAATAAAGTTACAAAACAACCATTAATAAATTACCCTTAATAAACCATTGATAAAATTACATGTAACAACCACCATGAATGAAAGTCAGAAGGAGGAGGAGGAGGTAACAAAAATATACTCCATTGACTGGAGAATAAAATAATGTTTAAAATGTATAAAGGTCACTCACAATTTGATCAAGAGACTTGCACTTGTCACCCCCTGATGGCTGAAACCTGTGGCTTTTATTCAATAAATAACCGGAAGGGGGACTCTGCAAGGCTGGGAGAGGAGGCAGACTGGCTGGGGAACCTCGGGACAGAACTGCCATGGCAACCAGTGCCCTGGGCTTTCCTGGCTCTCATCATCCCGATGGTTCACTGGAGAAGCCCGTAACTCAAAACTGCACAGACAAAGCACCAAGAATCTCTCCAGCCACAAGATCAAAAAAGGAGATTTATACGACAGAACCTGCTTGATACTGCTGGAGATGCCCTTCCCACCAGAAGATGAAGGGAAGCAGATGCACCAGTGGGACATATATAATCCCTTCCCCCAAAGAAAAGATGATAATGGGACACTGACGCCACGGAATTGTTTGCAAAGGTGGCCACAGTACATCAAGCCAGGAATTCCAGCAGGCTGTAGCACAGTACGGTTCCGCCTACAGGACGACTCCATTCTGCTGAGTATGTGCTCTGCATGCGTGGTTAGACCACGCGGTCATGGCATCTCTGGAGTGTGTTAGGCCACTAGATCCTGTTTTCAATTTGGTTTGTTTGTTTGCTGTGCTGGGTGGAAGCCAAGGCCTCACACATACATGCTAGAGGAGCACCCTCCTTCCCAGCGAGAGGCACTGCCACTGACCTGTGGTGGACCACTTCAGGAAAATGCAGACCTGGACAAAGCCTGGAAGGCAGAACCTCGGAGTGGAGAGCACTTCTCCCCCAGGTTCAGAATGCTGGTGGCCATTGTGAAAAGAACTGGTGTTGTGTTTAATGTGTGCCTTTTCCATCACAAACGTGCACTTCTATAGGAACACCACACCAGGCAGGAGCATCCCTATGGGAAGAAATCCATTTACACTGGAGGTACAGAAAGCAGCCAGCCTAGCAGCTGTCCTGGGAACATGCTAAACCTTCTAGAAAAGGGAAGTGCAGTCACAGGGGATGGCGCGTGTGAGCCACTGCTGGTGTCCCTCAAACAAGTCCGATGGCTTCATTTTCAGAGCAGGAGGCTCTTAATGCCTTTTTCTGAGTGTTAGAAGAAAGTTGCCTTCTAGCTTTTTTTTTTTTTTTTTTTTTTTTTTTTTTAACCTGCTTCGTTGGGCCAGCATCTGCTTTCCTAGAGGGTTCCTGGAATTTCTAGCCATTTGGAAAGCAGCCAAGGAACGCAGGAGTGTCAGCATGCCACTCAGAGCCCCCACACCTTATTTGTACAAACGACCATAGAGTTAAATAGACATCTCTAGCTGGAATTTGCCTTAATGGTGCTGTTCAGCACGTCATTCCCTCTGGACCACTAGGCCTGAGCTTGTGAATATGCAACAATCAAGGCAGGTCAAATTAGCCCTAATTATGCTCCCTACGTTTCTTTAACATCGCTATTACATTAAGTGGTAATATTAAATGTGCAACATTTTTTATGCCTCTTTGCTCACTTGCACACCAGACAACACAGAGAAGTGGTCCCTTCTTGCTTCCTCTGGTCCTCTCCCGTGCTATAGACCAGTCAAGACAAGGCACAAAAACTGTAAGCCAGCTCAGCTGCTGAGACGTGGAGAAAGGATTGCTGGCCCAGTGCCTGAATGATGCGCTTGATGAGAACCAACCCATCTGTAAGGGACTGGGCATTTTAGGACCGAGTCTTCGCATGGGTGTTCTGAATTAGTTCCTTCCCCAGGTTAGACTGCTTAGATCAAATGATCTCCTTTCCTAAAGTAAGATCCCGAAGCCAGGAAAATCATATTCATTAAGAATATTCCCTCCTAGAATCTTTCCTTAGGAAAGGGGTTGGCAGTATGTCTCAAGGGTGTTAAAATACAGAGCCCTTTCATTCAGTAATTGTACCTCCGGATATCTTTCCTAACAACCAGAACTGTACCCAGAGGTGTTGTGTGTGCGTGTATGTGTGTGTGTGTGTGTGTGTGTGTGTGTGTGTGTGTGTGTGTGTGTGCACATTGGTTTATGTATACACACTTGTATGTGTGTGGGGGGGTACATATACATGTGGAGGCAAGGGACAATCATGGGGATCATTCTTCAGGTGTCACCCCCCCCACATCTGTTTAGAGAGAGTCTGTCACTGGCCTGGAGCTCATTAAGAAGTCTTGGCTGGCTGGCCTGAGAGCCCCAGGGATCCAGCTGTCTCCACTTCCCAGATGCTGGGATTACAAAGGCTTTACTGGTTCTCTCCCAGTCCACATGTGGGAAACTGGAAACAAAATCCAGTTTCCAAGCATTATTTAATGGCATCGGAAGTGTTCTCACTATAATGTTAAGTAATCAAAGCAAGACACTAGTGGGACTGCAAAACGGCACAGCCTCTATGGAGGGAAATGTGGCAGGCTGCACCATAATTCCATGCACATTCCCCTTTGACCTGGTGGTTTTCCTTCCACCAGGTAGTTTTTCCTTTCCCAAAGCTGCACCATCGAGAACCATGGCCCCTCTCGACTGCATTGCTATTGTGTAACAGCAAGAGCAGGAACAGCCCTGCTGCCATCAGCTAATGACAGACCAGCTGAATTTCCAGAGAGTCACAATGGAGTACTATGTGACTATAAAGGCAGTAAAGACGAACTTGTAGCCTTATTTGGAAAGATCTCTAAGATATTCTAATGTTTTGTTAAGAAAAAAGCCAAAATATAGACCAATTCATGTGGTATGTAGCCTTTTGTGTAAGAGATAGATACAAGATGTGTGAGGCTGCTGCCTATAAAACATGGAGGGCTAGTTACAGTAAAATGTCTTTAAACATCTAGATTTTAAAATGATAAGAAACTAGAGTAGTAAACATGTTTACTAACAACATATAGACTGGGGACAGTCCCTCATTCTCATTACTATGCACTGTGCTGTGTATGCCGTGCTTTGACACAGTTAACACTTGCGTGCACTTATTGACACCGGCATCAACACACGTGGGAGCTAAGTGTTCACAGAGTGGTATGGAAGCTCCGTGGCTCCATCACTATCACGTGGGACCACTGTGTACACGGCCCACCATTGCCGAGACACCAACATGTGGTGTGTGGCTTCGAAACATTCTATGCACCTGCTACCACTGCAATTTTAGAACAGGCATTCTCTCTATGCCAACCTCTCGTGTAGCAGAGGCTGACTTTAAAATCCCTGTGCAGCCAACAAATCACCTCCTGCCTCCATCTCCCAAGTGCTGGAAGATCCGCCTGAGCTACCAGGGCAGGCCTTTACTGCGTTTCTTGGTTGCATCGAGAGGCTGCAATGAGTGAGTGGCTTACATCGTCTAGGTTTGTCCTCCCTGGGTGATGTAAGTCTCGACAGTCCACTTTTCAGGGCTGAGGGAAACACCTCTGAACTGGTGAAGGCATGTGTGGGGAAGATTAGTGGGATTCAAGGTCGAATGGCGCCAGTATAAAAAGGTCTGAGAAGAAGGGGGAGCCCCTTGCTGCCTGTGTGGCTAGCCACGTTGCTAATGCTGCTGAGCCATCCCTGACGGCAGAATCCAGCTTGTTTGACCTACCAGAGAGGACTGAGAGCCAGCGATGCCTGGGCTCTTTGAGGCCTTCAGCACTGCCCAGCCACTGTCAGTTGGAAGCCATTCCAGTAAACACCTCTCTTGGTTGGTTGGTTTATTTGTACTCACGGTTTGCCTGCATCTTTGTTTATGAACATGTGTGCCTGGTGTGGGAGGACGAGGTCAGAAGAGGACTGGGTCTCCCCAGGACGGAGTACAGGTGGTTGTGAGCCATCACACAAGTGCTGGGAATCGAATTGGGTCCTTTGCAAGACTGACAAGCGCTCTTAACCCTGATCAGGGGATGCTAAACTCAGAAAGATGTACAGCAGAGGAACCAGACCAATACCCCTGACCCCACAGATCAAACTTGGCTCACCAAAAGTGAGAAAACAAGGCGTTGCCCACCTCAGGATGTTTTAAGAAAATCTGGTGAACTGAATCAGCCTCACTTTTAGCCTAGAGAACTTGGAACAGGAAGAAGATACCAGCAAGACCACAGCCGACCCCTGTCAATCAACACAGCACAGAGCACGCAGGGGCTTCTGACTTCACGTGGAGGGGGGACTCTCCACTCCGGGAAATGTGTGTCTAAGTCTCTCAAGGTACAGACCTGGCACACTCATGTCAGGAGCCTTACAGCTCCACACCCACCCAGCGAACACCCAAGCCACAGGCAGCAGAACGAAGGCCCCAAAATCAAAAGCAGTTTGGTTCATTTCAAAGTAACAATCCTTGGAAAGTGGGGGACAAGAACAGCAAACAACAGAAAAGATAATAATAATAACTGACCGGCCAACGTCCACTACTGGGTCGCTGTGTCTGGTTGCAGCAGCACAGAGGGTGCGGCACAGGGCCTTGAGGCATTTGCGTGAAACTGATGCTTAGGAATCAGGCCTATTACTCACTTGCTTTCTTACAAGGTTAGATAACAACTGTCCCAGTTCCACTGAGTGGGGCTTTAACATGGGTGACCCCATCGGGACTTCAGCCACTGCAGCCCCACGCAGAAGCTTAGCCCAGCCCCAGTCATTGGTGTTTCTTTAAACGTTTAAATAGCATTCTCTGTCGGACTCCACTTTAACACTGTGTATCAACAGATCTTCACATGTTAAATGCTGGCCATCTGAGCATAACAGAACAAGTATTATAAATTTGCAGGGAGGCGGAGCCAGGCTCTGGTTACAACTGTGTCTAAGGAACAGACCACACCTGAATTGCCTAAAATTGGTCTCAGTGTCTTCTGGGTTGGGGCCAGGGTGATGAGCAGACAGAGGAGCTTCCTGTTTGTCCCCACATGTGGAAAAGGAGATGGGGTGGGATGAGAGCGCCGCCCTGTTCGCTGCTGCCCATCACCGACGGGCTGATTCACATTTCATGACCTTGGCCGCCTTCTAAGAATGGTTCCTCATGCATCCCCTCCCCTATCTAGGACATATAAACAGCAATGTGCTGAGAACTGTAAGACGATTATAACATTTTGAAAATGTATTCTCTGAGTAGATATTGTTTTTCCCTAATCAACTTCTCTTATTTCCCAATTCTTCTTCTGGAATTGTTCTTAAACCACTCTGGAATACAGTTTGAATAAGAAACTCTGAAAGTAGATTATATTTTCAATTAGAGATTATTTAGCTTTTTTATTTACTATATGGCATTACAGAAAGTGTTTTCCTCCTAACTTAAAAAACTTTAATTTTAATACCAATAAAATCAAAACATTATTTCTGGAATGTTCTTTGAGAACTAGAGATATTAAGCATTTATAGGTCTATGCAAAACATCTGCTTGATTCAAAAAAGAAAGCATAGTCCCTCCTTACGTCTGATTTCTGTTACTTTAATAATAATGTATTTAAAAACTGACAAAGTCAGCTTCAGGGAGAAAGGGTGCATTTTGGCTCATAGTTTCAGGTTACCATCCATCGTCAGGAAACAGGACCCCCGGTCAAGAGCCAAGAGAAACGCCAATACACCTTCCTCTTGATCAGCTCTACTCCACTCTTGAGTAGCTTAGACCCTAATCCCCGGGAAAGGTGCTGCCCACTCGTGCTGGTCTTTATACCCAAAGGAGGCGGGTTCCTCGTGACACCCACATCCACTATGTGATGGGAGATGTTATTCTGTATATATGCTTCTCATACTAATTAATAAAGCCCTGCTGGCCAATAGAAAACTAGATAGGCGGGGCTAGGAGACTAGGAGAAGGAAAGAGGAAGTGGGAAGGGGAGTCGAGATGTAGCCCGGGAAGGAGAGAAGACGCCCGCCACGGCTCCCCGATAAGACGACCACGTGGAAATACTTAGACAAGTAGAAATGGGTTAATAATTAAGACAGAGCTGGCCCATAAACAATAATGGTAATTGGCCAACAGGATTGTATCACAGAGTCTCTGAATGTTATTTGGGGTTGGCGCGGCTGTGGGCCCGGGCTGGCGGGCTGGCGGAAACATACACGCTACAACTATGGGTTCAATCTGTGTGTAACGTCAGTACCTCCTCCTATGGCCCTCACTGAAATCTTTATCTGTATTTAGTGGATCGTGAAAATGTGTGCGCCGTGTTCTCTTGACACCTTACCATGGCAGGTTAGACGCTGCTAAGACAAACACAAGGTCCTCTGAGCGGGCCAAGCCGTCCATCTGCACCAGTAACTCAGTCTTCATCCGAAGACTCCCTTCGTGTTCCCCCCTACGGAGACAAGGAGACAGGATTCTCTCTCACAGCAGAGCCTTGGCCCTCATGGCAAGAGTGACTCTCACAGCAATGGCCCTGTGACTATAAAACAGGCTCTATTCTGAAAGCAAGTACGTTCAAGAAAACTGGCATTTCAAGTACTTTATTTTTACATGAAAAGCAGTAAAGAGGTAAATAACACAATGATGATATTAAAAAAAAAAAAAAAAAGCAAAGGTTGACTGAGAACTAAAAAAATAACTGAAGAACGGTCAGATTCAAAGGAACCCATCTGTGTCTACCTGTTCTGTTATTTAACCCTTTTAAAATGCCATGATTGCCAGGTGCGGTGGAAGCTTCAAACTGGTGTGGCTGAGGCAGGAAAATTGCCATGAGTTTGAGGATAGCCTGGGCTACATAGTTTCAGGCCAGCTTGGACTTAAAAAATCAAATTTAATTAATTAATTGAAATGACATAATAGAATCTCTACACTGAATTGGCTTCGTTCTCTCATAATGAAATGCAAGATAGTGACAGAGGTTAGAATCTGTTTTCTGTGCAAATTTACCCTCTCAGCCTCCGTTACCATTGCCTAAGTCCCTTCTAGCCAGTAGCGTGCCATGAAGGTCTGAACAATCCGAATTAGATTTAAACCCAGAATACACTAGGGAGTCCATTCATTTGCATTGATTTAGTCAAAAGAACAGTGATGAAGTGTTGACCTCTTGTGCATGTGTGGAGTTAGCCATAGTAAGCACACACAGTATTCCTTATCCCAGATGCTGAGGGCCAGTGGTGCTTCAGACTTCCTGAATTTTTGAATGTTTGTGTTTACATAAAGAGTTGGGCATAAAACCTAAATTTAAGCATGAAATTAATTTATAGTTCATCTCTACCTTTTCATATAGCCTGAAGGTGATTTATATGGTATTTTATACTTTCACATATGAAACACACTGCCCTTATTTTTTAAACTGGGATCTTCAAGTCCTATACAGGGACACGGAAAGTTGGGGAGAACGGAGATGAAGCACTTGCCATCAGGGATGGTAGAGGAAGAAGGAAATTAGTGAAATCTAGACCACAGGGAACTCAAGGAAGGGCGGTCTACAAGGCAGGCAAAGGCCACAACAGCGGCTGGCCCAAAAGGCCTATCTTTGCATGGGAGACAGCTAGAGCACCCAGGGGCCTGTGGCTTGGGTGCAGCTGGCTGATCCCCTCAGGCTGGTGTAGCAGGCAGAGGCTGCAGTGGGGTCTGACAAGGCACAGTAAGGTAAGGTCCGTGTCCCATGTCAGCCAGCTATAAACCCCCACCCGTCTTGCCTTCAGCCTTGTTTTTCTGTTTCCCTGCTGGGAAAATGGTTCCCACTGAGTAAACTTTCACAGATTATTTTCTGATTCGACTTTTATGTTTCCAACAAGCAAACTCTCTGCCTTTTATTGCCCGGGCTTTGTCTTGATAGCAGACCATTGAAGGTCACTTATAAATACATCCGCACAGAGATTTTCCAGACACCTGTTTTTATTTTTCCAGACAGAGGTGCCAAATTTAATAAAACGTTTCAGAAAGTATCTCTGATCATAACAAATCAATCAATCAAGCTGAAAGAGTGTTTTCCTAGCAAACACAAAGCCCTGGGTTCAATCCCCAGCATGTGAACTCGCACATGTAATACCACACTTGGGACATGGAAGCTGGGGAGTCACAGTTCAGGGTCACCCTCAGCTATAAGTGAGTCCAACACCAGCCTAGGATACATGAGAACTCTGAGCGTGTTTGGGAAAGCTATATGGAAACCTAATATTTTAGGCTTCATATATGTGTGTAATGTATTTATCTAATTATTCTTTATCAATAAAAAATGGGAGTCAGATATCAGGGTAAGAACCTAAATGGTCAGAGAAGGGGCAGAGGAGCTATTAGTGACTTCCTATCTCTTCCTGTTCCTCCAACCAACAGGGCTGAGATCCTCTCTAAGCCCTGACTTACTATTTCCTGTCTCCTATCTGTCCTGAGTCCTCCAAAACCTCTATGGTTAATTGTGGTCAGCTAGTGGCTAGCTCCACCCTCTGACTCAAAGCAAACTATTGTTACAATTCAATCAAATATCATACAACATGTGTATGTACACGTGTATGTACATGTATATGTATACACACATGCTCACACATATTCATATAAGAATTTAATTGGAGTTGTCCTTCACAGGGAATTATATTCATCCTAGAACCCATCCATAGGTTGTCAAATAAAAAGCCTCAAACTCTCCTCTCCTCTTTTGTTGGTCAAGGGTATTCTAGAGAACCCCAAACAACATAAGCTGTTGTTACTGCTCGATTGCCCATCAGAACTTAGTTGTAAGACCCTATTGCTGAAGACAGCACACACATGGGTCATAGGATATTGAGAAATCATGTTAGTATTGACCAGGAAGCTTCTTCCCATGTAGGATGGTGGGGGTGGGGAGGTAATGGTCTTTTGTTGTTACTGTTTTTCAAGATAGGGTCTCACTAAGTATCTCTGGCTATCCTGGAATTCACTATGTTATCCAGCCTGGCCTCAAACTCACAGAGATCTGCCTTCTGCCTCCGAGTGCTGGGATTAAGGACGTGCACCGTTATGCCTGGCTTGGGAGTCAACAGTCTTATCCAGCTGTGACCTCTGTAAACTGCAATAATGACTGGTATGGCAACGGTCACATGTATGTTATGGGGGTTACCAACTGCTTTCTGATTGGAGTCAAGTCCGTTCACTGGAAAAAAAGTGCATCCCTGGTACTGGAAATCTAGCCAATAACCCAAGGTGGGGGAGTCCACAGGCCCCAGGAGTGAACTTACTACTATTATTTTATTAACTGGGCATTATTCTTTATCATATAAAGAATATAAAACCATACTCTAAATTCATAACTCTCTACTCATAGTCTAATGGCATTCTCATACTTTATCAAAAAGTGTCAAAGTGCACAGAATAAGTGACTATAGAGTATGCAGCCACTCGTGGGACAACCTATAGAGCACCCTCCCTTCCCTAAGGCTCAGGGATCATTCCAGAAATGGGGCAGAAAGGCTGTGAGAGCCAGAGGTCAGGGAGAACCGGAGCAAACAGCTACGCTCCTGACCTCACAGCGGCTGTGAATGCCGGCACCAGACCTGCACAAGAGCAAACCAGTCGGCACCCTCACATGGAGTGGAAGGGGTCCGTGAACTCAGTGGGCACCCTCACATGGAGTGGGAAGGGGTCCGTGAACCCTCAGTGGGCAGCCTCACATGGAGTGGAAGGGATCCGTGAACCCTCAGTGGGCAGCCTCACATGGAGTGGAAGGGGTCTGTGAACCCTTACTCCAACTGAGGAGCTGTGGACAGCTGATGGCTCTTGGGGAGGGGAGTCAGTTCTCTTTAAGGGTGTGGCTCCTGGTAAGCTGACCGTGCTCCAGCGGATGGCCCTACACGCAGAGGTATATAGTCAGCACAAACCGGAGTCAATGAATTTTTAAATAAATAAATAAATTTTAAAAAATGAAGACATGGGCCAGGCACACACCTTTAATCCCAGCACTCAAGGGGCAGAGCCAGGCGGACCTCTGAGCTGGAGGCCAGCCTGGTCTATAAAGCAAGTACCAGCACAGCCAGGGCTACACAGAGAAATGCTTTCTGGGGGGACGCAGGGGGAAGGAGTGAGGGTAGAGAGGAACTGGAGAAATTAAAGGGGTAATTGGGAGCAAATGTGTTCAAAATATAATGTATGAAATTCTCAAAGAATTAATAAAAATGTTTTAAAATAAAATTTTAAAACTTAAAAATGGGGACTAAGGTGATAGCTCAGCCTCACGCTGGCAAAGTGCTGCTGTGTGAACCCTAAGGACCTGCGCTTTGATTCCCAGCGTCCGCATGAAAAGCTAGATACAGTGGCACACTCTCAAACAAACAATTTGGAAAGAGACCTCTGCCCCCCCCAGAGATACACAGGATACATGCACGAGCACACATGTGTACACACACATTACATGCATCAGCACACATGTGCGCACACACATTACATGCAACAGCACACATGTGCACATACATTACATGTAACAGCACACATGTGCACACACATTACATGCAACAGCACACACGTGCACACACATTACATGCAACAGCACACATGTGCACATACATTACATGTAACAGCACACATGTGCACACACATTACATGCAACAGCACACACGTGCACACACATTACATGCAACAGCACACATGTGCACACACATTACATGCAACAGCACACACGTGCACACACATTACATGCAACAGCACACACGTGCACACACATTACATGCACCAGCACACATGTGTACACACACATTACATGCATCAGCACACATGTGCGCACACACATTACATGCATCAGCACACATGTGTGCACACACATTACATGCAACAGCACACACGTGCACACACATTACATGCAACAGCACACACGTGCACACACATTACATGCAACAGCACACATGTGCACACACACAACACATGCCGCACACACAAAATCAAGCAGGCAGACAAACCACCCCATATGCCCCTTTGAAAGCATAGCCAGAAAGCCTGTGTAACTGAGAGGTGTGCCTTCTTCCTTCTGGGGACATTTTCAGACACTGCATCTTTGTAAATAGTGCATGTGACACATGTCAAAGAATCCCTGGTTTCCTTGGCTCACACACCATCAAGGGTCGCCTCCAGAGAATGCGATGCAGAAGCAGCCCATCCTGTGGCTGCATGGGCGAGCCCCAGTCCCCACTGGCAGCCCTCTGGCTCCAGAGGAGGTTATTTTGAGGCAGCCAGGGCATCATGGCAGCCGAGGGTCCTGCGGCTGGACCATCTTCAGGCCAGAAAGCCACTCTGTAGGGAAGGGGGATGATATTTCCTCCGGTTATAAAGACTATTTAAATCAGCTACTCAGTTAACAGGATCTAATTTAAAGACCTTCCCATGTGTCTGCAGAAAATCTGTGGGCTCATTAATAGGCTCATTCTGCTGGTAAATATCGATAGGCTTCCGACCATCACACACACTTACAAAGGGGAAAAATAATGACCCAAAAAAAAAAAAAAAAAAAAAAACAACCCTGTCTGTTACCCAGGACTCATGCCTCTCTGACTCATCACAGATTCCAGCTCGTCCAGGAAGATGGTGGAGGGGGCATGATAGCGGGCAAGTTCAAATAGCACCTAAGGGGTGAAAAGCAAGGGCAGGTTCAAATGTGTGTTCTTACCTTAGTCCTCATACACTTAAACTCTGCTCCTCAAATTTCCCAATTAAAAGTTTAGAGTTACTGTAACAATGAGCATTTGTTCCACACCCGTACTCTGAGGCAACTTTATAAACATCACTGTCATCTCCCCCTAGTTTCACCCTGGGGGGGGTTGGATGGTCCAATTATTTCAGTTTATCATTTGCATAAATTAGAGCCAGACAGAATGAGCGGCTAGTTCAAGGTTACTAATGATACATATGAGAGCTGAAGATAAAATTCGGTTCCCAAGATCATGTAGTAACTTTCCCCCTTCCACCTTGGGGACAACAGGAGTGTTCTCAGAAGGAGGGATTAGAAAAGTCCAGTTGACTCCCCAGGGCCCCCACCCCACCTCAACACTGCTTGCCAGGATTGGGTTCGTCCAACACCTCTTTTTCACTGTCTGTTTGTCATTGTTGCTGGGTTTTGTGTAGTCTGGAGACAGCTTAAGCCATACAGGAACTCACACTATAGCTCAATTTGGCCGGTGAACTCAGGGTGGTCCTCCTGCCCTGCCTCCCAAATGCTAGAGGAGCAGATCCTCAAAAGCAATTCCTCATTAAATAAGATGTTCTGTTCCAGAGTAAAATATTATAGACCAAACAAGAACACGAAGGCAGCCAGCAAAGGAACAGACATAAAAACAAAGTGAAGAACCCGACAGGGAGACATAGTGATGGTGAACAGTATAAAGAGCTAACTCTTTTCTCTTTTCCAAATCCTGCAGCTCATCTCTTGAGCCCCATATACAATTCTTCACTGGCTGACTGGAGAGTGCAGCAGTGACATAGGAAAGAGCAGAAAGTCTTCGGTTGCCATGGGGATTTATCCTCCATGTCACTTAGCACAAGGAAAGCATCACAGGACAAATAGGAGGGGGAGCTCCAGTGTGGCTTTTAGGAGCAGGGGCAGAATAGCCCTCTGAGACCTCCCCACCACCCAGGAGGGAATCCCTCACCTCCCCCATGACTCAGGGTATGGAGAGCCCAAGGTGACATGTCAGCACCCCCCTGTCACTGGGTCCTGCTTCAAAGGACCTGGCTCCTTCTCATGAATTAAGAGAAGGACTGTGTGTAGATAGTTCCTTTAGCTGAAACTAATGAGACTCAAGAAATAAAAGGAATTTAAAAGTATCAGAAATTAAAGGGAACTTACAAGGCTCGGGAATTAAAGGAAATTTACAAGGCTCAGGGAACAAGGGGAAATTACAAGGCTCAGGGGCTGAGGGGAGCCTACTAGGTTTAGAAGTAAAGGGAACTTACAAGGCTCAGGAAGTGAAAGGAATTTACAAGACTCAAGGAATAAAGGAATTTAGCAGGTTCTGAGAATAAAGAGAATTTATCGGCTTAGGGGAGTAAAAGGAATGTAAAGGCTCAGGGAGTCAAGGGAACTTACAGACTCAGGGAGCTCCTGAAATACAAGATTTATAAGGCCGACCCCATGGTTGTAGAAGCATGAACAACTGGTACAGAGAGGAGATTCTGTGATTAGTGGAACTCCCTGAAAGTTGTTCAGGAAGCAGCAGGTATGCAGCCTCCATGAACAATCACCTAAGCTAGGTGGGGTTTTCAATGATGAAGATGGCTTTACTTCTATGACCACTCCAAAACCTTCTATGCTCCAAAACCTCACTGCTTGACACTTAGATAGAATTATTTATTTGCTATGTTACCAGTGCCCTGTCTGAGTGGATACACATTTGTTCACACCTCCCCAGCAAAAGTCAGGAACCAAAGGGCAGTTCCGGGAAACTTAGCACTAACGCCTCTCTCATACACTGGGAACCAGCCAGTTAGGAGCCAGTAACTATTCTTCCTGTCACAGAGAGAGCAGCCCCGTTATGCCTGACTTCAAAGGTGATTCGTAGCTGCAAGCTACCCAATGAGAAGGAGGATGTTAGAGCCCTGTGCCAGAGCCACACACAATCTGGAGGAGCTTACTCGGGTGTAGGAGACAAGAGCCTCCTAAACAGGACGTGAGAAGAGGGGCTTAGGTCTCAGGATTGCTCAGATTACTGAGTTCCCATTCCCGGAGAATAAATAGAACCCGGTAAGTGCTTCTAGAAGCATTAGTCTAAAATGTCCAGAGGTGCTCGGAGGAAGTTAAATCATAAGAGGGGGAGGGAGATGTGACCATCAACAGGTGTATGCATTTGCTAAAGAGATCACTCAGCTACTCAATAGCGCTCAACTCCTAAGAGACAAGAGCATTAGGAGGGGAGGGGGTTCACAGCCCAAAGGTTCCCTATAAATAACTTCTTAATTGGAAGAGAAAGAGAAACAAATGGGAGAAAACGCTTTCCTCTTTTAGGGGAAGGGCCTAAAGGGCTTGCTTTCTCTAAAAATCTTTACAGGAAGAAGTTGACAGGATGACGAGAACCCTCCAGGTGAGGATCTTCCCAAATCGCAAAGGACAAGGAACAGATAACTTCCACAAGGAAATAAGATAAGAGCCTTCAAGATTGGCAGGGGGTTTCCAGTTTCATCCTGAATATTTTTCAAATATTTACATCAAAATATATTTTTATAAGAAAAAAGAAATGTGTGTTTTCTACAGTAACTTGTAAATGCTCACATTAGGAGCCTGGGAGGCGGCTTATTCAGTGAGGTGCCCGCCTTGTGAACATGGCAGAGACATGGCTTGTTCATGTGAACATGGCGGATGAGTTTATATATTCCAAATCAAAGAAATGTATGCTTCCATGCATTTTCTTTTAAATGTGTGGTGAATGAGAAGGAGAACTGGGAGAGGAGGCTCCACCTCACTCTAGAATAAAACTAAAGCAGCAGAAGGAAAAACCCGAACTGAATAAAATACTCGGAAGGAAGGGAGAATTCCTGTGACTTCCAGCCATTCAGCACCAAACAAGGAACCGTTTCCTCTCCATCTCTGTTGAGGATATTCGTGGAATATCCAAATGTTCATGTCTGCCCACCTAAGACCTGTCCAGGGGGTCTGGGATCTTTCTGTAAGCACTTTGCAGTGTCTTGTGCTCATGGTTCAAAACACTTTTAGTGACAGGACATGAATCTGTACTATTCATGGGAGGACATCTTTTGTGAGTTGTATTGCTGTTACTCAACACACAGAAATTAAACACACATATCCCAAAGAGTTGTAAGCTGATAATGACTGTAATTAACTGAATTCCAGCCCGTTGAAATAGAGCCGATCAGAACCCTGGAGATCCGTCCACACACCTAAGAGCAGGAGAGCAAGAGCCCGTGGGGACATGACCTGAAAGAGCCTCAAGATAAAGATCAACGCAGAGAACGTAGGTAAATATTTCACAGATTTCATCTTGGTCCAGGCATAGTGGTACACATCTATAATCCCAGTACCTAGGAGAATGAGGTGATCCCAGAAGACAGATCATGACTTCAGGGCTTCATCTACAAAAAGACCTTGTCTCAAAACAGTACAACTACAATAAACAGGACAACAGCAGGAAAGAGATATTATGCTGATGGGGTGATAAAAATTCATAAAGATGTAAACATCTGAAACAACCTAAGGACAGTATCAAGGGACTAAGGGCTAATCTAGTGTGTGGCACTTGCCTGGAAGCAAAACGCCTGCATTTAGTCCCCAGAAGACGAATGATTGAATAAATAGTCAAAGTAATACATAATAGGTACAGCTTTATTTTTTAACCAAGCCTTCTAAAATATTCCATTATGTCTCCCAAGCATCTATAACCATTTGGAAAGCAGCCTTATGAGGGAGTGTAATTCCAGAGTAACATTTTAGGATACTTTCTTTTCAGAAAGTAAATTTTCCATTCACTTAGTATTGATTACTTATCGGTCCTTCTACAGCAGGCAACAGTCTAACAGGGTTTCTGGCAAGGATTCCCCTTCATGGTGAGGTATACATCATAAGCAGCTGTTCTCTTAGGGTGACAAGAGATACAGCAAAATGTCATAGTGGAAGTGATACCATGGACCAAGAATGAGATATTTTAAAAGATGGAGAGGGCCTTCCAAGGAAAGAGCACGGTGTGCAGGCAATGAGCAGAGGAAGAAAAGTTGCTCAGAACATCCGAAAGAATAATTAAGCTTTAAGCGTCTGGATTCCTCCACAGAGTACTTAGTATAGGGTCTGGCACTCAGCAGCGGCCTCTCACTAAACGTTAACTGGATATACTGTACACACTTAAATAATGAATGGTCCTTGAGTGGAGGAAACAGTAGGCCACTTTACAGATGTTTATTCTAGCTTTTATCCCTAAATTGTGGGACTCAAAAAAGGGCTGTTGGCAACTTCAGAAGAAGGGAGCCCATGTTTTGCTGATGGCAATATGATTATTTTCCACAGGAGACAGCTGATCCAGTCCCTAGGCTTTGGTAGTCACGATCCAAGTGCAATCTAACATATATATCACCTTAAAACAAATAAGCATAGGCGTGTACTTCCGTATTCTAGGAAAGTGATTTTTAAGAATATTAAGAATCCCTACCCGGACAAGTTTTTCTGAATCGCCTCTCCATTTGCTGACAATGGTGGATGCAGAAATGTTGAAGAAGGTGGTTTTGCATTCAGTGGCCACAGCCTTGGCCAGTAGCGTCTTTCCTGTTCCTAGGGACACGAGGACAGACATGAGCAGGTGCTTCTGCTCCTTGCCTCCCACGGGCATCCTTTGCCTGGTTCTCAGGCATAACAGAAAGATGCGTTTACCTGGAGGGCCATAAAGCAGCAGTCCTTTCCAAGGGGAGAGGATGCCTGTAAAAAGCTGTGGGTACTTGGAGAACAGAGAACAAGGTGAGCATGAAAACAATCAACCTGACAGCCGCAGCAGACGCAGCAGACGGGGCAGGGGCCATGCGGACGGCCACGCTACAGCTCAGGCCCACTTTTCAAGGTCTGCTCCCTCCTGTGTACCTTGTTTGTCACAATGGCATTTTCACTCTGGGTAAACATGTCAGACTTAACTTTGTCTGTTTGTTTTTAAAACAGGGTTTCTCTGTGGCTTTGGAGCCTGTCCTGGAACTAGCTCTTGTAGGCCAGGCTGGTCTCAAACTCACAGAGATCCACAGACTTAATTTTTATGGCTTCTTAAAAGCAATAAATAAATGGGGGAAAGAAGGGTATATGCAGCTATCTTCTCTGTGACAATAGTTATTTCTTAGGCTTATAGTTTCCTTTCCCTCTGAGTCCTCTATGTGGCGTGTTTAGCGCCTTTCTAAAATTGTAAAGAAGGCACAAATCCAAGATGAATCCTACAACCAACCCATAAAGGTGTGTGGAGCTCTATGTGAAGCCTGCAGCAGAGGCTGGGGACAGACACAGACTCAGAGTAAGCTCGCAGATGTCAGTTGAGTCTCTTCCATTAGTTCAAGTTCAAACCGTCTGGGAGCTGGGCAGGACGGGTAGAGGACAGGGGAAAGGGAAATGGGACTAAAATTACTACATGTACTTAGTGTCTCAGTCATGTTGACAACAAACCCACTATCATGGCGCTAACAATCCAGAAAGGGGGGTGGCTGTAGCTCTGTGGTGGATCTCCTTCCTACCATGCTAAAGGCTGTGCATTTGTTCCCCAGAACAATGAGAAAATAACATATCCAAGGTGCCCCGAAATGCTCTGTCCTTCCTAAAAGTTTTGCCCTATGGTTTCCCTCTCAGTTCCGAATAAACATGTGTCCTACTCCCATCTTAACGGCAGAAGAAGGGGTGGGGGAAGATAATCTGAATGTAATACTTTTTGTTCCCTTAGAATAAAAGTATCCTGGGGCTGGAGAGATGGCTCAGAGATAAAGAGTGCTGGCTGCTCTTCCAGAGGTCCTGAGTTCAAGTCCCAGCAACCACATGGTGGCTCACAAACATCTATAAGGAGATCTGGTGCTGTCGTCTGGCATGCAGGCATACATGGAGACAGAACACTATATACATAGTAAATAAATAAACATAAAAAAGAATAAAAGTCCCCCCCCCACAAATCAAGAGCTTCGTGGAGTCAGAGGTAGCAATAAACAGTTGTTTTAATGAGTAACCCTGGCCTTAGGAAATTATAGTCGTTAGCCCCAAATTTCATATAGTGGCTTCCAACAGAAGAAGGCAGAGTTCTCCACCACCTGCATCTGGTCCCCGGCCCTCTGACCTTGCCCTAGGAGATGTGAGAATATTTAAAACCTGCTCAGGACCTCTGCAAGAGCTGCAGCTGGACTAGGACCTGCACTGGAGTAGTGCACACTGGGCTCCATGCTCCAACACAGACCCAGTGTGGCCCAGACAAAAGGCGAACTTACAGACAGATGTCACCATGCCTTCCCTTCTTGACACAGCTTGTCCAGTTGACAATGACCAGAAACACAGTTTCCCAAACTTACCCGTATTGGGTACACAACGGCTTCTTTGACTAATTGCTTGGCTGCATCCAGTCCGATGATGTCATTCCACTTTATGTTGGGGTTGTGCAGATAAATGTCCTGCAATGTGCATTTGATTTTTTTTTTTTTTTTTAATCTGTGCTGCCCTGTTTTCTTCCACTTCTGGAATAAACATGGCAGCACACAACATGACTTAATAGGCTATAATAAGGTGTTGGTGATAAAAAATGTTTCATGAGTGTTCTAATGCATACCCACCCATACATTATAATTTGGGGCTAGTTTACCAAAGAGATGGGGAGGTACTCAACGATTTTCCCTGAAGAAGATATTGATAGCATAATACTGTGCTGTATGTGTGAGGTGTCTAACAGCGAGCCATGCCTGCCACCAGTCAATAGATGATTTATGACCATAGTTGAGAACTGCCCCCAAATTACCCTAATTTTTAGTGAAAAACATATTCTTGCCAACGCTGGGCATTTGTCTAGCTGTTTGGTCTGGCAAAAACGTTCTTAATTTGTTGCAAAGAGAGACTGCTCCTATGCTCCCTGAAACCAGTTCCCTTTTTCCCAGTGAGCATCCCCTGCTTCCAGCTGAGGCCTTTGCTTCTGCAACTTTCAAGGAGGCCAACAACCAAGTACTGCCTTTCTTTCGCTCCTGCAGGAGGGCCTTGTCGCAATCAGCCTAGGGCAATCAATTAAGTAGCGTTCACTGATAACTAATTTACAGTTTCCCAATTTCAATTTCACAAGATGCCTCTGAGCAGCCACTCAGGGGCCTTCTTGATAGGAGCTATGTCAGGCAAACAATGTCTGGAGTATTACTTTTTTTTTTTAAGGTCCTTTCCTATGTCATTCTGACGAAAGACTAAGTCTGGAAACTGTCTCTCTATGTACTTGTTTGGTGTGTTTTTTTTTTTAATAAGCAAAATGTGCACATGCTTCAAAAATATAAAAGTGTGTTTTGGAAACGGCATAAGATGTTATAGTCCCTATGGCCATCTCCCCTCTCCCCAGCATTTTCCGCCAAGAGTTCCAGGTAAGTGAGAGAAAGTATTTATCAGAAATGAAGGGGTCATACATAAAGAATCTCATCCATTGTTGGACAGGGTGGTGGATAAAGGACACAGTCTTCCGTGTTGTGTGTTTTCAGAGAGGGTCCCTCTCTATACCCCCAGCCTGGAATTCTCTGTGTGGCTGGCTGAGTGCAGGATGACCGAGACTACATCATACCTGACTCGGGCTTTCAAAACTTGGGGAGAGCACACACTTCTGACGAAGGCCGGCCTTTCTTAGGAAGTCTCGGCAGTGAGGGCCACAAGGAGGGTCCGTCTCCTTTGGTATTAGACCCATCCATAGGTAAGTGTGTTCCTCTTCTCAGTCCAGAGGTGACATGAGTTAACAGTGTGGTGTTTAGCTTCCCAACCCAAAGTTCTTCCTCATGCACATCCAAAGTCATCTGTCACATTTGCCTCGTGAGGTGATCTTCCCATCACCGGAAGCATACAAGAAGGAGCCGTGCCCACTTCCTCCCGGAGAGTGGGGTCCTTTCAGGTCATTTCCTCTCTCTACTTTGAACTTCAGGCATGCTATCCTTTTGCAAATCCAGGAGGGAGACGATAGAGTTGTGTGGGTGTGAGAAGTGCTCGCCTCTGTGCGTCCTGACCTGGCTTGGTCTTTATCCTGCTTCACTGGTGAAAACCTTACAGCGGCCTGTGTTCTCCATTGCTTTATCACTACCTCTCAACACACAGGCTGCCCTGCCAGGGACTGGGTGGCCAAAGTTCTCATCCCTCTACCCAATTCTCCACCTGGACCCTCCCTCTAGAACCCGCCCCTCTCTCCACTCCAACTTTGTCCGACTGCCTTGCAGCCAGCTCCCTCTTCTCCATCCTTTTCTTCCTGCTCTCCAGATGCACTCATCCATGTGAGCGGAGTCTCCTGAGGTAAGCCTGGGCCGGAGTGACTCCCCTCTGTCTGTCTGCAGGCCCTCTGGCTGTGCAGGGGACATCTGCTGACTGGACAGAGCAGCACAGAGGTCCTTGCAGCTCAGCAACTGGGCACTTCCTAGAGGGTTTTTCAGCATCTTCCTGACTCTACCTCAGTTCTCAACTAAAGTGACATCAGTGGAAATCAGAAAAGTCTTCTGTAATCAATAATCTATTCTTATCCCAAGGAGCTTGACTAAAACCATACAGCCAGAAAGCAAGGGCTCTAGAAATCACATGCAGGTCAGTTAATTCGATGACCACCAGTTTTCACTGCCTTTAGGTTCCAGGGTACAAGCTTGAAGTATGCGTACCCTGGGGGTAAAATCTTTCTTACAAATCTTGTGTTCATTTCTGAGTGTCAGCTCCTCACACTCCTAGGTCCTGTGTTTCCAGACCGCTGTGTTTTAAACAAAATGCATCTGTGCCCTTGCGTTTCTTAGAACCCTCTTTCACCAGCTCTGGGGCCCGGCAGAAAGCCTCTCACCTGTCCCTCCCTTCCTGCATCTTTTTGGCTGTCTGTTTTCTTGGCCCCTATAGTAGGATGGTGGGCTTTTTCTATTGTAATTTTATGATTCTATAATTTATTTATCATGCATTATTGTGCCTCTAAACAATATGAGTGCCTCTGCAAGTGGGGGCACTTTATAAATAAATGATCATATTTATTGTTATTAATAAAAGAAGCAGCCCACAATGCTCCAGGAGCCCTGGTCTGCCTCCATAAATTTGTGAATTGAATAGCAGACCTTACCCGGCTCACCACCGCTGCCAATTCTCGCATCTCACTGTTCATGCCAATAAATGCACTCAGAGGTTTCAGCAATCTTTCCTGGTGAGAGGAACAGAATGGCTGGCGTTACAAAGCTGCTTCATAATTCAGGAGGAAAACCAGGATCTTAGAGAAACAAGCGGTGGCCGGTTACAGTGACCTCTAACTAGATCTCCCAGGGCCTGGCCTCAGGGCGACATGCCTAGAAGTTCCCCGGGATTTGGGCAGTTTGGAAGTGGAGAAACTTAGATCTGGGTTACTTACTGAAGGGTCTGGGTTACAATTGAAAGTGTTCAAGGCAAATTCATTGGTGGCTCCTTTGATAGCATCTGTGAGCAGCCCCCGGAAGTCAATGATTTGGCCCTAAAAGGGAGCAATGGTTATTTAAGCTGTAAAAGCAGGAGACCACAATAGCCTTAGTAGTCATGGGTCTATATCCGTGGATGTGAGGCAAAGTTTGCCTTAAGGGAAAGCTTATTGAATAATAAATGTGTTAAGTCAGGACTGTGTTTAAAAACAAACAAACAAACAAACAAACAAAAAAACCCTAATAATTCTTCAGTATGGTGTTAGATGAGTAAAATTCATGGACTTTTGCATCCCTGACACCCACCATCTGCTTCCTCATGTGGTTACGTGCCCTGCCCGACCACACCCCTTTAAAACATTACACGCACAGGAAGAACCCACTGGGACAGGGATAAAGATAGGTCCTGCAGAGGACAGCCTGGGAAAAAAAGGGTATGCAAGGTTCTCAGGCCACAATCGCCCCGCTAGTGGTGAGTGACATTTTAATTTCTGTGAAGGGAAGCTGGGGAAGTTAAGCAATTTGCCCATGGCCATAAGACTAACAATGGGCTGAGGCCAGGACTCAAACCCATTTGATATTTGATTCTGAAATGTCTTCTGTAGTGTCATGAATTTGAATGTTTGGTCCTAAGTAACACTGCTGGCACTCTTTTCAGAGGTTGTTGAACCTTTGGGACATGGTGCCTGCCGTGGACGGTGGCCACACCAGCAGCCCTTTGAAAGTCACACTTACCTCTCATTCTAGTCTAGCTTCCGCATCTTGGAAGGAGTTCAACCACAAGCTCTCACTGCCACAGAGAGAAGCCGCCCTGCCGTGCCTTGCTGGCCATGACAGACAGCCCCAAGCAGGGAGCCACGGCCTCCCCCCTCAGGTTGCTTCTGTCCGTCTTTTGGTCACAATACCAAGAGTAACTAACATAACCTTCCACTGCTCCTGGTGTTATTCCCCTTGGAGTCAGGACAGGACATCAACAGAGCAGGTAAGACACACCTGCAGAACCTACCTTCACCAGCGTTTGCTGCCCGCTTGTCATGTGGCCGTGGAGACATGAGGAGCTCCCTTCACTCTCACATTTAAAGCAGGTAGCATTGTTTCCATTTTACAGACTAATAAAAACAAAACCCATAAGGCTTGGCCACAGCCTGACCACTGTAGCACTGGGCAAGCAGACTTCCAAGCCTGTGCTCCAAAGGACAACAGACTTGAGAAATTTTCAGCAAGGCGCCGGGATCTGAAGCTAGAGCTCCTAATGTTGTGATGAGAGACCCTCTTAGGGAGAAGTCCCAGGCTCTATCACTCAACCCATGAACATTTGAAAATCAAAGAGGGGGGGAAAAAGTCTATTTACCTTTTACCCTGAAGCCATTTCCAGTAGAAATAGGATTTATGGCCAGACTATTTCAAAGGGTAAGTGCTGGGTTAAATAGCCCCTTCCTTGTGACTACTCAGTGTGAGGCATTCACAAGAGACTAAAGCCACAAAACTGCTGGGCACACCACAGGAGGCTAAGGATTTGACAAAGGCGGTGAGCACTAACAAGGGACCAATTTCTGGTGGGAGGCAAGCCGTCACCTCCTGCAGCAGTCAGCTCCCTGAGGTCTCCCAGGGAGCCCATGCAGGCCCATAAAGCGGCCAGCCCGCGCTTTGTCAGTCAGTGGGCCTGGTAGCCCTTCCATCACACACCACAGTGATCAGTTTATCTACGTGCACACCACAGCTAACCCAGCAGCCCACGGTTCAACAACTTGACTGAAGGAGAAGGGTTAAGGAAGCACAGCCTGGAGGGTCCCTCAGGACCGTGAGGTGCTTCTCCTCGTCAAAGGAGATCCCGCCATGCAGGGTCTTTCCTCCTGAGAAACTATTATTTACAAAGCCAGACCTGAGTTTCACCAGAAAAAGGGCAGAAAGAGCTAGTGACGCACACCTTTAATCCCAGCACTCGGGAGCCAGAGGTAGGTGGATCTCTGGGAGTTTGAGGCCACCCGAGCCTATATTGTGAGCTCTATGCCAGCGAGTAAGTCCCTTGTCTCAAAACAACAGAACACAAAACCAAGAAGGAGGAGGAAGGAGAGGAGGAGGAGGAGGAGAAGGAGGAGGAGGAGGAGGAGGAGGAGGAGGAGGAGGAGGAGGAGGAGGAGGAGGAGGAGGGCAGAAATGTCTACTGAGCACAGTACCAGCTCTGAACCAACTCATCTCTGTGCTTCAGAAATCATCACACAAGTCTGGAGCTGTGGAGTAGTGTTTCCAAGCAGAGGGGCATCAAGCAACCACCCTCGGGAGGGCCCAAAACAAATGTGCACGGGGCCCTTGGGGCCGCCTTCGCTGGCTCACTGTAACACAGCACACCAATGTTTGTCACTGTCATCAAGGGTCCTCTGTGCTTTCTTAACCATTTCTGATGCTGGGAGCAAATGCCAGGTTTTGTGGATGGCAGACAAACACTCCAGCACCAGGTTACACCCCAGCTATGATCCTTTTGAGCAGAAGGGATCATAGGCCCCTCTGTCTTCTGAACCCACTTGCAGACGAGGAGACGGTGGTCCCCAGAGAAAGCCCGCGCTAGGTCACCCTTCCAGAAAGGACAGGGCGGATCAGAAGTGCCCTGTGGGGGTCGGGTCCTCACAGGGTACTCTTCTCACCCTCCCTCACAGCCAACCTTTAATACTTTTGTTGTTTGGCAAAAATCATGTGCTTTTCCTTCTCCCAGAGAGAAACAACCCCCCCTTTCCATCCAGAACCCCAAGTTCCACTTACTCTTCGTGGGTGGGCCTTCTCCTCTGTGCTGTCCTTGTGGATTTTTGATATGTTCAGGCCAAAGTCAGCACTCTCTATTTGAATGTCAGTGACGTTCTCCTGGAGAAATGGGAAGACTGTGAGAAGCTAGACAGCAGCAGCTGTGACCCTGGCTCTGCCTGTCCATCCCCCGCGGAAGACCTAATGCTGGATACCAGCTTCTGTAAAATGGTGATCTGGTCCACTCTGTTCAGGTTGCCAGGACCAATTAACCACGTCCCTGAGCCACGGCTGATCCCAGAGGCGGAGAAGACTGCAGGCCATGGGCTCTGTGCCTGTGGAAAGCCACCCGTCCTCAACCACTCCTCATGTCTGTTCTCCTCTGGCTGGCCAGGGCTGCCCATTCAGCACGGTCACCAGCTTCCTGTGGACCTCACCTGTCCACACCACCTCCCTTCTACCTTGGGCACAGCCACAGACCGGCTGGCAGCCAACTGAATCCCACGACCAGCTCTTCCCTTCCCGCTAGTCCTCAGCATTAACTTTTTCTGCCGCTTCTTTCCGTTCCCACTGGTCCTTTCTCTGGAATGTTCTGTCCCAGATAAGAAGGCTCTGGATGAAGAGCTCCCAAGGCAGGAGCATTGGTTTCACCATCTGCTGGGTCCACTTCTCTTGCTACCCTGCCTTCTACAAAGTCTAGTGCTGGGGATGGGGTGAGGACTAACCCTACACTCTGCAGAAGCCCAGCAGGAGATGCGAGGCCCAGCTGCATCTCACACTGTCCCAGCAGGAGATGCGAGGCCCAGCTGCATCTCACACTGTCCCAGCAGGAGATGCGAGGCCCAGCTGCATCTCACACTGTCCCTGGACAACACTGGGGAACTGGAGGACATGTCTGGATGGGAGACATGCTTTCTGCACTTAGCTACAAGAATCTTACCAGCCAGCCCAACACCATCCAGTGCCCTCGCCCCGAGCTGAAGCTGGAGAAAGAGCTAGAAAATCTAGGACCCGTCCATTTTTCCTTTTCTTTTGCTCCAGCATACTAAAACTAAACCTATAGTATTCAGGGACCTCTACAGTTTAATTAACTCATATAGCGATTTTTAAAAAGAGAACTTCAAAAAACAAATAAGCTACTTTTCTTGAGGCCACATATCAGCCAAGTGTGGTATTACCGACATCAAGCAGTCATCTCGACCTGTTTAGAAGGCTCCTTGGCAGATCTGGTGGCCCCTGGCTTTCCTGCTGAAGTTTTAGGTCGAAGCTTCTGCTGATATATCTTAGGGAGATTTTGAGAATTGTCATTCATCACCCTAAGGAAGGAAACAAAAACCTTCAGGGAAGCATTGTAGCCATTTAATTCAGGGTAAGCAAATAACTAGTGTAACACATTTAAAGAAAGTTCTATCTGACCGTTTACTCGCTTTATCTCACTGGGCTCCAACTCCCTCCTGGCTACTCCTCCCAACTAAGCTAGAGGGCCCAGCCCTCCCAGAGGCCCAGAGGCCCAGAGGCCCAGCCCTCCCAGAGGCCCAGCCCAACCCTCCCAGAGGCCCAGCCCTCCCAGAGGCCCAGCCCTCCCAGAGGCCCAGCCCTCCCAGAGGCCCAGCCCTCCCAGAGGCCCAGCCCAACCCTCCCAGAGGCCCAGCCCTCCCAGAGGCCCAGCCCTCCCAGAGGCCCAGCCCTCCCAGAGGCCCAGAGGCCCAGCCCTCCCAGAGGCCCAGCCCTCCCAGAGGCCCAGCCCAGCCCTCCCAGAGGCTCAGCCCTCCCAGAGGCCCAGAGGCCCAACCCTCCCAGAGGCCCAGCCCTCCCAGAGGCCCAGAGGCCCAACCCTCCCAGAGGCCCAGCCTTCCCAGAGGCCCAGCCCTCCCAGAGGCCCAGCCCTCCCAGAGGCCCAGAGGCCCAGCCCAACCCTCCCAAGGCCCAGCCCTCCCAGAGGCCCAACCCTCCCAGAGGCCCAGAGGCCCAGCCCAACCCTCCCAGAGGCCCAGCCCTCCCAGAGGCCCAGCCCTCCCAGAGGCCCAGCCCTCCCAGAGGCCCAGCCCAGCCCTCCCAGAGGCCCAGCCCAGCCCTCCCAGAGGCCCAGCCCTCCCAGAGGCCCAGCCCTCCCAGAGGCCCAGAGGCCCAGCCCTCCCAGAGGCCCAGCCCAACCCTCCCAGAGGCCCAGCCCTCCCAGAGGCCCAGAGGCCCAGCCCTCCCAGAGGCCCAGCCCTCCCAGAGGCCCAGAGGCCCAGCCCTCCCAGAAGCCCAGCCCTCCCAGAGGCCCAGCCCAGCCCTCCCAGAAGAACCCTCTTCCATTCTCTCTCACAATACAGGGTTTCCCTACTTTCACAGGTTGCTTTAGTTTTCAAAAACCTACCATATGAATAATATTTTTTTAAATCTTAAAAAACAAAGCAACGATAAACAGTTCTCAGTCTGTGTGTCTCAACCCTTTTGGGAGTCAAAGGACACTTTCACAGGGGGTCACATATCAAGTATCTCACTTACCAGATATTTACATTATGATTCTTAACAGTAGCAAGATCGCAATTATGAAGTTGCAATGAAAACAGTTTTGTGGTTGGGGGCCACCACACATGAGGAGCTGTATTGAAGGGTTACTACATGCAGAGCTGTATCCGCAGCGTCACGGAGGTTGAGGAGCCCTGCTTTAGAAGAGTATTCCCATTGCTAGCACCTCCATCGGACCAGGGAGATGGGGGGGGAAGCAGTCCTTCCGTTCAAGTTATGAAGTGTCAGAAGCCCTAGCTCTGTCTGGGTTGTAACCCTGTATGCTGAATATACTTCCTCTGTGTAAGACATCTCTTAGCATCAAAAACATCAAAGGGCCTACAGGCTGGAGAGATGGCTCACTGGTGAAGAGTTCAGAACTGCGTGTGACCCCATCTCCAGGGGACCTGACACTCTCCTCTGGCCTTCACAGGCAACTGCACCCAGATACACACAATTACATAATAAAACATTTTGAAGAGAGGGCTATGGGAGGACAGCGAAAGTTAGCCCATGTCTACTGTCGCATGCCATTCATCTTTGCAAAACAATTTCTCATCACTATATTCATTTCTGGAGAAACACATTGACAGGGCTGGAAATCAGAAGAGCGGCTAACTCCGGAAAAGAAGGGAAGGGATGAAGGGAGTCTACTGCTGGGCTGTCATAGTCACAGCACACACATGTGAATATGAGTTACACATCGCCACAAGGGCAGAGCCCTTTGTTCTGTACCTCCTCATCAGTAGACAAAAGAAAAAGAAAGAAAAAGGAAAAAATGGCTATTGCATTTGGTAATGGAAGACAAGGTCGGAGATGTGTGGGGCCTTCTTAGGAGGCCAACATAAGTGCTCTCTTCTCTCAGCTCTTTGCAGGGTGTTCACTGCAGGGATGGCTCTCGTGTTCTACAGGATCTCAGACAGCTCTGTCTCAGTTCCAGTTCATTATGGAAGAGAAAAGTTGATCATCTCTCATATTCTCTCAAATAACTTCCATATCAACAATACTACCAGTGTCCACACTCTCGTGTTCAACTCATAAGAAGTGGACACAGACCATTCCTAGGGCATCTTTTTTTCATCTCTAACTTAGATATAAGATAATCTTTCAGGCCTTCTGCTGGCACAAAAAAATGAAATGAATATCAAGCATTTTATACATGCAAACTCTACAGGGTTGGTTTAAATGAAGTTATAGATAATATGCATAGGCATGCACACACACACACACACACACACACTCACACACACACATCTCAACATCCATTTGTGTCTTTCCAAGAACCAGAACTCCTGTCTTTCCATTCTGACTTTCCACTAACAGCAAAATGAGCCACTCCAGACAAAAGCCCCAATGATTATAAAATGTTTCTGAATACAGAACCCAACTTCTCCTGCCCTAACTTTACCTATCAGTCCTAGCTCAGGAGAATTCTACGGAGAAGGTCCAGCCTCTTGCTAGGGTTGTCAACTTGGCTGGAGAGGTGGCTCAATGACCTTCACCAGTACTCATGGGGCAGCTCCTAGCTGTCTATAACTCCAGTTCCAGAGGATTCGATGCCTTCTTCTGCCTTCTACAAGCACTGCACGCATGTAGTACACAGGTGCACATGCAGGCAAAACACTCATAAACATAAAATAAACTTTAAAAACAAAACCTAAGGCATTAATGAGGCACACCTTGGGGCATGCTGCAAGGCTGACTTCAGGACATTAAACTGAGAAGGGCAGCGGCTTGTTGTGAGTATATGTACACTGTGTGGAGATACACTGCTGTGATTGGTTTAACAAAGCGCTGAATGGCCAATAGTGAGGCAGGGGGTATAGGCAGGACTTCTGGCCAGGAGACATGGAGAGGAAACAGGCGGTGCAAAGTAGAAGAGAGGTAATGCCCTATAATAGAATGTAGATGTATATAAATGGGTTGATTTAAGTTATAAGAGCTAGTTAGGAACAAGGCTAAGCTAAGACCAAACTTTCATAATCAGTAATAAGTCTCTGAGTCATTTGGGAGCTGGCTAGTGAGACAAAAGAAAAAAATACTCATTAAACAGCATCCCATGGGTTGGGTTGGGGTTCTAGAACTTAAAAAAAGGAAAAAGGGAGAAAGCCAATGTCCTTTTTCTGCTTCCTGGCCAGTGTCACAGACAACGCCTCTCCTTCCAGCATGCTTTCTCCAGCATGACAGAACAGATTCTTCTGGGCCACAATAAGCCTTCCCACCCACTGCCCCCACCCCCGCAAGCTGCTTTTCTGCAGTGGTGAGAAAGCAGCTGGCACAGCCCTTAGAAGGTGAAGGAGATGCGGGCTGCTCTGTGTGCCAGCCACACACTCCCAGTTGCTCCTGCCACTGCTAAGGTCACCTGGCTCCGATTGCTTTTTGCCTGGTTAGAGCAGGCTAAACTAGCCTCCTACTTTTGGGGCAGTGTTGCTCTGTCCATGAGGCCTGAGCCCACATCGCACCTCACTCGAGAGCTGCTGCCCCACTGTTAACTTCAATTCTAGTCTTGGATTTTGCAATGGGGAAGCTACTTATTAGAGACTGAACCTTATTCCATCAGAGTCTATTATCTTAGGCCATCCCACAAATTCTCGAGCCTTCTGGGACCCCAATCCTGTCACCTGTCTCATTAGATAATGTCTCTCCCTTGGATCATCACCAGGTCCGTAACTGGGAGAAATCCCTGGTGTGAGGCACAAAAGTAGGAAAGGACACTGGGAAGGCTGAGAGCCAACCTGACGGCACACCGTGTTACTGAGCGAGCATCTCAGATAAGACTGCCCAGGGCAGCGGCAGAGGTGGCCCCGTGGCCAAGAGCACTTGCTGGCCTTGCAGACATCCTGAGTTGCTGGGGAGAGCACTGCTGCCAGTAACTCAGCTCCAGAGGATCGAGTGCCCTCTTGTGGACTCTGTGGGCACTGCACAGATGTGGTGTACATACTTACATGTAGTTAAAACACTCTCACACATAAATAAAAATATTTTTTAGAAGAAAATCCCACAGTGGCCAGCAACACTGTCCATTGCTTTCCTGAGTCTCCTCCCTGACTAACCATTTGTGCTTGCCATATACAGACATCAACTCAGAAGAGCCGAGGAAACCCCGAGGGGCACAGGTGCCACTCCCCCCTCCCTTTTCCTTTGCTCACCAAGTATCTACTAGGTGAAGTACCCTAAGCACACAGCAGGCATGAATTACTGAGCAGCAATCAGAGCCCGAGTACATTCCAAGGCTGGCCTCTTAAAATGCCCTCACTGTTGCTACTCACAAGTCATCATCGTTTATCACCAGAGACTGACCAGCTTTGTGGGAACTATAAATAAGGCAATAGCACCTCCATCAAGACAGTGCAGTGACACTGTCCTTTTAGCAAAGCAGTGGTGGCCTCAGGCAGGACTGTCCTGAAGAATGCGTGGCTCTGTCCAACCACTGTTACAGATGACGTACAGCAGAGATGATGCCTAGTGGAGATGATTGATGCCTAAGGAAGATGATGCCTAGCAGGGATATCGGGATGACACCTAGCAGTCCTGGAGAGGTCTCTGGGTTCTTCCTTCTCTGGCTGGATACAAGGAACTGAATTCACAAACTGAGACACTGGATGGGGCCTACAGAATGGCCACCTCTCAAGACATAAGCACTTACTATCTCAACCTAAGTTTCCTTTCTCCAGCACATTCTAAGATTAGAAAATAGTGCTTTTCATTGCCTAAATGAGTGTGGAGTACGGTTCTTTCCAGAATCCCACTTATATTTTCCCCTAAGCTTTTGGCTTTTTTACACTAGCAAAAACCTACAGACTCTGCTGCCCCAAGCCAGCCAACCCTGGGGAATATTACAGAAGCTACTCTTTCTTTATAAAAAGCAGTGGTGAGAACTGGGGGGTCAATCTTTTAACCTTGGGGATCCAGATTTTCCAAGCCACATGGCTGAGAAAGACTGGGTATCACTGAGCATAACTTTCAATGACCTGGGAGACTCTTAAGTCCAAGCAGTGTTGACAAAAGGGGGCTCTGAGGTCACATGGCCTCAGTCTGGTATTGCTGGCAGACAGTCATGGAGCTGCACTGGAGGCTCTTTAGGAAACAGACACCACAGACTCTTAGGAGTGAAGTTGATCAGGCTTGGCGCACGCCTTTAATCCTGTCATTCAGGAGGTACAGGCAAGTGGATCTCTGTGAGTTCAAGACCAGCCTGGTCTATAGAGGGAGGGACAGGAAATCCAGGGCTGTATAGAGAGACTCTGTATCAAAACAAGAAAGAGGGGGGGGAGAGAGAGGGGGAGACACACACACACACACACACACACACACACACACACACAGAGACAGAGAGAGAGAGAGAGAGAGAGAGAGAGAGAGAGAGAGAGAATCACCTTACCTTTTGTTCTTCCCTCTATTTCTTGTTGTTAAGTTATTTTCTGCTGTGGAAAAGCAAACACGGGGGGGGGGAGTACAGTCTTTAAGGTACATTCTTCTTTCACAGTGTTCTCATATGTTCTTACAATGTGTGCTACAGCCTTCTGGACCACAGACAGCCGTTTGAGCGAGCAGTGCGGGGACCAGACAACAGGAGGGAGTCACAGTTTCTCGGGCATCTAGAGCCACAAAGACATAGACACCTGGCCTCGGTTAGTAAATGTGTCTCACATTGTGGGAGGCTGGCTTTATGGCTTGACACTCCACTGAGTTTTCCTGAATTTGCCACTGTCTTTCTGGGTCACATGGCACTCCAGAACTGCATGGGTCTGACAGGAACATTTACATCTGCCAAGTGACCTTTAGAGTTAAGCCACTGTGTTCAGTGTCACAGGGGAAAGTGAGTACTAAGCTAGATGAGGACAGCCCATCTGCAACAGTTCCCTGAGAACCCGGCTTGTCTCTGGATAGGAGCCAGTGCCCAGCTCAAACAACCAGCCAAGCCTCTGAGCTCCGAACTCTTCACTGGAAGACATCTCAGAGAATTAAAATCGCTGACCTCTTCCAAGTCTAGATTTGCCCTGGCTATTTTTAATTGATGTTCCTCCCGGTTTCCTGGTCCCTACATGAAATGTTAACATCTGTGGCTTAACAAGTGCTTTGTAAACAGGACAACGATCTCCCTTGGTTTGTAATTACTTCCCCTGCTTACAGACTTCTAAGTCAATGACACTACAAACCTAGGACCTCAGCTTCAGAGCCTGGCTCTGACTGCTGACCTATCCTGGGTCTCTGCATTCTATTGATCAGCATCTGGATTGATGGCTTTCAAAAACATTTCATTATCTATACATGAGCTATTAGCTTCACCAATACTCATTTCCATGTTATTTTCAAGATAGATAATAGGTCTTCCTAACAAGAAGATGTCTTCTGTCATTTAACGTCTTTCAACAGCCCTCTCCATCACTCCAGAAGTCAATGCTGGTCTTCTAAAGAGCACCTGCAATACACTGGGGCTTTGCTCTCATTACCCTAAAACATTTGTCCTCAGACAAATGCCAGCAAGACTAGAGGATGTCAGAACCCAGGCACTCATGTTTGAATGGCCAATTCTGGGTCTGAGATCAGCTCCAGATCTTTCTGGTCTACCTTTCCAGGCACGGGAGGGTACCATCTAGCCATGTTCCTGGGAACACCTTTTGTTGGGAGAGGGATAGGCCAAGCTGGTCACTAACTTTTAATGTTCAGACCCCCACCTCCTTGATACTGGGGTTACAGACAGGGGCCACCAGAAACACCATTCTTAACAACGGGATGAAGCAACATTTCTAGCACAAAGCTATGCACCTGTGTCTGGAGCCTTCTTAACCATTTTGGGGTACTTCTGGAACTTTACAAAATAATAGCTCTCATATTCCATCAAAATTGTTTCCAGGTCAACGTTGTCACAGACTTCAAAGCGCCGTAATCCCAGCTTACTCTCTTCCTCCAAAGCATTAGCAGCATCGATGTAGCTGGTAGTTTACGGGAGAGAGAAGATCAAGTCTGGGTGTGAGGAATAAAAGCAAACGGGGGGGGGGCCGCGGCGAGGCAGGGGGGGGGAGCAGGAGGGACGAGTCAACACCAAGAGCAAGCATACCGGAAGCAGCGGCGGCATAAGAGCTTCTGCAGAGACTTTTCTACAGGAAGGACCCTTACATTGCATTTGTTTGTTTGTTTGGGGCTCTGTCTTCTCGGTTTGGTTTTGGTTTTTGGTTTTTAATGCTGTTGTATGGGGTGCGGGGTTCTTTTTGATTGCCGATGGTTTTGGTTTTAGTTGGTTGTTTCAAGGACAAGGGTTCACTACACAGCTCAAGCTGTCTTAGAACTCATGATCCTCCTGAGCCAGGAGATTACAGATGAGTAACTGAGCCACATGTTAAATATATCCAAATACTGTCACTCCCAATGGTTCTGTCTGGAAGTTACCTGCTTCAACATCTAGTGATGTTACCATTGTCCAAAACAATTTTGAAAGTACTTACAGTCAAGTAAGTCAATTAGGAAACTGTCTTGAAATTGCCTTTCCTCGTTTTTTAGCCAAATATGGGTGTAGCTGCTGTATTTGATTGAATTTTCTTGCTGTGGTAAAATGACATGTGGTAAACTATGGACATGGAGACTGTCATTGTATCGGCACAGGCTTGCCAGTTATCACAAACTAACCACATTAATTAGAGGTGCTAACAATGAGGATCTGAGATATAGTTCAGTTACAGAGTGCTTTCCTGGGGTCTGCTGCCAATACTGCAAATTACAATAGCATTATAATAATAGTAATGTTAGTAATAGTAAGATAGGAAACAGGTGGAGAGAGAGCGTATAGGGATTCACCATACTTTCTGCTCATTTTCTGTAAATGTGAAACTGTTCTAAAACTAATGTTGAGTCTCTGCTCCTGCAGGGTCAGAGAGGAGAGGCATCATCATAACACATGGCAACATACCCTTCTTGTGTTAAATAATGCAAAATCAAGATGAGGAGATTTTTTCGCCGAGCTTCTGTTCTCATCTCGTACTGTGAACAAAGAGGAAAATTTAGATGGGACAATAGGACAGAGCAGCGCTTTATAGAACGGCTTAGAGGTAGAGTTGACCTATCAAAACCCAGCAGCCTGTCTTAAAGGCTGGCCAACTGCTACGTTCTCAGCGGCCACTGAGGAAGTTGTTTTTCCACTGCCTGTGTATTCTTCAGTCCAGCTCTCATCAGAAAATCTCAGAGACACTGACTTGAATTATGATGGCATGTGACTAGTTGAACTTACTGCTGAGCTAGCCAGTCTTTTATTGCCTAAAACCAGAAGGAAATACATACACATTCTCCTGCTATTTAGAGCAGGTTAAAAAAACATGGCTACAAAATAAACTGGTGGGGGCAGGAGAAACGGCTTTCCAGGGGGCAAGTGTTTGATCTCTAGCCCTATGTGCGGCTCCAAAGTCTAACGCCAGGAGAGCCAATGCCCTCTTCTGGCCCGCACACATGGTGCACAGACATCCGTACATGCAAGCAGGCAAAATGTCCATACAAACAAAACAATAACATAAATCTTAAAAATAAAATAGGCTTGTGTTCTAGAAATCAGCTTGACAGCTGGGCATTGGTGGCTCATTCCTTTAATCCCAGCACTTGGAAGGCAGAGGCAGGCGGATCTCTGTGAGTTCGAGGCTGGCCTGGTCTCCAGGAGCTAGTTCCAGTACAGGCTCCAAAGCCACAGAGAAACTCTGTCTCGAAAAACAAAACCAAAAAATAAATGAATAAAAAAGAAATCACATGCACATGGTAATATATCTTTAATTCACTCAGAGACCAACCCAGTTACGGATTTCTGAAAGCCATGACCATACACATGCACCAGACTGGCCACTGAGAGGAGCAGGGCCACTAAAGGGAAATCCAGCATAAGAAGGTCATCATCCATTGGGTGAATGCACTTTTGTTTGCAGTGCTAATGTGCACACTTAATATTCTGGGATTCAAGTTCTCCTGATGTATTCTCTACATATCTATATCCAATAGCACTTCTCCTAATAGAAATAACTATCCTTATCTAAAGAGACCACAGGTAAGAAGTGTTTGTGTGTGTGTGTGTGTGTGTGTGTGTGTGTGTGTGTGTGTGTGAATAGCCTCTGTGTAGACCAACTTATGTCGTAAATTCTATGTACATGGGCTGGCGATGCAGTCAGTTAGTAGGGCCCTTGCTTAGCACACACAGAGAGCTGGACCCAGCCCCAGAACTGCCTTAAACCCAAAACTGGATGAGCCAGTACATGCTTGTAATCCCTGTGATTGAAAGATGACACAGGAGAACATAAATTCAAGCTCATCCTCAGCTACACGGGGAGTTCGAGGCCAGTCTGAGCTGCAGGAAACCCTGTCTCGAAAATTAAATCTATATACAAGCTCTCACGACACACATGACCTTCACAACCTTCTGGAAACGAATGTTGTTTTAATAAAATAAAAGCATGCATATAATAATGATTCAAAAGGCAGTAGTACTTTTCCCTTTTTCTTTTTTGGGCATATAGCCCAGGTGACTTCAAACTCGCTGTGTAGTTCAGAATGACCTTGAACTCTGATCCGCCTGCCTCCAGTTCCCAAGTGCTACAATTACAGGCACCAGGCACCATGCCCATCCACTTTTCCCCCTTTGAGTTACTTTCTATTGTAGTAAAATATATACACCTGTTTAGGTAAGAGACACTGAACGTATTTGCACCCCCACCTGCCATCTTCAGAATGCCTTCATCTCCCTCAACTGAAATTGTCTGTACTCCCTAAGCACCGGAAACAAACAAAAACCAAGTAAACAGGAAGCTATGTATGACCTGCTACACCAGTCCTGTGTATGGATTTGAAAGAACCAAAGTCGGAGTACACTAAGATGCCTGCACACCCGTGTTCACTGAGACACTATTCACCACAGACAGGTCACGGAGTCAGTCCAGATGCCCACCAGTGGGGAAACGGACATGTGTGCTGTGGGATCCGACACACTGTAATTGAGGCATAAAGCAAGACCTGAGGGACCCTCTTGCCATGACGGATCCATTGCGTATCTGTCTGTTGGGGTTGTTGTATGGCTGTATGCATTTGTCAGGACTCTTGGAGCTAAATACCAAGGAGAATAAATTTTACTATGTTAATTTTTATGAATAAATTTAAGAACCAAATTATAGTTGGCAGGGAAATGGGAAAAACTGGAGATTATCATGCTAAACAAAGTCGGAATCAGAAAGACAAATGTCACATGTTCTCTCCAAAGAATCTAGATTTTTTTTTAAGCAGGATAAGGTAGTGCATGCCTGTAATTCCAGCACTCAGAATCCTGAAGTGGGAGGGCTGTGGAAAGGTCAGTCCAGCCTGGGCTACTTAGCAAGACCCAGGCTGTACGGCAAGACCCTGTCTCAATAAGTAAATAAGAGAATTTAGGACCAGCAAGGAACCTAGCAGGAGGGAGGCAACTGATGAGACAGAGGGTTATAATGTTGGGGAATAATATTTTCAGGTGTGTAGCGTTTGTTTGTGCTGCATTTGTTTAACTCTGTGAAGCCGTGATTCTTGGCCTGTCTCAAACACCTGATGGTCCTAATAAAGAGCTGAACGGCCAATAGCGAGGCAGGAGCAAGGGCGGGCGGGGCTGGCAGGAGAAATGGAAGGGGACAGGAGGAAGAGGAGGAGCAAGGAGAAAGGCAGGAGAGGAGGACGCCACGGAGGTAGAAGGGGAGGTAGATGGGTTAATTTAAAATAAGAAAAACTGAATAGAAAAAAGCCAAGCTTAAGGCCGGGCATTCATAAGTAATAATAAGACTTGGTGTGTATTTATTTGGGAGTTGGGTGGCTGGCCTCTTGAAAAAAGCCCAAAGAGCAAAGACACCTGACAACATTATAAGGGTGGGAATATAAAGTTCATTCCATTCGTGGACGAAAATGTCACAGTGAAGCTCACTGTCTTTCAAAATCGAGATATGTGGAAGAAAAAGACTTCCAAGGTAGGCAACAAAATAAGAGAGAATGAAGAATTTCCCTTCTGTGTAAAGAAGTATAAAAACACAAGCGATTATGACGTGCAAAGGGTTAAGGCATTGCTGGCGACTGTTTCTGCTACAGCTTATGTAGTTGCTTCCTCCACACTGGAACATTCTCTCCAGGAGCGGGGTTGTGACTCAGGAAGTCAACACACTTCACAAGCTGAGACTTGCAAGAACCACTAGGGCCCCTTTCCAGAGTGACAGTTGCTGGGTCAGGACAGTAAGCTGCGCAGCTGCCTGGGGAAGAGCCTGGGACCTGTCATCTGCGGGACAGATGCAGCGGAGATCTTCGTGTTAAACAAGGTAAGCCAGAACCGTAAAAGCAGCCCCACGTGTTCTTTCTCTGTGATATGTACGGAACTGCCTGCAAGCTGTGCAGAGAGCTCTGAGTTTGCAGCTTCAGGAGTCCTTCATTGGGGTGGGCTCTGCAGGGATGCAGCTGCTGTTACCCCTCACCCATACCCCTGTAGGAACCCAGTAAAACTTAGCTTCCCCGACCTGGACTTCGGTGGTGCACTCATTACTTTGGTCTGCCATGGGTTCCCTTTCTGGAGGAAGTGTGTGAGTGTGAGTGTGTGTGGGTGGCATTGTGTCTCTCTGTGAAAAGTGTTATACAATGTACATAAGAAATAAACGGGAAAGGGTTAATTGTAGGAGAAAATGGCATTGACTTTTTATTGTAGACTTTACTCTTCAGTTTTGAGACAAGGTCTCTTACTGTGGAACTCTGGGTGACTTGAAACTTGCTATCTGGACCAGGCTGCCCTCAAACTTGCAATGATTCTCTTGCTTCTGTCCCCTGGGTGACAGACAGTATTACACACATGCAGACGTGTGCCAACACATTCTACAAAACAAGCTATTGTTTGCAGCCCTGCTAGCTTTGAACTCTCAAAGGTAGATCCTTCTACCTTGGTCTACCAAGCCCCGGGATTTAAAAAGTGCTACTGCACTGAGCCTTTCTGAAAATCAAACTGGACTGAAGGTGCACAGACAGCTTAAGGATTAAGAGCTCATGCTGCTCTTCCAGAGGACTCGGGTTCAGTTCCCAGCATTCACAGCGGTCCTCTCTCAATTGCCGGGTGCATACACGAGGTAGTCTCTCTCTCTCTCTCTCTCTCTCTCTCTCTCTCTCTCTCTCTCTCTCTCTCTCTCTCTCTCACACACACACACACACACACAAACACACACACACACACACATCTGTCTTAAGTGTGCTATAATAATCTTAACACTTATTCACAGCCAGATGTATCCAGTTGAAGAACACAGGACTGGAAAGCTGGCTGAGCAGTTTAATGCTGCAGGATTAAAGGCCTGCACCACCACCACACATAGGAATAGGTTTGTTCCTATTCTATAGGAATAGGTTTGGCCATAACAACTTCATATTCTTTTCTCCCCAAGTTCACACTTGGATATGAATTGCATTTCTCTGGGCCATGTCTTCTCTGTGAGATTCAGTCTAGACCATTTCTAGGGTGTGTTCTTCCATTCACTAACCTACTTCTTACATCATCTAGTGAACTTGCCATTTAGGCGCAGGACTGTATATTTCAACTCTTAAAGTTCCATTTTATTCTGTTTCTTTGTTTTGTTTTTGTTATTTGCTTGCTTGTTTGTTTTTAAAGACAGGGTCTCACTATGTAGACAAGGCTGGCCTTGAACTCAGAGAAATCCACCTGTCTCTGTCATGTGAATATTGGGATTAGCCAGGGGGTGGTGGTTCATGTCTTGATCCCAGCACTTGGGAGACAGAGGTAGGTGTTTCTCAGCACTTGGGAGACAGAGGTAGGTGTTTGAGGCCAGCCTGGTCTAAAGAGTGAGTTCCAGGACAGCCAGGGCTACACAGAGAAAGTGTGTGTCAAAAGATAAAAGGTAAGCGCCACTACACCCAACTTTCCATTTTTTTCTTATTATACCTTGTGTTTTTCTCCTTTTTGTGGTCATGTTTCCCTTCTGATCCTTAAATATATTGTGGAGGTCTTTCCTGCCTGTGTGACTATGTGTGTTCCTGGTACCTTGAGAAGCCAGAAGAGGGCATCAGATCTCCAGAACCATGGTTACTGACAGTTACGGACCACTATGAGCATCCTGGGAACTGAACCCAGACCTCTTTAAGAGCAGCAAGTGCTTCTAATCGCTGGGCTATTTCTCCATAACCATGAAGGTCCTGTGGACCGAACTCAGACTGGCAAGCTCAGTGGCAAGTGCCTTTACCCACCCAGCCACCTCTCAAGCCTCTTCTGTCTTCTAACATAAGGTCTAGACTGGACCAAAACTTCTAGGCAGTCATGCGCTTCAATTATAGCTCAGAGGGTGAGCATTTCATGGCACTGTTTGAAACCGTTTTATTTGGCAGACAGAGTAGCCAACAGGGCAGTTTGATCCTACTGAGGATTGTAGGGGAGAGTGCCAGAAGTAGGTTTTGTTCAGGCTGGTTTTGCTTGTCGTAAGGTTTCTTCACACGGATTTGGTCAGAACTCAGACATCTCCCAATGACATGAGAGCACCGAGCAGTCTACAGTTCCCTGGTAACTGGTCTTCTCAGCCTCACACATTGAGTCTGCTATGTGACTTAATATTCAGCCTAAACTGAGGAATTATGGGGATGCTAATCAGCATAGATCTCTTCTCCAAGACTCTTCAATCCCCAAATTCATGGTAAGTGCCCAAACTCCAATCTGACAGTCAGGCTGCCATGCTCTCAGGTCTCTGTCCTGTGCCTTTAGCCAGGCACTGCTCCTAAGTAGAAAATTGTCTCTCACTACATTGTTGAAAGTCAGTGGTTCATATTTAGTTCAGTTTCCTTTGCTCGTGTGTGTGTGTGTGTGTGTGTGTGTGTGTGTGTGTGTGTGTGTGTGTGTACACTCACGTGCATGCTAGAGATCCATTCAGGTATCTTTTTCAATTATTTCTGCATTTAGGTTTTTTGTTGTTGTCTTGGTTTTTATTTTTTATTTTATGTGCATTGATGTTTGCCTGTGTGTATGTCTGTATGAGAGTGTCAAATCTTGGCGTTACAGACAGTTGTGAATTGCCATGTGGGTACTGGACATTGAACCTGGAACTTCTGGAAGAACAGTCAGTGCTCTTAACTGCTGAGCCATCCTTCAGCACCACTGTTGTTGTTTTGCTCTTGTTTTGTTTTTGTTTTTTGAGGTAGGGTTCCTCTGTATTGCTTTGGAGCCTGTCCTGGTACTCACTCTGTAGACCAGGCTGGCCTCGAACTCACAGAGATCCACCTGCCTCTGCCTCTGCCTCCAGAGTGCCTGAACTAATGGCACGCACCACCAACACCCAGCTCCATTGTTGTTTTTAAGACACGGTCTCTCACTGAATCCGGAGTTTGTCATTTTGCCTAGACTAGCTGACCAAGAAAATTTAGGGGACTGTCTCTGCCTGCCCAGGTCTGGGATTACAGGCACCCACCGCCATACCCCTCTCTTTATGTGGGTACTGGGGATCAAACTTGGTTCCTTACAGCTAATTCTGGAACCAGCTATCACAGCTGACAGTAGAAGGCTACACCAACTTTTTGAAATAAGGTTTCACTTTGTAGCCCTGGCTGACCTGGAACTTTCTATGTAGACCAGGCTAGCCTTGAATTCACAGATATCTGCCTGCATCAGTTTCCCAGATGCTAGGATTACAGGTGTATGCCACTACGCCCACCCATAATCTAGTTTTTAAAAGTCCTTTTAAAGCCGGGCATTGGTGGTGGAAGCGTTTGATCCCAGCACTCAGGAGGCAGAGACAGGCGGATCTCTGTGAGTTCAAGGCCAACCTGGTCTACAGAGTGAGTGCCAAGACAGGCTCCAAAGCAATATAGAGAAACTCTGCCTCAAAAACACAAAATAATAATAATAAATAAAATAAAATCTAAAAAAAGAGGATATATCTGGGTTATGAGATTTCTATTTCTTGGTGGTTAAAGGTAAAACCAACCAGGTATGGTGGCTCATGATAGTAATTCCAGTATATAGGCAGAGGCAGGAGGGTCATTACAAGCTAGAAAACCCCATCATCTATAGAATGAGTTTGCCTATAAAAATCCTATCTCAACCCCCCCCCACAAAATAAGTTATTTGTACAAAAGAAAGCCTGTAAGGAAATTTTAAATACAAAACCTGGATGTTCATGATGATGGTAATACGTCTCCATGAGTACAGCAAGATGCTAGCAAAGTGTTCCCACTTCTCTGATAAGACCCCTTCCTGGGTCCAGGTTTACAAGAAGAATGCGGTTTAACAATAGCATTTCATTTATTTATGTTCTGAGTTCCTGTTTTGTTTTGTTAAATATGGTCTAGCTAGTCCCCCAAGCTGGCCTGGAACTCACTATGTGGCCTAGGCTGCACTTGAACTCTTCTGAGTTCCTGTTGTGTTTTGTTAAATATGGTCTAGCTAGTCCCCCAAGCTGGCCTGGAACTCACTATGTGGCCCAGGCTGCCCTTGAACTCTTAGCAGTCCTCCTGCCTCTGCCTCCAGTGTGCTGGGATTACAGCTGGGCATCAAAACGTGCAGCTTTTAAAGCCACAGCAGTAGTTAATCTTCATTGTGTAAGAACAGAGCAGAGCATAAAGCATGAGTTACTTACAATTCAGCCTAGCTTTATGGTGATTTAGAACTTGTTTAATTAGTATTTAGAACTGAACATTGTTTATAGCTATTGGTATTTCAATAGATGCTTAAATGTTTTGAACATTTAAAGTTTAATAAGCCTCAGTTCTTTGAAGGAAAACACAGAGGTAATTAGATTTTCAATTACTTGGGTTTTTTTTTTATCCATGCAATTAATAAAAGCTAAGGCATTTAACACTCATTTTAAGAGTTAGTCAACTGCTTCATCAATTAGCTAAACATATACTAAATAATTTTTAATGCAAAAGGCTCATTCTAGGCAAAGCAGAAACCTCTTAAAAAGTGCATGAGAAAGAAATGGCTGGCCCTTGGTGAGGGCCTCTTCCGAGCTGCTGAGATTGGATGAGAAAGGGGAAGGCTGGCTTTCTGTCCCAGTTATCGGGAGTGTACACATCAGAGTGTGGACCAGGCTTTCCAAAATCCATTCCTGGGCACCAAACCATTTCCAAAAACCAATCCAGTCATTATTTGTTTCTAATTGTGTGAGTACACTTAAAACACTGACACTATTGCTCCTTACAACCCACCTGGTCTCAGAGCACTTTAGAGGTTCTTAAATTGAGTTTGGAAAAAATAAAAACAACTGGCAAAGGTATACAAATTGGATACAATCTTATTTTATTTCTTTCTTTCTTTCTTTCTTTCTTTCTTTCTTTCTTGAGACAAGGTGCCATTCAGGTATATCAGGCTGGCATCAAATTCACCTTGTAGCCAAACATGACCCTGAACCTACCTACAAACCTTTGTCATGGACTTGAAACTTAGGACTTCTCTACCAACTGAGCTAGATTCCTAGCCCCTGGTTATAGTCTAATTTTAATTAAACAATAAAGTTAAAATACTGTAAGATACATCTGCCACACAAAGACACCAATAGCCTCAGTATTTCATATAATCTTGTGATACAAACCTGAATTTATCAGCATTCTCCAAAGAGGCAAAACCTGCAAGATATACCATATATGCCTACATGCATACAAACACACACACACACACACACACACACACACACACACACACACACCACTTTGGGGTAGAAGGTAAGGCATCTTAGTGTCCTAGGGTGAACTGGTTCTACAACTCACTTCAGATGTAGAACCTGGGCATCTCCAATGTCTTATGTAAAATGTAACTGTATTTGCAAATAACCCATACACATCCCCCATAGACCTAAAGTCATCTCTAGATTACATCCATTATAAATTCCTAAAAGAGGGGAGAGCAAGAAAAGGAGTGAGTAGAGGAGAAAAGTATCTTAAGACATGCTGCATTATTTTCCAGAACTGAGAGCATGAATTCTTTTGATGTAAATAACATGAGAACATACTGGGCCACACAAGACACTGGTCTTAAAGGAACCATTCTGGAAATCCAAATACTATATCTGAATCCAGTGATGGAAATTCCTGTGGACAGCCAATTCTCTTTATAATGAACTCACCTGTCATCATGTCCACTTTTCCCCTCCTTAGGACACCTAATCAGAACAATCCTGGTGCACTTAGCCCTGAACACATCTAAACATTGCTTTAGCGCCATCTAGGGCCTAAAACAAAACAAGGACACAAACAAACAAAAAAGGTTCGGATTCTTTGTCTTTAAGCTTCAGAAAAGTCATTTTTGAGAGTATGTTACATAAGGACAACAGGTAATAAATGACTCACAGTTAGATACTAGCTTTTAGTGTGCAAGCTCTATGGAGTCTGGACATATGTCTGGCCGGAAAGGATGTCTCAGCTGCTACAGAGGGAGACAAAGCAGGGAGTGGTGGCAAGAGCCCGGCCACAGCTGCCTCTGACTCACTCTAGTGTTCCACAGCTTCCATCAAAGTTCCAGTTTGCCTTTCCAAGTGTAATGAAAAGCCATTGAAAGCATCCCAGCCAAAAGGAAACCTTCAGTGAAGACTGCAGAGAGGCAAACCCAACAGAGAATAGATTGAAGCCTACAGAAACAGGGAGGGCAAGGGCTCATTGGGTTTCAGGATGCAGGTGGTAACATGGACTATTAAATAGAAAAGGTAAGCTACAGAAGTACAGTGAAGATTTGTTAATGCTTTCCTTCTATGGGTGAAAGTGCCAGTGACTGGGAATTCTGACTCGAAACAACTGGGTCTATATTGTTGTATGATCTCAGAGTCAGGAAGATGGAAAAGGTATAGGTAGATGTTGATAAGGAAGGTTGAAAAGTTCGGTATTTAACAAATTGAGACAAAGATACCTAAGGCATCCCACTGACTGTGTCAAGTCATCGACAATCGCAACCTCCACACAGCGTCTAAGACACAGGGCCACTGCGCAGAGTGGTTTAGAAGTAGTTTGGGCTCACGAGTCCAATTTAGAGCTCTGCTTTTAAAAAATTATGTGTTTATGAAGCCAGTTTCACAAGCCCTGTCCCCGTTTGTTTCAGCCAGTCCTGTCAGCTTTATTAGGAAGCAGTGCCTCCAATTATCACGCAGGTAGTGCCTGGGTGAGCAAGCAGCCAAGGCAGCCGACTCTCTCTAGGATTTGCCTAACAGAAGGAAGGGTGTGAGCTTTTTGTGTGTGGTATTACTGGCACTTCAAAAAGTAGAAGAGCTGGAGAGATGGTCAGTGGTTAGGAACACTGGCTGCCCGAGGGGTCAAGATACCACAAGGAAACCCACAGAACCAACTAACCTGGGTTTGCAGGGGCTCGCAGAGAGAGAACGGGCAACCAGGGAGCCTGCATGGAACTGACGTAGGCCCTCTGCCATATGTGACCGCTGTGTAGCTTGGTCTCCTACCAGGACTCCTAACAGGGGCTGTCTCTGATTCTTTTGCTGGCTCTTGGGACCCTACTCCTCATACTGAGTTGCCTTCCCCAGCCTTAATTCGAGGGGAGGTGCCTAGTCTTACTGCAACTTGGTAAGACATATTTGGTTAATGCCCATGGGAGGCCTGCCCTTTCCCAAATAGAATGGAGGGTGGAGAAAGCGATTATGAATAATAATAATAATAATAATAATAATAATAATAATAATAAGAAGAAGAAGAAGAAGAAGAAGAAGAAGAAGAAGAAGAAGAAGAAGAAGAAGAAGAAGAAGAAGAAGAAGAACAGCAGCACTGGCCCTGCTGTTTCGGAGGATCTGGGTTCAGTTTCCATCACCTACAGGGCAGGCAGCTAACAACAGTCTGTAACTGTAGTCCCTGGGGCTCCAGTGCGCTCTCCTGCCCTCTGCAGGCACTTAAACACAGGTGGCGCTCAGACACACACAGTCAAAATACTCACACAGAAAACACTGGTTTTCAAGGTAGAAGACATTAGAGCAATGATTCATAACCTTAGCTACACAATGCATGGGTCACATATATATTCATTCCCTGAATAGGCAGGTGCCAGATGTCCGTGTTTTCTTAGCTTGAATTTTATTCATCTTTCCCCAGCACCCGCAGCACCGCCCCTACCCTACCCCCATACCCACAGTATTGTTCTCATGCCGGGTGTCTGCAATTGGCTAAGCTTTCAATTCATGTTCATTGTTGTGGAAATATTGCTGGCAGCAGCAGACGACCCAGACCACAGGATGCCATGGGATGTATTGTAAATTCACGAAACCCTCCTGTGAAAGGATCGCAGGCGACCATGGAGGGGGTTGGGAGGAGTGATTTAATGCCTATGAGCGCTAGCCTTAATAATGGCAACTGACGACCCAAACCTAGACTTCTACCTTCAGGTTAGTAGGAGGGGTTTATTTGTTTAGTTTGGAGGGGGGTGCGCTTTCAATGATCTCGTTTTTGTTTGTTTTGTTTTTGAGACGGGGTCTCACTACGTAGACCAACCTGTTACAGCCTCCCAGGCGCTGATGTTAAAGGTGTGCATTAGCACTCACAGCCCAACAGTCTCATTTTGCGCACTTCCAAACTCACATCCAAAAGCAGCCTAACTGACCCTCAAGATCAGTTTCCTTGACCACAATCCGACCGTGCAGCTGTTTCAAAAGGCTCAATGTCATCCCCAAGCCCTCCACGGTTCGAACTCAGATTTATCCTGCGAGGATCACGACTTCAAACCCAGCCTCCTTCACCAGGGGAACCTAGGGCCACTGCGCTTGCGCCACTTGAGCGTCCACCTCTGTCGCCATAGCAACCGGGAACTCGCGACTCTGCCTGTTGCAGCCAGGGTTCCTGGCTCGAAGCTGGGTCTCGCTTGTTTGGGATGGCTTTCCTTACCGCTTCCCGCGCCTGGTGCGTGAGTTTGAGAGTCTGGTAAGAAAGCTCCATCAGACACTGAGCCAGGGCCCGCGAGGAGTGAAGAGGGGCACGCCACCCCCGGAGCGGTGTCTAAGCACAGCTGCGGGACATCCGACGCTCAGCCAGCCCCCCCTTCGGGATTGGCCAGGGGCCAGACGCCGCAGCCAATCACCGGCCTCAGGCGGATTCTCTAGCGAGTCAATCAAGGGTTAGCTGAAGGTTTGATCCTGAGTGGTTGCGCGATCCCAGCCAATCAAGAGGTTGAGGGGGTGTGATTGGCAGAGCTGCTGGGGGCGGGCTTCGCGGGTGTCAGGGTCCTCCTGATTCGTGCTGGCCCTGATCTGGGCGGTTGTGGAGGCGGTTGTGGCCCACGGGCCGGCTTTTGACACCCGGCCTACGCACAAAGGGCAAAGGTTAGGGAGTTCCCCCGGCTTTGCCTTGAAATCGGGCTGGACTGCTACCAACACGCTGTCCGGGCATTTCAGGGACACAGCCGCACACCAGGCTTCCCCTTCCCCTGCCTTTGCATCAGCCGGGTTTCCGTCAGGAGTGGACACGCGTGGGCTCTAGGATTTCTGCCCTCCATTTTCTTAATATAGTGACTCGTTTATGACTGCATTGTCTTCCCTTTTTTTCCTTCCCTCTCTCCTTCCTTTCCTCGCTTTTATCTTATTTTATTTTTTTTATATAAAGAAGCTAAAGTAGTAGAACATTCTACTTTAAGATTGTTTTATTTGTGGGGTGTGGGGGTGTCCGTGCACGCCAGAAGAGGGCACCTGGTCCCCTGGAGCTGGAGTTGGGAGCAGTGTTAGCTACCCCGTCCGTGCTGGAAACCTTGCTGGCAAGAAGTGCGCTTCACAACTGTCAATCTTTCCAGCCCCACTCCTTTCTTTCAGCAAGGTCTCATCGTGCCGCGTTGGCTGGCCAGACGCTTGCTATTGTCACTAGGCTGACCGCTATTGCTGCGGTCCTCCTGCCGTGCCTCCATAGTCCTGGGATTTGCTGACCTGGGCCACTATGCTGTATCTTTTCCCTTCTTTTTTGTTCAAACTATGAACATTCTGGAAGAACTAACTAGTCTTTTCCTTCATTTCTCCACCTCCCATTCACTTCTCAACACACTCTACTCCTGTACTGCTGAATTCTTTCCTATTTGTGAAATTCAATAACAAATTATTTTACTCTGTCTTTTTAAGGGAGGTGGGGTGGGGAAGCAGGGTTTCATGTGTGGCAGGTCCTTCTGTCTCGCCCTCCCGAGTGCTGGTATTACAGGCATGAGCAACTACACACAGGCTTCTTATTGAAATGTGTCATTGTTCAAAACTATGTTAGCACTAATATCTTTAATTTATTAAACACCTATTGCACCAAAATACTATGTGGTTTACAGGCCTACCCCAATCTGTTGTGCTATGCTTTCTTGCCCTATGAAGCAACTGTATTTTTTAGTTATGAGGATGTGTGTGTGTCTGCCTGAGTGAGTGTGGATAACTGTAGAGGCCAGAGATGTCAAATCCCCTGAAGCCAGAGTTATAGGTGATTGTGAGCTGGTGCCATGGGTGCTGGAACTAAACTCGGGTTCTAGCAAGAGCAGGGTGTTCTCTTAACCACTAAACCATCTCGTTAGCCCTGCACTTTTAAAAATTGAAGGTATATGACAGCCCTACAGGAAGGAAATTATTGGTCCCATTCTTTCAGCATCTGTTTAATTGCGTATTTAACATCTCATAATTACCATGGTGCTTAAAATTTTATTTTTATATCTGCTATGATGACCTGTGACTAATGGTCTCTGATGTTGCTGTTATAACTCTTGGGGGGGGGATGGTATCTCAGACTGTACCTATATAAGATCATGAACTAAAATAGCGTATGGTGTATGCATTCATACTGTCCTTTACTAATTGGTCTATTCCTAGATACACAGCAATATTGAAATCAAACCAATTAATAATCTACAATGGCCTCTGAGTGTCCAACTGAAAAAAAGAGACCTATGTCTCAGTTTAAATCAGACTAAGTGAAGAAGATGTGTCAAAAGCCAACATGGGCTGGATGTACAGCTCAGTAATAGAACACTCGCCCAGCTTCTGTGAAAGCCCCAAATCCAGTTCCCAGTGGTACTAAACAAAGGAATGAATTGACAAAGGAGGACAAGATAGGCGGGAAGCTAGCGCTCTTAGACCACTTTGCCAAGTCGCGAATGCAAAGGGACAGTTCTGTAGGAAAGAAAGTTCTCGAGAGTGAGCGCACATGACAAGGAAGGAAGACAGCTCCCCTGCTGAGGACACAGAACCCAACAGAAGAGCGAGCCAACACCTCACCCTGAGCAAGGCCCTCCCTTCCAGTGCTCGAAAACCAAGGCCGCAGAGCAAGCAGCAGACGAGAACCTTGGCGCTCAAAGGCTGGCTCGTGAGGATTAAGGGAATCAGCTGGCTCTGTAGTATAAAATACAAGGAGAGCTCAAGGATTGAGCAGAGGACCTGGGTTCAGTTCCCAGCACACAACCTGTTTGTAACTCATTTCCAGAAGTTGACAGGCCCTCTTTTGGTCTCCACAGGCACTGCATGCGTGATTTTTTTATTTTTTATTTTTATTTTTGCAAAGGGAAGCACAAACTCGCAGAGCTAAATAAAGCAGGAGTGGTAGTGCATGCTCGTATTCCTGGCACTCAGGAGGCTAAAACAAGATCTAGGTCACTTCTGCTTACATAGAGGCAGTGCCTATGTGAGACCCTGTGTTAAACAGCAAAGCGATGATCAGTGTAGACAAAGCAGACTTTTGCCGGGAAAGGGTGCTATCTAGGACGTTAGCATGAAGAAAGAAGTCCATGTCTAGACTAAAGCCTCAAAGAACAGGCTGCCTTTCCCCTTGGGATCCGATGGGACTGGCGACTGAAGAAGAAGCCAATGTTCCCTTCCCATTCAAAGCCTCTAGGGCCCTTCATCGTGTCCTTACAACTCCGTGTTCTATAAATGGCATTAACAAAGCTTGGATATCTGTACTCATGGTTACAACATGGGCTACTCCATATTTCAAACATTTTCCAGAACTACTGATCAGAAGAAAGAAAACCAACTCAAAATAATATTGCTCGCTGACAATTGCTGTGGTTACCTGAGCACTCCAAGAGAGACCTACACGATTGATGCTATTGTCATGTCTTTGAGAAAGGCACCTCGTCTTCAGCCCATGCATGGGTAAAACAGTAATTAAACCTTCAAGTTGTATTTAGGAAGCATATGAAACTCTCGTGGCAGAGACAACCATTCCAAAGTACCTATTCTGAAGGATCTGGGTGAAATGAAACATCCTGGGGTTCGCCATTCTAGAAACCATCATGGTCTTCCATGAGCTGGGTATGGTGGTCCACACCTGCAGTCCTAACTAACACGGGGAGGCTGAAGCACGAGGATCTCCTTGACTTAGAATCCAGCCCAGACTATAGTGCAAGACGAGGCAGGCAGGGGTAGGGAGGCTGAGAAGCAAAAGAAGAGTCTGGGGACCCAGGTCGTGGCTGCACGTGGCTGTAGTACTTACTAATCCCGGGCAGTGCTGAGTACTTGAGAAGAACACTGAGATTGAGGCCAGCCTCTGTGATCTTTTGAGACTACACACGCCGTAAAGAAAACCGCACAGGAGGGAAAGTGACTGAGGATGAGGCAGGCCCTGGTCTCCCGTGAGTATGATCTCAGCAGTACCAACATGCACAGCTTTCTGTGGTGTCCCAGAGCGCCGAGGCCCCTCATGGAGGGGACAGTGCCCCAGGCTCGGCTCTCTCCATACTAAAGTGTGCTTCACACAGGGACCATGCTAGAAAGAAGCAGAAGGGTGAGCCGCTTCCTTTCCCGGCGGAAGTTCTGTACCCCATGCTACATCCTCAGTTCTTGGCATTTTGAGACAGGTTGTCACTATGTAGCTCAGGCTGGCCTTGAACTCAGCACACAACCCATCCTGCCTCTGGCTCTGAAGTATGGGGATTACAAGCAGGATCACACACGTGGCTCTCAGGACGCTTTCTGAAGCTGGAGTTGGTAGGTTAGGACAGTTTCTCATTCTCATCACTGCTGACATCGCGGTCCAGCTTTTCTTTGTCGTGGGCTGTCCTGTGCACAGGAGTTCTGCTCCCCTTTATCCACCAAATGCCAGTACCCTGCCCTCAGGGTGTAATGACCAAGAACATCTTCTGGCATGGTGCCAGGGTTTGATGGGAAATGCATCCCGACACCACCCACCTGTTCCACATGTCCCAGTCACCAACTGGCAGCTCTGTTTTAATGGTCTGTGGTAGAGGCTTCGGCGTGGTGATGGAGTAAGTGACTATGGATAAGCCTTTGAAGCCTATCCCTCATTTCCTGTCAGCTGCCTCACACACCGGGGCCAGAGCCTTCCCCACCATGATGGACTGGTACTATGAGTCAAAAAAAACATCTCTGCCCTCACTGGTTTCTGTCAAATACTTGCCAAATGGCCACTGGAGACAAAATTGCCCCTACGTTAGAAGCACAGGGGCCTGAAAGATGAATATAATCACTGAGGCAGGAGGACTGATTGGGCACATATGTTATGGCCTGGGGACCACAGCAACCCTGCGATTTATGTGCATGGATGTCTGTGCACTGTGAGCGCCTAATGCCCAAGGAGGCCAGAAGAGGGTGTCTGATCCTCTGGAACTGGAGTTCCAGATGGTTCTGAGCCACCATGTGGGTGTTCAGACCTGGGGGTCCCAGGTCCTCTGGGAAAGCACCCAGTAATTGTAGCCACTGAACGATCTCCCTAACCCCGAGAAAGGAATATTTATAGCCCGGAGAGATGGCTTAGTGGTTAAGTGTTAGGAGGTCTTGCTGGTCAGAGGTTGCAGTCTACCATGGCCTGGCAGCTCTCTCCTAGTCAGCCACATGGAGGGCTTCCACTCTCTATCCAGCTTTATTTGGAGACTGTCTCTAGGCCCAGAAGCCGGACTTACCTCTCGTGTGACCCTTGACACAGTTCTCTGAAGAATCTTTCCCCTGCTGTCCATGTGGTAACCAGACATCATATTAGGAGCTTTGCTATAGGACCCTGCTGCCACACAGACCCTTATAATGGTGTACTGTTTAATGCAGATTAGGTAATGTCCAGCCGGCGTCCCCAGCCTTTATATCTCCCCTCACTCTGGAATAAAGCTGAGCTGTAACACTCAAGTAGACTCCCAGAAGACTATTCCCATCGTAGGCAGCCAATGGACTGTGGGGAAGGAAGGGCCCACAGGTAAGAGCCCTGCCTGTCCCTCCAGGGGACCTGGATCCAGTTCCCAGCAACCACGAGAGCTGACAAGTATCAAAACGCCAGTTCCAGGGGACCTGACGCCTGTCCTCTAGAGGCACTGCACACATGTGACCCAGGGGACCTGACATCTGTCCTCTAGAGGCTCTGCACATGTGTGACCCAGGGGACCTGACATCTGTCCTCTAGAGGCACTGCACACGTGTGACCCAGGGGACCTGACATCTGTCCTCTAGAGACTCTGCACACATGTGACCCAGGGGACCTGACATCTGTCCTCTAGAGGCACTGCACACATGTGACCCAGGGGACCTGACATCTGTCCTCTAGAGGCACTGCACACATGTGACCCAGGGGACCTGACGCCTGTCCTCTAGAGGCACTCAATCCTACGATCCCAGCATTTGAGATGATGAGACAGGAGAATGGCTTTAGTTTGAGACCAGCTTAGACTACATGGTGAGTTCAAGACCAGCCTGAACTAAAATGTAAGATGGGGACCATTTACCAAACAAACAAACAAAAACAATTATTTGGGACTGAGGATGGGCTCAGTTTTATAGTTCAAACTTACGTGCCTTGTGTCTGGGCTCAACCATAAGCACTAAAAAATAGACAATAAAAATACCCTCCTCAAAACAAACAAACAAAAAAAACTACAAACTATGTGTTCTATGAGGATTTATGGTGTTTCTTTTTCTACCTCTTTTTTTCTTTTGGTTTTGGGTTTTGTTTGTTATTTGTTTACACCAGGCTGGCCTAGAACTTGGGGCAACCCCCCTGACTCCCAAGTGACCACGGTTGGCTTTACTGGCCTTTTCTGCACATCAATTTGCAAACTGTTTGCCATCATTGATCAGAGAAGTCATTCTGTAAATATGTCTCTCATACTGGTTAATGATAAAGCACTGTTGGCCAATAGGAAACTAGATAGGTGGGGCTAGGAGACAAGGAGGAAAGAGGAAGTAGTTAGGGGGGTCAGCATGGAGAGCCGAAAGAGAACAGCACACCGGCCTGCTGTCCAATAAGATGACCACGTGGAAATACTTAGATTAGTAGAAATGGGTTAATCATTAAGACAGAGCTAGCCTATAAGAAACTAGTAACAGGCCAACAGTATTTATATCAAATACCGAGTCTCTGCGTGTTATCTGGGGCTGGCGCGCCGGTGGGACCAGACCGGTGGCGGGGGGGGGGCGGGGGGAGAAACATACTCGTTACACATCATCATTTCAAAAGGTCAGCTGTGAAGCTGGGAGTGGTGGTGCATACCTTTAATTCCGAACTCAGGAGGCAGGGCAGGTGGTTTTTGAGGACAGCCTGATCTACCCAGTGAGCTCCGGAATGGCAGGGCTACAGAGAGACCCCCATCTTAAAAGAAAAAATAGAAAGAGAAGAAAGGCTTGTTCTTTTCATTATAGAAAGGTCATTTTTAGAAAGGATTTTATTTTTATTTTGTGCATGTGAACCATATGCATATATGCACTCACATGAGTGGCTCCCAACTGTCTGTAACTTCAGTTCCTGGGGGATCTGACCCCTCTTCTGGTCTCATCAGGTAAAATAGGCTCATGATGAACACACAGTCAGCCAAACACTTACATATATAAAATAAAATACATCTCTGGAAAAATTTGATGGGAAATGTTATTCTGTATATATGTTTCTCATACTGGTTAATGAATAAAGCACTGTTGGCCAGTAGGAAAGCAACATAGGAGGGACTAGGAGACTAGGAGGAAAGAGGAAATAGATGGGAGGAGTCAACATGGAGAGACCAGAGAGGTAGAACTCCAGCCGTTCTGCCGGTAAGATGAGACCATGTGGAAATACTTAGATTAATAAAAATATGTTAATATTTAAAACAGAGCTAGCCGATAAGGAATTAGGAACTGGCCAACAGCATTATATCAAATACAGAGTCTCAGTGTGTTATTGGGGGCTGGCGTGGCATCGGAACCAGACCGGTGGCGGGGAAAACCTACTAGTAACACAATGGTGTCAGAAGTGGGATGAGAACTTTCACTTAAAACTTAACAAAGGCTTAAAAAATAGTTTTTAGAAACAAAAGAACAGAGACAAGCAAGACTTCTTGCTAGCAGCATTTTTCTCATTTGGACTTTGTTTTCCTAGAGACAGATATTTGCGCGGCTCCTTTAAGGGAGGTTTCCAAAATTAGCATAAGCGGCAAAAAAAAAAAATGCTTGTAAAGATCTCTGCTAACAATTCATTGCTGTGTATGAGAGCTACAAGGAAGGTTTACAGTGTGCTTTAAAATATACGTTGGCTTGAGAGAGAAAAAGAAACAGCATACAATAGTTTAAAAAAGAAAAAAGGAAGTTGAATGGATGGGTGTGGTGGTACACGCCTTTAATCCCAGCACTGGGAAGGCAGAGGCAAGCAGGTCTCTGTGATTTCAAAGTGAACCAGGTATGCAGAGTGAATTCCAGGACAGATAAAAGTTACACAGAGAAACCCTGTCTCAAAATACGTAAAAATAGAAGTAGAAGAAATAGAGTAATAAAAAAGCCATGTAAAGATGGAAAGCACAGAGAAACTTTGGATAATGTATGCTGTTCTGTTATCTTTAAATTGTTTGACTGCTGAGGAAATAACAACTGATAAAAGAAATGCTGCTGGATTAATTCAATTTATATATTTTAAAAATGCGTTCACTCAAAAATTTAAGTCTAAGGACAAGTTACTGGGGAAAAGGATTTCTATTTTTGTTTCCATAGAAAATAAAAAGCTGTGGATTCCTTCCAGACTAACATGGTTTGATCAAGCAAGACCTCCTGAAGCAATGTCAATGGGACAATGCAGTCTTGCAGACCACTACAGCCAGGATTTCTGCGTCTTCTTAGGATCCACCATGACAGCGCTCCTACCAGCAGGAAGCAGTTTAGAAAGAAAGACACCCAAATTCCCAAATATTGTTTATAAATGTTTGTTTTCAATTAAGTGGGCTTGGTTATAAATGGTTAATGATAACAACCAATATTTCTTTAAAGGTAAAAAGGGGATTATGGTATAGATATGTTTTGGAATGGATTTTCACTTATTGATACAAATTTAAGGTCAATTTTGTGATATGTATATTTCTCCTCTTGTTTAGGTATTGTATTTAGATAGCTCAGTTAGGAATGTAATGTATAATTTAGTACAGATTATAGAGAGTTACCTATGATAGTCAAAACTTGGAGTTAAGTTAGTTAGGATTTCTAAATATGCAGAGATGTATTTGAGATGGATAGATGATGGGAGATGTTATTCTGTATATATATTTCTCATACTGGTTAATAAAGCACTGTGGCCAATGAGATAGCAAGATAGGCGGGGCTAGGAGACAAGGAGGAAAGAGGAAGGAGTGGGGAGAGGTCGAGATGTAGACCAGAAAGAAAGAAGATGCTGGCTGTGGCTCCCAGATATGATGACCACGTGGAAATACTTAGATAAGTAGAAATGGGTTAATAATTAAGACAGAGCTAACCCATAAACAATAATGGTAACTGGCCAACAGGATTGAATCAAATACAGAGTCTCTGAATGTTATTTGGGGCTCACATGGTGGCGGGACCATGGCGGCAGGACCCGCTGCAGCCGTTGGGAAGAACCTGCTGTAACATATAGACATTCTTCAAACCTTTCAAAGACCTACAGAATATGGCATTTAAAATGGTTTAGGGTTTTTCTTGACAGTGAGACACAACTGTTCCTGGTAATACCACCTGCGTCAGAAAGAAAGATGAACTTTGAAGAAACGCTTTATGGAGTTTGCTTCTAATATGGCAGGACTAGCCATTTGAGCAAGGTACTTCTCTTGTCTAGACTGTTTGACTATATGCTGTATAAACTGGACATGCAGGACCCACAGAAAAGTGACTGCTGAAACAAGATGGGCATTGCTACAGGATTCCTGCTTCATGGAAGAGTCTGCCAGACATTCTGCAGGACAGAGAAAAATGACTGACAAACTGCCAATACAGGCAGACAGTTTAAAGTTTCCTGCTTTGCTGAGGAGTCTGCCAGACACACTATGACCTATAGGCTGAAGATGAAACATTACAAAAGAACTTCAGGTGACTGACCAGGCAAGATGCGTCTGTCATTTTTAGAGTTTATATATTATCCTTCTGTGGTCTTTGATGGAGTTGAAGATAGTTATGGTTATAGTTTTCTTTAGTTAAGATTAAAGATAAGTTATATAAGTTATATAAGATAAGATATATAAAACTTTAGAATCACAAAGATAGAATAGATGATATTTTCTTTAAGTCTTACAAAATGTTAATGGACTAAATATTGTTAACTGTGATTCTTATTTGATAACTGTTGTATATTTTGCTATGTTAAGGTTAAAACCCTTCTTTTTATTTTAGACAGAAAAGAGGAGATGATGGGAGATGTTATTCTGTAAATATGTTTCTTGTATTGGTGAATAAAGCACTGTTGGCCAATAGAAAAGGAAGATAGGAGGGGCTAGGAAACAAGGAGGAAAGAGGAAGTAGTTGGGAGGAGTCAACATGGAGAGCCCGGAGAGGTAGAACGCCTGTGCCGCTCTGGCCGGTAAGATGAGCCACATGGAAATACTTAGAATAGTAGAAATTGGTTAATAATTAAGACAGAGCTAGCCGATAAGAAATGATAGTAACTGCCCAACAGGATTGTATCAAATACAGAGTCCCTGCCCTGCGTGTTATTGGGGGCTGGCATGGCAGCGGGACCAGATCGGCGGCTGGGAAAATCCTGCAGGTAACATAATGGTGTCAGTGGGGGCTGGCGGAAAACATACACGCTACACTTACATATAAAAAATAAAATACATCTCTGGAAAAATTCATTACAATCTACCCATTTCTAAATCCTTTGCTCTCTGACTCCCTCCCTACAGGGCCACTTGGGATTTTGTGCTGACCACATTTGATTACGTCAAACTGCCTTCAGCAGAGCCTCCAAAATTCAAGGAGAGGGCTGGATAGGAAATAGACCCATCTATCTAGAAACCTTGTGACAGTCAACTACAAGCCATCTCTGAGCAAAATGTGAAAAATGTGTCTTTTTTATGATAAACCACTTTCAAACCTGCCAACTGTTTGTCACTGGGAGGAAAGAACATTTGAATCCTTTGGACTTCCTGTATTGATGTTTCCCTGCCGGTAGGGGTTAACACACAAGAGTGCAGTGTCTGTCTGAAGCAGACCCATGGCGTGACATTCACTTGCTGTATTTTATTCTCTTTCTTTCTATTTATTTATTATTTTATTTATTCAGAACAGCTCTGGCTGTCCTGAAACTGAAACTCACTCTAGATCTGGCTAGCCTCAAACTCATAGAGTTTGTCTGCCAGCTTTTCATTTAAACTCTAATAAAAGTGTCTTCAAGCTTAAAAAGAGAGAAAGAAGGAAGAAAGGAAGGGTGGAGGGAGAAAAAGTGAGTTTATGTTACTGGAAGGGAAGACTGTGTGGTTAATTGGATTATTATGACAGAAAGTATTGAACAACACAATCCAAAAAGGGTTGTGACCAGAGCAGCTTCAACAGCTGTTCCTGTCACTCAGAAGTGTCCTGCCATTAGCATGACTCACTTTAAAGTCTCTTGAGCCATGTAAGACTCAGCCCAAACTTAGAAGACATGGAATGTTTCTCTCCTGGCTGACAGATGGATCAGCCCTGCCTATAGTGTATGATCTCATAATAGAAATAGGTCTGCAAGAGCCTACAGGAGGGAGAGTCACCCTGATGTGTCCAACCAGCCCCAAACCTAAAAGTATCTGGCACTAACACTTGGATATGTCCAGCTCATAGTTCTCAGTGGATCTTAGGCATTAATGCTAGTGTTTGTAGATTCCCTTGTTTTCAGCCTTCATGTTTCATTAGACCATGTCTACTCTGAGATAACCTTGCTTTCTCCCAACGTCTGCCTTCCTCCCTCCTTAAATCTGTTTTGAGCTTCAGATGGAACCCATGCCTTGTGCCTTCTCTTCAGGTGAAAACGAAAGTGTCCATTTATCCACTTATTTATAAAAGATTTGTCTCACGCATGTTATCAATCAATGTTCTTGGCAAAGAAACTAAGGGCTGCTTTCATGAGACTTATTTTCTAGTACGGACCAGATGCTAGGACCCTTACACCCATAACCCATGAGTTGATGTGACTTAAGGTAGTGGTGTATTTCATTTAAAAAAAAAATGAAGCAATGTGAAAAGCTAGTGATCACGGAGTGAAAAGGACCATGAAACTTTGAACTAAAGAGCTGTGGTAGGGAAATTAGATTCTCCCTTTTAGATTGGCGTAATTTTATTTTTACTATTTATTTTATTTTTATTTTTTCAAGACAGGGTTTCTTTGTGTAGCCATGACTGAAGTGGAGCTCACTCTGCAGCCCAGACTGGCTTTGAACTCACAGATAACTGCCTGCCTTTGCCTCCAGATGCCCAGCAGCTGATGCAGTAAGGGTATGTTGGCTGTGATTAATCGATAGATTACTGTCCTGGCTATTGAGACTGATTTTAGTGGACCAGTGGAGACAACAAGGAGAGAGTGGGTGTGGTGGCCTATGTTTGTAAATCCAGAATTTGAGAGACAAAAGCAGGGAAACGGTCAGTCTTTGGGCCAGCCTGGGCTACACAATGAAACTCCAATGAACAAGAGGGAGGGTGGTAGGAGAGGCCGGAGAGATGGCTCAGCAATAAGAGTGCTTACTGCTCTTGCAGAGGATCCTGGGACAGCTCCCACATGGGGGTTCACAAGCACCTGGAACTCACACACTAAATATAAATAAATCTAAACAAATCAATATAAGAGGCAGACACCTTTAGTCCTGATACTCAAGAGCCAGAGGCAGGTGGATCTCTATTGAGGTTAATAAGGATCAGGAGAAATAAATAGGCGGAACAGATGTTTATTCAGGGAGAAATAACTTATAACATAGACAGATGAACACCAGCAGGTTCCTGGTCCCAAGGGTGCCTCCGGATGCTCTCCTGTCCCTGTGCTGCAAGCAAGAGCGCTCCTGGAACCCCCTCCTCAGACTTCATTCCCCCAGGTAACATCTGCCCCTGTCCCCACCCCCAAATGGCCATGGTCTGTACCATAGGTGCAGACAAAGTGAATTGTCTCACTACAGATCTCTGTAAGTTCAAGGCCAGCCTGTTTTACACGGCAAGTTCTAGGCCAGAGTGGTACACATAGTAAGACCCTGTCTCAAACAAACATAAAATCAAGACAACGAAAAGAAAATAAGGTATATGGCAGCCGGATTAGAGAAACGGCTCAGTGGGTAAGGGCACATGCTGCACTTGCGGAGGGCCCGGGGGAGCCAAGGCTGCACAATGAGGCTGTCTCAAAAGACATAGTAGAGCTCCTGTCCTTTTGCTAAATCACAATGGCCTTTGCAATTTATAGCTTTCAGTTCATCATCCAGGAAGTTCAGGGCAAGAACTCAAGGTAGAAACCTTGAGGCAGGAACTGATGCAGAGGCCATGCTTACTGGCTTGATTCTCATGGCTTGTCCTGCCTGCTTTCATGTACTACCCAAGGCCATCTCGCCAGGATTGACACCGCTCACTCTGGGCTGGGTGGCTGCTCAGCCCTCCCACATCAATCACTAATCAAGAAAATGCCCCATAGGCTTGCCCACAGCAAGCCTCACAGTTGTGGTTCCCTCTTCTGATTTGTGGCACCTGCCACAAAGCCTGGCAAGCTGAGTTTAATCCCTAAAACACCCATGGTGTACACTAGTTACAAGCTGAGTTTAATCCCTAAAACACCCATGGTGTACACTAGTTACTTTTAGATTGTGATAAAACGCCATGACCAAGGCAACTTATGGAAGGAAGAGCTTATTTAGTTTATGGTTGCAGAGGATAAGAATTCATCGTGGTGGGGAAGCATGGAAGGAAGCAGTAGGCGTGGCCCCTGTGCTGGTTTGAATGACAGTGCCCCTACAGACTCATACTTTTGGATACTTGGTTCCTACCTGGCATGACTGGGAAGGATTAGAAGGCTGGGCCTTGTTGGAGGAGGTGTGTCACTGGGGGTGGGATTTGAGGTTTTAAAAGCTGACACCATTTCCAGTTAGCTCTCTTTGCCACATGTTTTGGATCAGGATGCAAGCTCAGATATTGCTCCAGCTCCATGCCTGCCTGCCTGCTGCCACACTCCCAGCCATAGCAGCCATGGACTCACCTTCTGAAGCCGTAAGCCCCAAAGAAGTACCCTGGTCACAGTGCTTTGTCATAACAATAGAAAGTAACTAAGACAGCAGCTGAGGGCTCACACTGAACAGCTAGCACAAAGCAAAAGAGACAGAAGTAAAAACAGTGAATCTTTAAACTCAAAGCCATAACCCCAGTGAGGACACACCAACTAAGCTTCTCAAACAGGGACACCAACTAGTGACAGAGAATTCAAATATTCAAGGTTAAGAGGGGCATTTATCACTCATTATTCAAATTTCAACATGGTGGGAGACCCTACACCCACAGTCTGATCTCTACCAGTGTGCTGTGTTATACGGCCACCCACACAAAATAAACAAATAAAAATGCAGTACAAAATCAAAACACACACATACTGGGGAGGCAGAGGCAAGAGGATCTTTGTGAGTTCAAGGCCAGCCTAGATAATATAGTTAGTTCCAGGCCAACAGAGCTACACAGTGGGACCCTGCCTTAAAAACACAATAAACAATCACAATACACATTTGTGTGTGTGTGTGTGTGTGTGTGTGTGTGTGTGTGTGTGTGTGTGTGCGCGCGCACTTCACAACACAAATTATATATTATTCTACAATGTTATATATTGTGTAAGCGCCACACAAGCCTTACAAATCTTAGGAATTTCTCTGCAGTTACTCACTCTTCTAGTTTTGATAATTATCTTTCACAATGTAAGTTGCTATCACAAAGGTATATCTCCATAGATGTGCAGTATTTTTTTTTTTTTAATTTTGCAGGAATAGTCAGCAACTGTTCTAACAGACTCACTATAGACCAAGCTGGCTTTGAATTTGCAGTGATCCTCTTGCCTTAGCTGTCCAAGCCCTGGGATTAGAAGCACCCACCACTCAATATACCCAGCCTAATTTAGCAATGTTTTTGAGATCTGCCCTTTTTTATATGTATTTCTGACTTTTTTATTTTTCTTATTCTACAAATAAAAATATTGGCAATATATTGCAATGTTATACAGCCATCCACCTGATACATGAGTTTGCTTTCGTTATTATCAACAGTGGTGAGGTGCATTATCTTACTGTATGTTGCCTAGTGTGGTTGTATATGGGTGGGTTCTGTATGCATTATCTTACTGTATGTTGCCTAGTGTGGTTGTATATGGGTGGGTTCTGTAGGTTAATGCTTTCTTTATTCTGGTCAGAGCCCAAATAGAATTGACAAAATCTTTGTACCCATTTGTAAACTAGAGAGAGCATCAGTTTGAGGTTTGGTGGAATAGATGATTATATTTTCCTTAAAATCATAAAAAGAAGCATAAAATACAAAAGTGTTAAGAAAACAAGAAATACAAATTTGTTTTGTTTGCATCTACTTTTGTTTGTTTTTCCAGGCAGGGTCTTATGCAGCCAAAGCTGGCGGAACTCACATATCAGAGGATGCCTACAACTACTGATCCCGCTCCTCTGTCTCCCAAGTGCTAGTGTTAAAGGCATTCAACAGCCTAAAGTTTCCTGTCTTCTTCACTTGGGACTCTCATGACATGATTTCTGCCACATTATATACTAGTCAAAGTACATTTTGAGGGGAAGAGCTCCAAAGCAATCCAGAGAAAGCCTGTCTCAAAAAACAAAACAAAAACAAACAAACAAAAAACACAAACAACAAAAACAAGAAAAGTTAAGCATTGATTTCCTCTGTTCTTTAGATAACTTGAGAATAAAAGCACATGTCTAAATGTCTTGT